>CM035430.1:132639158-132651658 GCA_020310875.1 Ceratopteris richardii | reverse complement strand
AGACCTTCATATAAGGCTGCTATAGTTCAACACTATGTTAAAGTCGATTCTTCACGGTATATTGCTATTGACTGAAGCATGCTTCCACCACTTCAATTGCTATTGAGCGATAGTTAACCGATCAAATTTGTTTTGACGATTAGCTTCTTTTCTAAGAAAATTTATCACAATTCTAGATCGCATATGATGGATCCTAGTATGCATATCATGTATCAAGAGAACATGTCTTGTGTATGCAGAGTGTAAGCTGAAGACTGAAGTTATGAAACCTTAATAGGCTCTATCCAAGAACTAGTTGTCGTCGATAGTCAAAAGCATCACCTATTAAATAACCCAAGAAACTACTAGAGGTCACCCGAAATTCCAGAGCTCTGATGGATGCAACTTCAAATACTATTTATTATAACATGTCATGAGTAAAAATCATAAGTTTCATCAAAACATACATAAAACGCAACACTCAAAGTAAGTTTTGAGTAAACTCTTATATGACTATTTGAAATATCATCGTATACAGGAGGAGAAACGTAGCAGTTTGTGACATCAAAACACAATTGTAGAATTCATGACCTGTTGCAAACTATTGCAAATATAAATAGAACTTAGAGCGTCGCTTTGGAACGCAGATGATCAGAAAAAACCACTAATTCAAGTCGCATTGCACAATTAGCATAAAACAGGTTCAGAGTAAGCTAAAAGGAAATAGGAAATAATAGTTCCTATTGACATACGAGAAAACAAAGATAGCTTCTAAGTAAATGATGATTATACAGAGTTCAGATAAAAAACAAAAACGGAATTAACCGTTATCGTGGCAGAAGTCAAGTCTATCTAAGATAATAAATCATAACAGTTACTTATAGATAATCCTGTCAGGACTTTGAAGACGATAGAAAACGTCAAATCAGGATAGAAAACGTCTGTTCTTCGACCGCCAAGCGTTTCCAAAAGTACCTCCCTCTTCCAAGAATTCCTCTGACATACGATCACAGCAGCACGATGACTTTTCGATTCTGATTCCCCATGCTATTCCCCTTCCAGCTCTTAAAACATGCACACAGATATCTCTCTTTTTCCCCCCCTCATTCTGCCACCAGACTCAGCTTTTTTAGCACATAAAGTTTCTTTTTCCGTCTGCTGTTGGAGTGATCCACCAAAAACATAACTGAACTTTACTTCTGCATGCATTACCAAAAAAAAACTTCTTTTGATTAGTGACCGGTGGAGTGACCATGGAATTTAGAAGAGGAATGGGACATCTCTTCTTTACCCACATACTATACATTGTTTTCTTCTCCTGGTGTGACCAAAATTTCTTATACACCCACTTGTGTGATTGAGATTGTTGTGTCTCCACTAGAGACTTAATTAACCAATATTGTTTAGCCACTTGAGTTATGTGTTTTGCCGGGTAGTAATGTTTCTCATGTGCTTGTTTATGTTTGCATTTGTCTTTCATTTGATGATCAAGTGGTAGCTTGGATATGGTTACAACATCATAGATAGGCTCAATAATATTTGGAGTCTCATTTGGAATCAATCCATTAAGCGATGAATAAGTGAAAAGTGGTACTATGAAATCTTTTTCTTCCCACTTAAGTATCATTCTTCCATTGGCTAAGTTTAGACCTATTGAGTTTTCAAATATCCAATATTGTCCTAGGATTACATGTTCTATTAGATCATCATCTTCACACACTAAAAATTTTACAAATAATTTGACCTTTCCTAAATGAATGGGAAGTGTGATTTCACCAATGCATGGGGTCTGAATATCTCCCAATCCTATCAAACGTACTTGAATGGGTTTCAATTTAGCCTTTAAAGTCTAAATAAGAGACAATATTATCACATTAGCTCCAAAACCCATATAAATGAGAAATTTGACCATATGTTTAGGAGAGGGCCCTAATTGAGTAACTATTTGGGGTCTTCTGTCTTTGATCGACTTTTCATTTGGATGCAACCATATAAGGTCTTATTTTTGGATCCACACTTGGTATTTTGACAATATTCTATGAGTTTTCATAGTCCTTGGCCATTCTTGTTTGACATATTCTTAGAAAAAAAAATTCAATTGAAACATCAGTGCTACTCACAAGGCTCTTCATGTCATGGAATCAAATGCATTAGAAACATCTAGTGGATATATTACGAGGTTTATTTTTTACCAAAAAGATATATCAATTTAGGCTCTTGGGGATCAAAACATTTGTGATACTTGGAGAATCAAGTGTTGTAGACACCCAAATCAATCCAAATGTCTCAATACTTGGACTTTGGTGATTCAAAATCTATTTTTTATGGTATGTATATATCCCTCTCTTTCTTCTCTATCACCTTATGTGCTTGGATACTCAAAACGATCATTGTATAGCGAAAAAATAAGACCACGACACTCAAGATTTACTCATATCTAGACTACATCAAATATTGATTTGTAAAAACCAAGTTTAGACACGTATAGGGATCACTGCAAAGGTCCTATATCTAAATTTGTAGCTCCTAATAGGCCACATACATTCAATGCTAAGGGTGTAAATTTTCAGTGCAGAAGAAGGTGACCATGAAGAAAAAGAAGTGCAAGCTTAATGGAAGCCTTGGAAAAAATGCAAAAACCCTAACCTTAATAGATGGTTTTTCTTTATTCTATCTAAATCACTACCTAAATAACTATCTGAGGATGATAAATGAAGGATACACACTCAAATCATGAGCACAAAAGCACCAAATGCATACACCTCATGTGAAACTTACCATCACATGATTCCGACAAGAACGCCCCTAGCAACAATGCCAAAAGTGTAGGTCCATATCATCTTAGCATTCCACATGCAAACACATAAAGAAATGTTGAATCCATGGAGCAACCAATTGATGGTATGAAGAGCATACACAACAAGATAGAAGTACATGCACCTACAACAAGAGAGGTACAAGCAGACACATAAGCTTCTTTTATAGAGAATCTCCGAATTTCTTGGTGTTTCTCCAAGTGTTCATTTTGAAAAGCCCCGCTTAAATCCAAGTGGGCCATGCATGAGGATGATGAGAGGGATTTGGGGGATTCTGTGGGCACCAGTCCCCTTCACTTGTACTTTTCTTTTAATTAATTCAAGTCCGGGAGAGTAGGCGAAGGTCCAACTTCCTTTATTTAAAAAAAAAATTGTGCTTTGAGCTAGTGGGTCAACAACATCGTGAACTCTATTTGTGATTTAATTCAAGCTTCCATTGTTCCATTTGTATCCATTTATTGCATTTATATGTTCGTGTGCGTGCACTTTCACTCATCGCATGCTCATGGTCCACCTACCATTCTTTTGTCTCCATGGTTGATAATTTAAGGTAAGGATATTCTCCTTGACATTGTTTTATTGATCAATTTTTGTATTTGGGTTTCCAAATGCCTTATTTGGTGTGGTTTTCCGAGAGCTGCTCTTGGGAAAAATGTGTGATGGTCAAAGTTCATTGAGACGATGTTGTATGCTTTTGGTAAATGGAATCTCAATTTTTTATTCGTTTTTATCTCATAAAGCACTCCATCTATCCTCTTACCACCTTCACTCATCCTCTTTTACCTTTCTCTTCCATCTTCTTCCCCACCAAAAAAATGAAGTGGGAGCTTGAAAATCCCAGTACTCCTCATTTGAGTCATTTGCATGTGTGTGTGTGTGTGTGAGAGAGAGAGAGAGAGAGAGAACTTGTCTGTGCATGTTTTCTTTTGTGTTTTTCTTGCTATTTCAAGGTTGCAGTAAGGCTCTAGTACATAGTTTAGATAAGCTTCGGTTGCATGTTTTAGCAAGAAAAGAAGATTCGTACAAACACAATGCTAAAGAATAATTTAGAAAAGGTTGTTTTTCTTTGTCTACTTTAATAGGTTGATCTCATATCAATTATCTAGATCTATCACAATGAACTCACCCATCATGAAACCCCAATCTATTGCAAAATTGCACTAGCTCCATAGACATATCTTTCACAACAACACAAGCTATCACGATAGTTATCACAATAGTTTACACCATCATCACTAACCACTTTATCGTGACATTTATCCCAAGTTATCATGAAAATTGACCTTATTGCTTTTTTGAGGCTAACCACACCAAAAAAAAAGAAGAGCGTCTCATGGGGATTCATGAGCTTTTATCAAGTTGATTAGAAGATCCATTTGGACTTTGAGGGCAAGCTTAGATCCTAAAAACTCCCCTTCTCAATCATACCTCTCAACTACACACAAGGCTAATTTTATAATTATAGGATTTAGTAGTTGAGGAAGCCATAGGAACTACAATTCAAAGAGAAAATTAAAGGGACTCGGATATCAAGAATCATTAAAAACATGCAAATCCAAGGAGAAGTATATATGAGAATGACTACGCAAAATGGTTTACGTTCAAGTAGAAATTCTGACACGTTGTAGCAAAAATATCAAAGTACACAAATTAAAAGGAATCAAGAACCATTAAAGGACTAGAAATCATCAAAGCAAAAAAGGAACTTAGAGGTGAATCGGATCTCCATGAATTATGCTCAAAACGTACATTGGCAAGATGGATTAAAAGAGTTTTAGATCATTTGAGGCTAATGTCAATTGAATTATAGAACAACATGATCATTTCTAGTTTACCTAGAAACACTTGAAGGACCTTATAGAACACAATTGAAGTATGTTGAGTCAAAAACACAAGGTGCACGAATCTATGAAGCTTGATTCAAAAGGTCCATAGTACAACTTAGAGGCCTTGATCACCCATTTGGGACAATCACCTTGTCGTCAAATTCAAAGGTCCTACATAGACAAATTTGAAGCATGTATGTGTTTATGAGTCACCTTCACAAATGGTTTTGATCAAGTTATTCAAGAATTAGATTTAGGAAAAAGAGGACAAAGATCCTAGTACCATTACCGTTGGTACACGTCTTGGAATATTTGTATTATCAAGATTCATCTCTATTTCCAAACACTTTTCGATTTCCTTGCAATTCAATGGAACCTCTAGCTTTGTCGATGCTATTGTTGTATGTTCCTTTTCAATTTTGTTGCAAATCAATGGAACATCTACGTTTTTCTCACTATTATTATGTACTTCATAGTCATCAAAAGAAGATACTCTCAAGTTATTTGAATGATCATTTGATTCACTCAAGATATCATGTTCTAACATAGACGATGAATTCTCCATTGCAAGTTGAAACATAGGAAATATAAGATGTTCTTTGATGATATGTGGTTGTCTGATTCGATTGAGCAAAATATCATCTCTACCTAAATAACTATCCGAGGATGATAAATGAAGGATACACACTCAAATCATGAGCACAAAAGCACCAAATGCATACACCTCATGTGAAACTTACCATCACATGATTCCGACAAGAACGCCCCTAGCAACAATGCCAAAAGTGTAGGTCCATATCATCATAGCATTCCACATGCAAACACATAAAGAAATGTTGAATCCACGGAGCAACCAATTGATGGTATGAAGAGCATACACAACAAGATAGAAGTACATGCACCTACAACAAGAGAGGTACAAGCACACACATAAGCTTCTTTTATAGAGAATCTCCAAATTTCTTGGTGTTTCTCCAAGTGTTCATTTTGAGAAACTTCTTGGACAAGTTGCAATCATGGTGCAAGCATTCACCACTATCATTGGTGGTTTCCTCCTCGGTGTGCATTAGCATCAAGGCCCTCATACAAGCCAAACTTCAACATAAATTTTAATTTGGTTTCAACCTTTGGGTTCACGTGTATATTAAGAATTCACGTGTATATGTATATACTGTAGTGTATACATACACGATACATGGAGAGAGTGGAAAAATGGATACATATATGGCACCAGTTGAGAGAGTGGCCATTGGGCAGCATAGAGTATCATCACACCAGCCCGAGATTGAGGTTGGGCGAGCGACACATACCCCGAGGGACGAGGGATTATGCAGGATATGTAGACAGGATGTGGAGGACGAGGAGCACTACACATGTAGATGCCAGGCATATGAGGACATCAGAGACTGCTACCGTTTGTGTGTGTGTGTGTATATCATATATGTGTGTGTGTACTGCTATATATATATATATATATATATATTGTTGTGTGTGTGTTTGTACTGCTCTCACTCTCTCTCTCTCTCTTTCTCTCTCTCTCTCTCTCTCTCTCTCTCTCTATATATATATATATATATATATATATATATATATATACTGTGAATATATACTGCTCTGTTTGTACTGCTCTCTCTCTCTCTCTCTCTCTCTCTCTCTCTCTCTCTATATATATATATATATATATATATATATATATATATATATATATATATATATATATATATATATATATATATATATATATATATATATAATGTGAATATATATGTATATATATGTGTGTGTGTATACTGGTGTGTATAAATATATATTATATATGTAGTGTATATATATGTATATATATGTGTGTGTGTATACTGGTGTGTGTATATATATATATATATATATATATATATATATATATATATATATATATATATATATATATATTTATATATATATGTGTGTGTGTGTGTGTAGTGTATATATATGTATATAATGTTATAAAAAGTCAAGCTTCAAGCTACAAATTCGTGGGGAATCTTTTATGGACATGTGGAGCAATCAAAGGAAGCCAAAAGCCACGAGATTCCATCAAGAAGAGTCACTCAACCACTCCCCAAGTCATCTCAACTAATTCCTCCAAGTTAGGAGGCTGATTTGGAAAGGTAATTCCTAGATTTTAGGGGCACACTTCTCACTATAAAAGGAGCATGTATCCCGACTTCTTTTGGCCCATATTCTTGGAGTTTTAGCTCATGTAAAGTGAGCACTAAGTGCTGGAGTTGTGATAAGCAAGCCCCTTGCTTGCTTCTTTGTTTTCTTTTAGTTGGCATATCTATGTGTGTGCGCAGGCAGTGTTGCAACTCTCTACCCCTGAGTTGTTAGCATTGGTTCTCCCTCATATTGTATCCATTTGATGTAATTCGTGTCTCATTGGATAGCTATTAGAGTCTATGTTATGCTCACAAATTCTCTAGATTATTCTCTGAGTAATCTGGGAGCAACATTCATTTTAGTGATGTTGTGTGATTGATATCTCTCTTGGTGTGTAGGCTCTGTTGGAAATATTTTGCTCTCTATTGTAAGGGCTGGTTCTCCTTCTCTATGTATCCATTTGCTATGATTTTGGTGTTATTGGGTAGCTATTATAGTCCTCTAAAGTTGACCCAAGTTTGAGATTCATTCTTTGTATAATATCTGAGAAAAGCTTGCTGGAGTGAAGTGAGGTTTCTGCTTGATTGCAGTTGTGAGCATTCAACTAGCTCATGTTGTAGACATTGTTTCTCCTTGTGTAAGCATCCATTTGAAGTGAAATTTGTTTTGTTGGAAATCTCTTGGTGTCTACTACAGGTCTACAAAAGCTCACTGGAGTTCTCTGCATATGTTCTGAGTAAGAGCATTTTTGGTGTGCAGAGGTCAAAGAAGGATACCTGTGGAGGTCATTCACGCTTCGTCGTTGCTTAGGGGTTGAGATACTTCCCCATCAGTGGTATCAGAGCATTTGGGCATCTTGGAGGCATCACATACAAGCAAGAAGACCTCTTGGAGTTGGTGGTTGAAAATTTGCATCAACAAAAGCTTCTTGGAGGTAGCTCACATCAAGGGGGAGCTATTCTACTCAAAGTTTGAAGAGCACAAGGTGTCCATTTAAGGAAACCTTTGGATTGAGGTAACCTCAAAGCCTCATTTTCATTTTACACACATTGAAGCATTAGCCAAGGGCTAGGTCAATTATCAAAGAGTAGATATGGGAGACTTCAACACTCAAATTGAAAAGCTAGACAAAGGGAACTATCAACCATGGAGATTTAGGGTCTCCAACTATCTTATGGGCAAGGGCCTTTGGGGGTTGATTAGTGGAAGTGAACCAAGACCTAGGTTGGATGAGAATCCAACAAATGACCAGAGAAGGGCCTTTAGGGAATGGAATGAAAGAGACAAGAGGGTTATCTTTATCCTTTCCCAACACATTAGCAATAGCATGATCAGCCATATCAAAGACTTGGATTCAAGCATGAAGGTATGGGAGACACTTGAAAGGATTTATTCAACAAGCACCAAAGCAAGGAAGATCCAACTCAAGAATGAGCTCAACAACCTTAGGAAGAGCTCAGGGAGTAGCATAAATGACTACATACTTAAGGTCAAGGAGTTATCAGATGCATTGGGATCCATTGGAAGCCACGTAGACGATGACAATCTTGTGGCTTATACTCTCAATGGTTTGAGAGATGATGAGAAGTGGAAACCCTTTACCACTTCAGTATATGTAAGGGATAATCTTCCCAATTTTGAGCAATTGGTTGCTCTCATGGTCACCGAAGAAATGAACATAGGTGGAAGTTCAACTAAAAGCAAAGATGCACAAGTTTTCTATGCAGGTAATCAAAGGGGCAAAGGAAGACGAGGACAAGGAAGGGGCAAAGGAAGGTTTGGAGGAAGGCAAGGCCACTCAAGCAATCAAGGACATGACCAAGGCACCTCATCACAAAGAGGGAGAGGAAGAACAAGACGAAGAGGAGGACGACATCAACAAAACAGGAATCAAGATGGCGAAGGATGTTACATATGTGGCAAGTTTGGCCACTATGCTAGAGATTGCTACCAAGGAGGAAACCAAAGGAGCTATAATCAAGGTTCTTCATACAAAGGCCAAGGTAATTATGCTTCTACAAGTTCAGAAAATGACAATCTCTTGATGATGCACGTGAATGGGAATTCAAGCAAAGTAGATAACACTTGGTATATTGATAGTGGATGTAGCAACCATATGAGTTGCAATTCTTCTTGGTTCACTAATTTACATGTTCCCAAAGGTAAAGGACATGTAGAAACAGGTGATGATACAGCCCATGAGATCTCCCATGTTGGAGATGTAGCTTTGGATGACAAGGAGGAAGGAAGATGTCTCAAGGATGTCTTGCATGTACCTACCATCACAAAGAACTTGGTGTCCGTTGGGCAAATGGTTGAAAGAGGCTATCAAGTAAGGTTCAACAAAGGTGGATGCTTTGTGGAGAACCCTAAGCAAGGTTACAAGGTCATAGCAAGAGGAAAGAAGCAAGGGAGACTCTTCACTTTGGAGGTAAATTCTCATTCCACTCAACATGTCTACTTCACATATGGAAACAAGAGGATTTCGGAGTTGGACTTGTGGCACAAGAGGATAGGTCACATCAACATACAAAGAATGAAGGAAATGCAATTCAAGAGGTTGGTTGAAGGTCTTCCCAACTTCCAAGGACAAGGTATGAAGCATTTATGTGAATCTTGTCAACTAGGGAAGCAAGTGAGACTTCCATTCAAGAAGAGTGGCTACATAAGCCAACATCCATTGGAGTTGATACATACAGATGTGTGGGGGCCAACCAAAGAGCAATCCATTGGAGGTAACAAGTACTTTGTCACTTTTATAGATGATTGCACAAGGATGGTTTGGGTTTATTTCATCAAAAACAAATCAGATGTGTTTACATGTTTCAAAGCATTCAAGGCAATGGTAGAAAAGGAAACATGTACATATATCAAGAAGCTAAGGTCCGATGGAGGGGGAGAATATTTCTCCAATGAGTTTTTTTATTTTTTAATGGATCAAGGCATCAAGAGGCAAGTAACATGCAGGTACACACCCCAACAAAATGGAGTAGTAGAGAGAAAAAATAGATACATTGCCGAGATCGCTAGAGCAATGCTTAATGAGATGAATGTACCTAACATGTTTTGGAGTGATGTCTTATGAATAGGGCTCCTACCTCAGGGATCCATGGCTTGACACCATATCAAGCCTATTATGGTAAGAAACCTGATCTTTCGCACTTGAAGATATTTGGATTACTTGTTATGTACATGTGCCAAGTGAATTGAGGCACAAGCTACAACCAAAGGCAGAAAAGTGTGTGTTTCTAGGATATTCAAATGATCATAAAGGTTACAGGTGCTTCAACCCAAACACAAAGGACTTGAGGATATCAAGGGATGTAGCATTTGATGAGCTACTCCCTTGGTATAAGAAGTATGATTGTATGCAGGACTATGAAGAAGAAAAGCATGGACATGATGAAGAACAAATCGACCTAGAGCTAAGCGGCCCAAGGTGTTCCATCAATGAAGATAGTTCAAGCATGAACTCACCATGGAGGGGGAGATCTTCATCAAGCTATGAAGCACAATCAATCAACAAAGGCAAAGCGACATTGGTAGAGTTGGATGAAGAAGGTAATGAAGTTGAAGATGATGAAGGACACATGATGGAGAAAGAGGCCACGTCAAAGAAAGAGATCAAGTTCCCAAGGCAAAGGAGGTTTATTCCTCCAAAAGGTGAAGAAAGGAAGTCTTCTAGAGTTAAGTATCCAACTCAAAGGTTTACTTATGATTCATACATGGCAACTCATTATGCATATATGAACAAATTAGTAGAAGATCATGAGCCCGATTGCTATGAAGATGCAAGCAGGTACACCGAATGGAAAGAGGCAATGCAAGAAGAGATCGACGCACTTGAGGAGAATCAAACATGGACTCTAGTGCCCAAGAAGGATAACATGAAGGTAATAGGTAATAAGTGGGTGTATAAAGTAAAGAGGAATTCAGATGGATCTATTTCTAGGTTCAAAGCAAGATTGGTGGCCTAGGGTTTTGCACAAACCTATGGAGTGGACTTTGAAGAGACATTCAGCCCCGTGGCAAAGATGAGCACCATTAGGACACTCATTGCAATGGCTGCTAGCAAAGGATGGAAGCTTTTCCAATTGGATATCAAGAATGCCTTTCTCAATGGAGACTTGGAAGAAGAGGTATACATGGAGCAACCACTAGGTTTTGTTCATAAAGAGTTTCCACATCATGTTTGTAGGTTGAAGAAGGCACTTCATGGCCTAAAGCAAGCTCCAAGGGCTTGGAGCCAAAGATTGGTGGACTATTTGATCAAATGTGGTTACAATCAATGCAAGGCGGATCCATCTCTCTTCATCAAACAAAGAGGAGAACTTGTAGTCTACATGTGTGTGTATGTAGATGATCTTATCATTACAGGTAATGATACAAAGGGCATTGAGGAGATCAAGGCAAAGCTTGGAAAGGAGTTTAGGATCTCTGATCTTGGAGATCTTAGGTATTTTCTTGGCATTGAAGTTGTATACAAAGAAGAAGGTATTATGCTCATACAAAGGAAGTATATTCTATACCTACTTGAGAGGTTTGGGATGCTACATTGCAAGCCTATTTCAAATCCCATGGAAGTTAATGTAAAGCTAAGCTCCATTGATGGAGAGCCATTAGAGGATGTAACCTTGTATCGATCTATTGTAGGATCTTTCAATTATGCCACAATAACTAGGCCCGACATAGCATATGGAGTTGGAGTGTTATCACAATTTATGCATAGTCCAAGGACTACACACTTGCAAGCTGCAAGAAGAATGTTACGATATCTCAAGGCCACTATAAATGAAGGATTGTTCTATTCATTTGATGATGATATGCAGGTCAAAGCTTATTTTGATGCCGATTGGGCCGGTTCCAAGGAGGATAGAAGAAGTACAAGTGGTTACCTAGTCATGCTAGGTAGCAAGATCATCTCATGGATTTCAAAGAAGCAACCCACGGTGGCATTATCTTCCACCGAGGCTGAGTATAGAGCTTTGGCTCAAGTCACATGTGAGCTAATGTGGATTAAGAAGTTATTTATGGAGCTTCATTTGCAGGTTGACACATATCCAATTTTTTGTGACAACATGAGTAGCATTCATCTAGCATCAAATCCTGTCTATCATGCTAGAACCAAGCATATTGAAGTGCACTATCACTTCATAAGGGAAAAGGTGATATCCAAGGAAGTTTCAGTACATCATATTGGTACCAAGGACCAAGTTGCCGACATGTTTACAAAGGCTTTGGATGGGATGAAGATTTCAAAATTCAAGCAATGCATCAACATGAAGGAGCTTGGATGAGGACGAAGAATTGAAGCTTGAGGGGGAGTGTTAAAAGTCAAGCTTCAAGCTAAAAATTCGTCGGGAATCTTTTATGGACATGTGGAGCAATCAAAGGAAGCCAAAAGCCACGAGATTCCATCAAGAAAAGTCACTCAACCACTCCCCAATTCATCTCAACTAATTCCTCCAAGTTAGGAGGCTGATTTGGAAAGGTAATTCCTAGATTTTAGGGCAAACTTCTCACTATAAAAGGAGCATGTATCCCGACTTCTTTTGGCCCATATTCTTGGAGTTTTAGCTCATGTAAAGTGAGCACTAAGTGCTGGAGTTGTGATAAGCAAGCCCCTTGCTTGCTTCTTTGTTTTCTCTTAGAAGGCATATCTATGTGTGTGTGCAGGCAGTGTTGCAACTCTCTACCCCTGAGTTGTTAGCATTGGTTCTCCCTCATATTGTATCCATTTGAT
>CM035430.1:132309158-132629158 GCA_020310875.1 Ceratopteris richardii | reverse complement strand
GAGAACCTTTTGTGTATATATATATATATATATATATATATATATATATATATATATATATATATATATATATATATATATATATATATATATATATATATATATATATATATATATATATATATATATACATATACATATATATATACATATATATATATATACATATATATATACATATATGTATATGTGTATATATATATATATATATATATATATATATATATATATATATATATATATATATACACATACATACATACATACATACATACACAAGACATTTCAGCAACTGTGCAAAAATTGTCGGCCTCACTACTTTGAGGAGTTCAAATTTTCACATGGAAGTTGAATGACGTGAATTATATTCGCGAGCTAATACACCACACACTTGTCTATGGGAAGCCACTTGTTTAAAATTGAATGTCTATTGAACGTAGAGTCGCAGAGGTTTGAACTTAAGTTTGAACCTCTATTCAATGTGCAGTTTGAGGGGCTCGAACTAAACCTATTCAAGTTGGAATCTAACAAGCTCGAACTTAATTTTGATCATTAGAGAGGATTAAACTTCAGTTTGAGAAACCCAAACTTAAGTTTTTAAATAAGACAGGATTGAAATTCAAACAATGAACTTTAGTTTGACTTTCATTTCAACTTGGATCGAGAGAGTTTGAGCCTATATGCAGTTTGGAGCCCGTGAGTCATATCAGGTTTGGAATTGTTGGCTCACATGATATGAGGCTCGAACTTAAGTTCTAGCCTCTCAAGTTTTTTGGCAAAAACAGGCTTCAACTTAAGTTCGAGCCTCTCAAGTTTTCTAGTAAAAACACTAATATTTTTAACTCAAATCTTGTTGCATCTACAAAAGCTAAGCCTCTGAATCTTATGATTTGAGTTATGAAGCTTAGACTTTTTCAGCTTTTCCAAAAGTTGTTAGAACTTAAGTTCGAGCCTCTTAACTCATGAATCCAAAAGAGCTAAGAGGCTCAAACTTAAGTTCACACCTTTAGAATCATATCAAGTTTGAGTCTTCACATGATATGAGACTCGAACTTAAGTTCCAGCCCATGAATTTTATGTTGCATCACATAATATGAGGCTCCGATTACTTTGAATCATGTCAACTCTCAGTTTGTTTAGTTACAAATAAGGCTCGAACTTAAGTTCGAGCCTCTAAGCTTTTCCAGCAAACATGATAGTATTTTTAACTTGAATCTATTTTTTAAATTTTAATAAAAGATGCTCGAACTTAAGTTTGAGCCTATTACGTTGGATAGTCTCTTACATCCAAAAGAACTAACTGAAGGTGAAAGTTAGGTTTGGATGTCGATTCAAGTTTGCGTTTAAAATTGAATGTCTGTTGAATGTAGAGTCTGCCATGAATTTTATGTTGTGTCACATAATATGAGGCTCGGACTGCTTTGAATCATGTCAAGTCTCAGTTTATTTAGTTACAAATGAGGCTCCAACTTAAGTTCGAGCCTCTAAGCTTTTCCAGCAAACAGGATAGTATTTTTAACTTGAATCTATTTTGAAATTTTAATAAAAGACGCTCGAACTTAAGTTCGAGCCTATTACATTGAATACTCTCTTACATCTAAAAGAACTAACTGAAGGTGAAACTTAGGTTTGGATGTCGATTCAAGGTGGAGTTTAAAATTGAATGTCTGTTGAACATAGAGTCGCAGAGGTTTGAACTTAAGTTTGAACATCTATTCAATGTGCAGTTTCAGGGGCTCGAACTAAACCTATTCAAGTTGGAATATAACAAGCTCGAACTTAATTTTGATAATTAGAGAGGATTAAACTTCATTTTGAGAAACCCAAAATTAAATTTGTAAATAAGACAGGATTGAAATTCAAACTATGAACTTCAGTTTGAATTTCATTTCAACTTGGATCGAGAGAGTTTGAGCGTATATTCAATTTGGAGCCCGTGAGTCATATCAAGTTTGGAATTGTTGGCTCACATGATATGAGGCTCGAACTTAAGTTCGAGCCTCTCAAGTTTTTTGGCAAAAACAGGCTTCAACTTAAGTTCGAGCCTCTCAAGTTTTCTAGTAAAAAAACTAATATTTTTAACTCAAATCTTCTTGCATCTACAAAAGCTAAGCATCTGAATCTTATGAGTTGAGTTATGAAGCTCATACTTTTTCAGCTTTTCCAAAAGTTGTTAGAACTTAAGTTCGAGCCTCTTAACTCATGAATCCAAAAGAGCTAAGAGGCTCGAACTTAAGTTCACACCTTTATAATCATATCAAGTTTGAGTCTTCACATGATATGAGACTCAAACTTAAGTTCGAGCCCATGAATTTTATGTTGTGTCACATAATATGAGGCTCCGACTGCTTTGAATCATGTCAACTCTCAGTTTGTTTAGTTACAAATAAGGCTCGAACTTAAGTTTGAGCCTCTAAGCTTTTCCAGCAAACATGATAGTATTTTTAACTTGAATCTATTTTGATATTTTAATAAAAGATGCTCGAACTTAAGTTTGAGCCTATTATGTTGGATAGTCTCTTACATCCAAAAGAACTAACTGAAGGTGAAACTTAGGTTTGGATGTCGATTCAAGTTGGAGTTTAAAATTGAATGTCTGTTGAATGTAGAGTCGGCCATGAATTTTATGTTGTGTCACATAATATGAGGATCGGACTGCTTTGAATCATGTCAAGTCTCAGTTTATTTAGTTACAAATGAGGCTCGAACTTAAGTTCGAGCCTCTAAGCTTTTCCAGCAAACAGGATAGTATTTTTAACTTGAATCTATTTTGAAATTTTAATAAAAGACGCTCGAACTTAAGTTCGAGCCTATTACATTGAATACTCTCTTACATCGAAAAGAACTAACTGAAGGTGAAACTTAGGTTTGGATGTCGATTCAAGGTGGAGTTTAAAATTGAATGTCTGTTGCACATAGAGTCACAGAGGTTTGAACTTAAGTTTGAACCTCTATTCAATGTGCAGTTTGAAGGGCTCGAACTAAACCTATTCAAGTTGGAATATAACAAGCTCGAACTTAATTTTGAGAATTAGAGAGGATGAAACTTTAGTTTGAGAAACCCAAACTTAAGTTTGTAAATCAGACAGGATTGAAATTCAAACTATGAACTTCAGTTTGAATTTCATTCCAACTTGGATCGAGAGAGTTTGAGCCTATATTCAATTTGGAGCCCGTGAGTCATATCAAGTTTGGAATTGTTGGCTCACATGATATGAGGCTCCAACTTAAGTTCGAGCCTCTCAAGTTTTTTTGGCAAAAACAGGCCTCAACTTAAGTTTGAGCCTCTCAAGTTTTCTGGTAAAAACACTAATATTTTTAACTCAAATCTTCTTGCATCTACAAAAGCTAAGCCTCAGAATCTTATGAGTTAGTGGATGGGGTTGAGAGTTACTCTGTCTGGCTGTGAGAAAAGCCAGCCGTGTGAAGCTTGGAGCTTCGCCGAAGAGGTGGGCCTGTAGGCACGAAGGTAAAGAAGGATCAATAACTTCCATTCAAGCTGTCTACGTACCCGCGGAGTTATGAAGCTCAGACTTTTTCAGCTTTTCCAAAAGTTGCTAGAACTTAAGTTCGAGCCTCTTAACTCATGAATCCAAAAGAGCTAAGAGGCTCGAACTTAGGTTCACACCTTTAGAATCATATCAAGTTTGAGTCTTCACATGATATGAGACTCGAACTTAAGTTCGAGCCCATGAATTTCATGTTGTGTCACATAATATAAGGCTCCGACTACTTTGAATCATGTCAACTCTCACTTTGTTTAGTTACAAATGAGGCTCGAACTTAAGTTCGAGCCTCTAAGCTTTTCCACAAACATGATAGTATTTTTAACTTGAATCTATTTTGAAATTTTAATAAAAGATGCTCGAACTTAAGTTTGAGCCTATTACATTGGATAGTCTCTTACATCCAAAAGAACTAACTGAAGGTGAAACTTAGGTTTGGATGTCGATTCAAGTTGGAGTTTAAAATTGAATGTCTGTTGAATGTAGAGTTGCCCCATGAATTTTATGTTGTGTCACTTAATATGAGGCTCGGACTGCTTTGAATCATGTCAAGTCTCAGTTTATTTTGTTACAAATGAGGCTCGAACTTAAGTTCGAGCCTCTAAGCTTTTTTAGCAAACAGAATAGTATTTTTAACTTGAATCTATTTTGAAATTTTAATAAAAGACGCTCGAACTTAAGGTCGAGCCTATTACATTGAATACTCTCTTACATCCAAAAGAACTAACTGAAGGTGAAACTTAGGTTTGGATGTCGATTCAAGGTGGAGTTTAAAATTGAATGTCTATTGAACGTAGAGTCGCAGAAGTTTGAACTTAAGATTGAACATCTATTCAATGTGCAGTTTGAAGGGCTCGAACTAAACCTATTCAAGTTGGAATCTAACAAGCTCGAACTTAATTTTGAGAATAAGAGAGGATGAAACTTCAGTTTGAGAAACCCAAACTTAAGTTTGTAAATCAGACAGGATTGAAATTCAAACTATGAACTTCAGTTTGAATTTTATTTCAACTTGGATCGAGAGAGTTTGAGCCTATCTTCAATTTGGAGCCCGTGAGTCATATCAAGTTTGGAATTGTTGGCTCACATGATATGAGGCTCCAACTTAAGTTCGAGCCTCTCAAGTTTTTGGGCAAAAACAGGCTTCAACTTAAGTTCGAACCTCTCAGGTTTTATGGTAAAAACACTAATATTTTTAACTCAAATCTTCTTGCATCTACAAAAGATAAGCCTCTGAATCTTATGAGTTGAGTTATGAAGCTCAGACTTTTTCAGCTTTTCCAAAAGTTGCTAGAACTTAAGTTCGAGCCTCTTAACTCATGAATCCAAAAGAGCTAAGAGGCTCGAACTTAAGTTCACACCTTTAGAATCATATCAAGTTTGAGTCTTCACATGATATGAGACTCGAACTTAAGTTCGAGCCCATGAATTTTATGTTGTGTCACATAATATGAGGCTCTGACTACTTTGAATCATGTCAACTCTCGGTTTGTTTAGTTACAAATGAGGCTCGAACTTAAGTTCGAGCCTCTAAGCTTTTCCAGCAAACATGATAGTATTTTTAACTTGAATCTATTTTGAAATTTTAATAAAAGATGCTCGAACTTAAGTTTGAGCCTATTACGTTGGATAGTCTCTTACATCCAAAAGAACTAACTGAAGGTGAAACTTAGGTTTGGATGTTGATTCAGAGCTACTTTCTCGACGAGTTTCTCAATAGATGTGGATTGCATGGAAGAGAGGCTAGTAGAACTATTTGAATCTTTGTAGATTTTTGAGAGTTCTAATTCCTCCCCTAGGTTATCCTCGATGTCGATGCACATGTGCATGCACTCTTCTATGGTCCTAGGGTCCTTCAAGTACATGTATGATCTCAATTTGGTACTTAGCAATCCATCTAGAAATAAAGCCACTTGTTTGGCTGGTGTGGGTAACTCAGGAATAGGGCATCTCTCTAAGTATTGCCTAAATCTTCTTCCTGCAAGTCTCATGGTCTCTTGAGGTGTCTGCTTGAAGCTGTGGATCAATGAGGATGTATTATGCCTTATGCCACTCTTAGAGAATTCAATAATGAATGCCTCCAGAAGTTGGTCTATGTTCCTAAAGTTTCTCTCATTTAGTGGTTGAAACCACGTAAGGGCTGTGTTTCTAAGGGTTAGACCAAAGGCATTATATTGCGTGAACAGGTCCTCAACTTGTTCAGCTCTCAAGACTTGCCTAAACTCGGCCACATGATCGTAGGGGTCTCCTGTGCCATCGAAGTAGTTCTTCATGGATTTAACCAGTTGTGTAGGTCTCAAAGTCCTCGTGTGTTCCCTAGGTCTTGGTAGAGGGAATTCATCAGCATTTCTTTGGTTTCTTGGGGCTCTAGTTCTCTCAAGTTCCATTCTATCCGTCTCTGTTCTCATCCTTTCTCAACCCAAGGGGTTGGCAAAACTTACCTCTGGCCTATCTCTACTCCTGTCCCTTTGAGCTCCATGAGCTTGGGATGTTCCAACTCCTGGGTGGTCTTAGGACACATTAGATTTTGGTTGGGGGAAAATAAATTTACCCTTCCAAGTGTAAGCATGCCTACCATGCTCTCTGACCACAAAGATCCTTTCTAAAGTGTGATCTAGATAGGTCACTTTGCTTGGGCTATCTGGATCTTTGAACTCATAGATTGTGATCGTTCCTATCTCATTCGATTGATCAGGCTTATACCTCCAAAAGGCTTCATCTGTCTCTCCATTTAAGAGCAGATCAATGCTCTTATTGTCCTGGGGAATCCACTCTGGTGTGAGGATTCTAGTAAGGACTGATTTGCCTCGAGGGGTTTTAGGCTCTCCACCTATGTTCCCTTGCTCTAGGTCACCTATGTCCGTCTCTGGGATCACATTCCCGAATTCATCTGTCCTATCCAAGTGACTGGTGACAACATATATGGTTCCTTCTTTGTCCATGTATGCTCCATTTTCAAACTTGACTGCTGGATGCTCTAGTCCAATGGGTTGATATGGGTTTTTAATCTGGACCACGGATCTTCCTAGGCCGTCTTCATAGATACAAGCACCTAATCGGTTGGTCCTAAGGTATTCGAGCTGAGTCTTGTAAGGACCTTCCACCCTCTGTAAGTATGGCACACCTGAACTTCCTGTAGGTCTCTCCATACCTTGAGACATCTCTGATTCACTAGTCTCAGAGCTAGGGTAGTGTGAAAAATGGCTCAACTGCTGGGCCCAAGACCTAGCAGTATGATTGACAATAGCCTCTGAAGATCTAAGGCTTTGTCTATCTCTCCCTAGGTGTCGTCCTGTTCTCAGGTTCATATGCCCAATTGAATACTCCCAAATCTCCCAAGTACAACCTCGTTGCTGAGTTCTTTTGTATTAATCACTTGTTCTTTCTAATTTTTTTTTTCTTGGAATGTCACTTCTTGTCCAATCAATCTTTATCGCAAGGAGCACTTAAGTTTTATCGTACTTGAGTTTGGTCGCTTGATTTAAATTCTTTTCCCTTAGAATGTAATCTCTTGGTACTTGCACTTGAGTGATTAGAGTTCTTGGACTTGATGGTGCTTAACGTATCCCTAATTGATCAAAACCTCTATACGTACTTAGCCTAAGCTAGGGATTGATAGAGGGTGTTGAGAATTTCCAACCTTGAGTTTCTTTCCTTGGTTGCCCTTGTGTGTGCAAGAAGCGTATTCCCAAGCTCGCACTTACTCTTGCTTCGCGTACCCTTCAATGCTCTCAAAGGACCTGTAAAAGTCCCAAAGTTAGCTCAGATTTGAATCCAATTGATACAACAGACCATGTTCATTCAAGCAATTCAGAGATCAAATTTGTGCTTTGGCTTTATGGAACACAATTCTAAAGATCCCTCAGTTTTCTTCCCCCACGAGCTTTCCAACAAAACAAAAATCACAGCAAACGGATTTCGTATGAGAAAGTTGTGACTGTTGAGGGTTCTAGGATTAAAACAGGGTTCAAACAGGTGAACAGGCAAACAGGACTTCTCGAACTACTTTGTGTAACGGCCTCACAATGTTCTAACCAATTTCCAATGTTTCCCAAATAATACCCCGAAATAGACCCACTATATTTGCCCTAAAATTTTGGCCGAAATTGCCCGTCAATCGCGATCGAGTGATCTGTCAATCGCGATTGATATATCAGTCGTGATTGACGTGTCGATCGCGATTGACAGGTCCGTCGTGGCTGTCAGTCACGATTGATGGGTCAATCGCGATTGACAGGTGGCCCGTAATTTCAGTCAGTCATGGTCAAAGGATCGTTGACTCTATCGATCGCGATTGATGGGTCGATCGTGATTGACAGGTCCGTCGCGAGGGCTCTATCAGTCGTGGTCAAACAGTCGTTGACTAGGTCAGTCGCGATTGATAGGTCCGTCGGGGTTGTTGGTCGCGATTGATGAGTCGATCGTGATTGATGGCTCGATCGCGATTGACATGTGGCGTGCGTGAATTCTGTCGGTTGTGGTTAGTCGGTTGTTGAATCAATCGATCGCGATCGATGTGTCGGTCATGATTGATGAGTCCATCGGCAAGTGTCGATCGTCGTTTGTCAATCGCGATTGACGTGTCGATAGTGATTGACAGAAAACAGAGGAGTTTTAAAATTTTAAACACAGATTTAAGAAGCTCTAAGCATGCACATCATGATTATGTACTTAGTTGAGCAAAAGGATCATTTTTTCTGTTGGTCGCGATTGATAGAGGTCAACGCCTCGGGACCTGCAGAGTCAAATTTTTTACCTGCTGGAGCTAGTACAGCTACTGGGGATGCTGATTCCTGCAAGAAATCTCAGAAAGCACACAATCGCACAAACACACAAATGCTCTCTCGCTCTCTCTCACAAGTGAAATGAGGGGAAATGGTATGGGTATGGTGATATGACCAAAAAATGGAAAATGTCGCGATGATGGAGATGGAGGTGGGAGATGGTGATGATGATGATAGTGGGAAGATGGTGAAGAAAACAAAAGAAAATAGATGAAAGTGAAGAAATTACCTATGACTCCAACGCCTCAACTCTACGTCTTACCATCACATGCTCGTCCTCAAAGCTCGACCCCCCGCAACGGTGCCAAAATTTGGTGTACCTCAGTGATGAGTAGCACCTCCTTTAATGTCAATCCGGGAAGACGTGAGGATGGTATGAAGACCTTGAACAAGTGATGGCACAAGTGTGTGAGTGAGAAGCACACTAACATGCACACACATACACACACGCACACACAAGGCAAGAACAAAGAGAGAGAGACAATGGACTGCTCTTAGATTACTAAAAAATGCTCATACATGTTCGAATCTATTACAAGCTAACCTCAAAAATGAGCTCTCTAGCTCTATTTATAGTTTTTGAATAGTTTTTGGCCCTGTCCGGACCTAGTGTCCGGCCTAGTTAAAAATTACGTTCTCGGGCCTATTTGAGGGCTCAAACGAGCTCAGAAAATTACGAAAATTGATAGGTAAGTACTTCTAATGCTCTTCAAGCTCAAGGACTCCTTGGCTTGCACAAAAGGGAGTTACAAAAAGGTGAAATGGTATTTACAATGATTTTTAGTGATGAGAATCATTGTTATGAGGGTGTTGATTTGGAAAAATTTGAATGGCCTACTTGCCAGATCTTTGTTGACTACTTTGTCTGCTTGTGCCTTCTCTCCGCTCTGGCTCCCTTCTTTGGCTTCCTTGTCATGTGAGTCCTTGGGTCCTTTGACTTCTGCCAACAGTCTTCTCAGTTAGAAGCTTTCAAACAAATGAAAGAAACTCTTATATGATTGAGAATGTGGTCAAAACGAGTAAAACCTTTTTTAGATTTGACTAAAAAAATATGGCCAGAGAAAAAGAGAATAAAAATCTAAAAGATCATGTAAACAAATGTTCTAGGTTTAGAAATGTTGAGCAGTTTTGAGCGTGTTCATTTTTTTATTGAAATTATGAGTCAAAATGACATTTTGAAACTATTGAAACTAAATGAAAATGTATGCTTGAAACGGTTTATTTTTCAAAAATTCATGAAAGAAATGAATTTGTTGCTAGAACCATCTCAAATTTAGGAGGTATGTGATGGATTTGGAGTGAGGAGAAAGGGTTACAAAGCAACTTCAAAAGTTTGGTGTGAATTTAT
Source organism: Ceratopteris richardii (assembly GCA_020310875.1). Lineage (NCBI taxonomy): Eukaryota > Viridiplantae > Streptophyta > Polypodiopsida > Polypodiales > Pteridaceae > Ceratopteris > Ceratopteris richardii. Next base: position 132,619,520 of record CM035430.1, on the reverse strand, counting down.
TAAATTTAATAAAGTAAAACGCTTTGGACTGCCTAGATCTCATCATGTAGGAAAGTATCGGCTCTACTTGAATAAGAGTATTACATCTATATTTGGTGACTATAAACACATTCATGGTAACATGCCTTATGAGGTAGGAGAACAAACATTACCTTTCACTTACAATGTGTTTGACAAAATATGGATAGATATAATAAGACTTCAAACATACATGCTTCAGTTCTATAATATAAAAGAACATGAATGTTCTGGCATTTTGAAATTTGCAATGAGACTTGATGAAGTTGAAATTAAAAAACATCAAAAGATGGAGAGAATAAGTATTGCACTAATGAATAGAGCTTTGGACTATAGCCTTGGGAAACTTGATACTCAATCTCTCAAAGTACAATAAAAAATAGAGTTATGGTGGATTGGGTGTGCTCAAGTTCCATCTGAGGAAAGTCCAAATGTTATCCAAAGGCATCACTCATGAGAATTGTTGAATGTGAACCACTTCACAAGCTTTAAAATTGAGTGGCATTTGAGTGGAGACTTAAAGACTCTAAAATGCATGTTTGGTATAAGCGGGGATGCAAATTGTAAGTACCCTTGTTTGTATTGCATTCAAAGTCCAGGTACAAGAGGATGGATTGCCAGAACTAAGCTTGGGGAAGCTCCTTCCAAACAAAATGTTAATCTATATAATTACTCATCTTTTGCCATGATTTGGGATCCCATACTTCCAATAGAATGGATTAATGTACACATATATACGCTGCATGCAGAGTTAAGGATCATTAATAAATCGGTCCGTCTTCATTTGGATTATGCATATTCCATCAAGCATAGAATTCTTGCATATGAATGTATGAAAGAGTGTGAATCTCCAAGGAAGTAGTCTTCTCTAATATTGAAGAGCTCTTGAATGCAATACAGAGGAACAAAATCCTTCCCAGAGATAAAGTAATATGGGAGATTCGAGAGAAGGGGTGATTTCTCTCAGATTTTCAGATTTTTGTCTAGCTCTGTTATGGTAGTCTCTGCTTTGAAAGAAGCAACATCAAAGTTTCTAACCTCTTCTTCTTCTTCTTGGAGGTTAATCTCTTCAACAATCTCTTTTACTTGACTTTTTGAATATTTCTTAAGAGGAACATCTAGGGATGCCCCTTTTTCTTCATCATGTTCCTTTTCTTCATTCTTGCCAATTGAGATGTGATCAAGCCAGATCAGAAACCCTATGCTCAAGGGCACTAAACAACAATTGTTTTGGTGTTCTGGGCAAAGTTTTATCCTGCCTTGCAAGGGGGAAATCTTCCTACATTTTCTAGTGATTCTAGCCCTATCCAAAGGATCCTTCCCATAAATGATTGGGTGGATATAAGTTTCTCCAGATATGATAACTTCTTGTCCATCTAATATCCTAATGAAGGTTTCCCATTCATCCATAAGAACTGTTGGAGTTAGACGTCTGCGGAAGCACGCGAACAGCACAAGGAAGAAGAAGAAGCTTGGAGCACAACACACAAAACTGAATGTATTACTAGAGAATGTACAAAGATAAGTAGCCTATTAGGGCAATAGGCATATATACAAGCCGGGGGAAAAAAACCTCCTAAAGAGGGAAAAAAGTGCCCCGGCGGTCCTAGAGTGTTTACACACATCACTACCTAAATATATCAACAAATCCCCCCTGGGAGTGATGCGGTGAACAAGGAGCTGGCACTCATGTATAAGGAAGTGCCAAGCTATGTGGAAATCACTCCACAAAAGGAAGTAAGCCCAAAGCTTTGCGGAAAGCTTCAAACTTCTCCCTAGGCAGAGCCTTCGTGAAAAGGTCTGCAATGTTCTCCTGCATGGGCACATATGCCAAGCTGATCTCCCCAGCAGAGAACCTCTCCCTGACATAGTGATAATGCACCTCAATGTGCTTAGTGCGAGCATGGAACACAGGGTTCCTCGCAACTGCCAATGCGCTCTGACTGTCAGTGAAGATGGTGGTGGCAGAAGACTGGCCAACACCCAAATCAGCCATAAGGCGTCTGAGCCACACACACTCAACAGTCGCTGTGAAAGCTGCCCTATACTCAGCCTCACAACTGGAAGTGGCCACAGTAGGCTGCTTCTTGCTCAACCAAGATATACATGAGCTACCAAGCTTGAAGCAAAAACCACTGGTGGACACACGAGTGTCATAGCAACCAGCCCAATCTGAGTCAGAAAAAGCATGCAACTCTGGCGGTAGTGATCCCCCCTTGGGATAAAACAACCCAAGTAGCTGAGTACCACTCAAGTAGCGAAAGATGCACTTAACCGCCTTCCAATGTGTGACTCTTGGGCAATGCATAAACCTGCTCATCTTTGAGACAGCAAACTGAATATCTGGCCGAGTAATGCATAAGTAAATCAAGCATCCAACAGCCTGCTGATAGAGAACAACATCAAATGCATCTCCAGCATCATGAAGACTCAATCGTAAACCTGTCTCCATAGGAGTGGCAATAGGCTTATAGTGGCCAAAACGCTGCAATAATGTGTCAATATATTTTGTTTGACACAAAGCCATTACACCATCAACTTGCATAAAGTGAATGCCCAAATAGTGATGCAAATGCCCCAAATCAGACATCTCGAATGAGGCATGCAAATCAGCCTTAAAATCAGCAATATGCTTCTCAATAGGACCAGTGAGCAGCATGTCGTCTACATAGACAACAATGATCAGAAGCACATCATTAGCACGCTTAACATATAAGGTGCTTTCAGTTGGACTGTTCTCAAAACCATGTGCAATCAGATAGGCATGTATCTTCTCATACCAAGCACGTGGTGCTTGCTTTAAACCATATAACACCTTCTTTAACCTACACACCTGGTTTTCATGCCCTTTTTGCACAAAGCCATGGGGCTGAAAAACATACACTTCTTCATGCAAGTCACCATTCAGAAATGTTGTTTTAATGTCCAACTGATGTACATTCCAACCATGATGGGCTGCAAGTGCACAAATGCTCCGAACAGTAGTCATACGGCATGTAGGTGCAAAGGTCTCATCAAAATCAATGCCTCTTTCCTGCGCATAACCCTTTGCAACAAGCCTAGCCTTATACCTGTCAACTGTACCATCAGGTTTACGCTTCAACTTGTATACCCACTTAGTGCCAATGGCCTTCTTGCCAAGAGGCAAGTCACATAAAGACCATGTACCATTCTTGATTATAGCATCATATTCAAATTGCATAGCAGCCATCCAATTTTTAGAATTCTGTGCTTCATGCAAAGAAACAGGCTCATTCTCATCACAGAGACTAGATGCAGCCATAGCATAGCAATCTGATGCAAAGGAGGCACTATGAGAGCCTGAACGAGTACGATATGACAAAGGTGCATCTAATTTGCTGTCACGCAAAGTCTGCACTAGCCACTTTGGCATAGTTTTTGCCTGCTCAATATCAGCTCTCTCATCAGCAAGTGCATCATGTAAATCTGCATCAGAAATGGAATGATCTGCATCATCATATGAAACCTACAAAGGCTGAGAAGTTGCCTCATTAGGACCAGCACTAGACTGTCCACCTATAAAAAGAGGCATCAAAGTATCATACATGTCTTTGGAGCTAACAGATCCTTAGTACATGAAAGCAATGGCTGAATAGCATCTTCCACAAAGACAACATCACGGCTAACCAGAATGCGTTTAGTCTGTGGATGATACAGGCGATAGCCTTTACTTTCAGAACTGTATCCAACAAAAATACATTTAACTGCTTTATCATCCAATTTTTTGCGATGTTGTTCAGGCACTAATGCATATGCCAAACAACCAAAAACACGCAAATGAGCAACAGATGGCTTGCGGTCATGCCAAGCCTCATATGGAGTGATAGACTGCAGTGCTTTAGTGGGACACCTGTTCAGTACATATGCTGCACACATGACAGCCTCAAGCATGAAACTATGAGGTAAAGCCTGACTCTTGACCATACACTTCGCCATCTCCATGAGAGACTTGTTCTTCCGTTCAGCAACTCCATTCTGTTGAGGTGTATACGGCACTTTACACTGGTGTTTTATCCCACGTTCAGCCAGAAATGCATTAAAATCTGAAGACATATATTGCCCCCCTCGATCAGAACGAAGGGTGCCCATTTTACATGCTGACAGATTTTCAGCCAAAACCAAAAACTGTTTGAAGCACATGAACACTTCGGACTTTGCTTTGAGTGGATATACCCATGCATGCCTGGAAAAATCATCAATGAAAGTCACGAAGTAAAGGTAATTTCCAAAAGAGGGTGTTTGCATAGGACCACAGACATCACTATATACAAGCTGCAATTTCTGCGTAGCCCGAACTGAACCATCTTTTGGAAAGGAAGAACGCTGCATTTTGCCCAAAATACAGCCTTCACAAACATGTTTTCCAGGTGCCTCAAGTTTGGGCAAAGACGACACCATTTCAGATTTCTACAGGCGTAGCAAACTAGCAAAATTCAGATAACCAAAGCGTGCATGCCAAAGCTTTGCATCTGACATAGCCTGAGAATCTTGAACTGCACATGCCGAATCATTCACAGATCTTTCATAGTCTATGAGCTTATACAGCCCACGACATAAAATGCCAGAAGCAATAATCACATCGCCATTTGAGAGATCATGAACTGTACACCTGTCATCAACAAATTTCACAACCAAGCCAATCTTGGCTAATGCAGAAACTGATAACAGATTCTTTTTGATCCCTGGCACAAATAAAGCATCTGACAAAGTGAAAGAACTACCATCAGCAGTAGTCAAAATGATCTTACCAACTCCCATAACAGGATAAGAGGAGTTGTTGGTGCATGTAACAGTATTCCCTGTAGGGGAAGGCTCGAGTGAAGAGAAGAAACTACATTGCGAGGTAATATGTTTGGTCGCCCCACTGTGAAAGTACCAAACATCTGAGTCTACTGCAGACATGCACTGATTATGAGAAGATGGGTCAAAATTGCAGACAGTAGTAAACGCCCATTCTTCTTCCTACACAAGATTTGCAGACTCTGTTTTTGGTGTAGAGGCCTCTACAACAACCATTCCAGCCTCTTTCTTCTTTGCCTCTTTAGCAGCCAGTTTTGGACAGTTCTTTATGATATGATCATTGCCTTTACAGTACTTACAAAACAATTTCTGCTTTTCTGATTTTTTCTCATCTTTGTCTTGGTTCTTTGAATGTGCAGCATTTGCAGATTTCTGCTTACTAGTAGAAGAGCTCCATTTTCCTTTGCCCTTCTGACTAGCCAGGAAAGCTTGATCTGCAACTCGCATAATGGACCTGTTCTGCCTGGATTGATCTTCATGCAACAAAACAAAGACTAACTCCTCAAATGATAAGGCATTCGGATTGCCTTTCATCATCAACCAAAGAGTAGAAGCAAAACTCTGATATGAGTCAGGAAGACCATTCAAAACGGTCTGCACAAGTGAGCTATCTGGTATAACCTCATCAGCAAAAATCAACTGTTCCTTCAAATCTTTGATCTTCATTAGGAAATTGTCCATAGAATCACCTTCATTCATGTGCTCACTCTCCAATTGTTTTCGGAGATAAGCAACACGAGCCTCATTCCTGGCTTGGTACAATGTGGTAAGTGTATCCCAAGCATCCCTAGCTGTTTTGCAAGAGCGTATGTGAGGAATAATGGCATGTTTGACAGACAAAGCTATCAATGCATGTGCCTGGGCATCTCTGCCATCCCAACGAATCTACTCTGCAGTAGGTGCAACAGAAACAGCAGCACGAACAGGAATTTGCACAATATCACCACGAATCTGCTCTGTAGTAGGTGCAACAGAAACAGTAGCACAAACAAGAATTTGCACAATATCATCTTCGACACCATCTTCATCAGCTCCAGCACCTCTAGTATCTGTATTTGTAGTACCTGTAGTCGCACGTGTAACAGGACGTCTTTCAACACCCTGCACAATGTTCCATAGTCCTTTTGCAACCAATACATGTCGCATCATATAAGCCCATAATGGGTAGTTGGTACCATCCAACTTATCCTCAATAGCCAACATACGGAATACATCACTGCTTTCAGCCATGGCCGGTGACTAAAATACCTTGATGCAGAAGATTGACTGTATCTCAAAAAGTTGAACGGAACTGCCCAGACGAGTTCTGCTAGACCTATAGCAGACTTCGAGACGCTTAAACTGGCGAACAAAAATTGGTATATACCTTTGGCACAAAAGGACGAAATAGCCTGCACAAGCGCTGCGATAGTGCGTTCGGAGGCCGAAATGAGCTCAGATCGCAATTTCAGCATGACATAGCAAAGCTGTTTTGATCTCGAAAACACCCTGAGTATGCTCACCAAACTTCATGCGAATCTGAGACTGCAAACGGAGGAGTGTCGACGGTGCCCTAGATGAAGCGATGACCTGCTCTGATACCAATTGTTGGAGTTAGACGTCTGCGGAAGCATGCGAACAGCACAAGGAAGAAGAAGAAGCTTGGAGCACAACACACAAGACTGAATGTATTACTAGAGAATGTACAAAGATAAGTAGCCTATTAGGGCAATAGGCGTATATACAAGCCGGGGAAAAAAACCTCCTAAAGAGGGAAAAAAGTGCCCTGGCGGTCCTAGAGTGTTCACACACATCACTACCTAAATATATCAACAAGAACTTCCTTGCTTTTCTCTGCAAGTGCTTCAAAACCAAAGGTGGGATTGAAGATTTTCATTGCATCTCAAAAATGATTCACCCTCAATCCCTCTTGAATCATAAAATCTAGAAGTTTCTTAGATGGAGAAACACTTAGAATCACATTCTTCTCTTCCATCTCAATAGGTGACAGATACAAGCGAATAGGTGTAGTCAAAGAGAGTCAAACATGCATAATCACTTGAATCGGTCATGTCAGGACTCGAGCTCAGAGTGCTTGCCTATGAAGGCATAAATTTTTTGAAGGTTGAAAATCAGAAAAGACGAAGGAAATTGGTATTTATAGGCGAAGAGAGAAAGAAACAATCACATGATGTGGACCAATGAACATGTACCACATGGCAAAATTGAATTCAAAAATTTCAATGGTCAAGTGACATGGACCACTGAAATGTTGACACGTGAATGTACGTTGGGATTCATAATGGCTAGATTATGTTGACCAATCAGACTTTACCATGTGGCTCTAATGATCAACTCAACTTAGAGACCTATTTAAGCTCTTGCCTTCATTCGTGCCATTTCTTTTGTGACTTACGTGCTCTCCCGACTTCCAATAACTTTGATGTTCCAACCCTCTTCTACAAATTTCGCTTATTCCTCTTCTGCTTGAGCTCTCTTGGTGTGCAAGGTAATATCCTAGACCTTGGTATCTTCTAGACGACCGATTCAAGTGATTAGTGGAATCAGAGATTTTTGAATTTGCCCAATCGCTTCGATTGGTCATGCCTAGTTAAAAGGCTTTTGAGATATATTTATTCTTTTACGATCAGGGAAAAATATAAGAGGATTCTATTTTTTTTCACATGCTATTGAGACAACCGATTCAAGTGATTAGGGGAATCAAAGACTTTTGGATTTACCTATTTTCTTGAATCCATTGTTTCTAGTAAAAAAACATGTTAATGATCTTTTTTTGTTTTTAAGGTAGGAAGATTTATTAAGACTTCATGGAATACATGAAACGAAGGCGAAGACCTTGATTTGTTTGATATGACCGATTCAAATGATTAGGGGAATCAGAGATTTTTGAATGGTCCTAATGGCTTGAATTGGTCGTCTAATGAATTCTTGGTTTTCTTGTTGTGTTCTCTCATTTCCATGTGTTTGATCCTATTCAATTCTTCTTTTCTATAGATCATGGCTAGGATAAAGAAGACAGCTAGGAAGTTATACCCTCAAGAGCAACAACATGGGGGACCTATTCGAGAGGGGCAAGCACCTACTCCAGAGTGGCAGGGACCTACTCCAGAGACCACAAATAGCCAAGATAAGGTTGATCCATAGGAGGCATATGCCAAAAAAAGAGTTAAATATCATGTCAAATCATTGAGCGAAATCAGAAGAGCTCAAAAATTTCTATGGCTTCTCATCCCAAGGCTTCCTTTCATGAGAGTGGTTAAGGAGATCTCTGCCAATATTTGATCTATGATGAAGACTAGTTCATTTATGAATGTCAAATGGTAGACCCAGGCTCTTCTATGCTTGCAAGCAGCACCAAAAGATTTTGCAATTGATTTTATGAATGATGCTTATCTATGTGTAGCACATTGTCATAGGGTGACACTTATGGCCAAGGACTATGTTGTTGCGTTTAGGCTAAGATACAAGTTTGATAAATCCATTGTCCCTCTTGACAAACATGATCAGAATTTTTTTGATATTCTTAATATACCTCTAGCAAGAAATCCTAAGCCATGTACAGTCAAAATTGAAGAGGTCCCTTCTCATGACCATTCAACAAGAAATGCACTAGAGACTGAGGAGGAGAAGAAAAGGATGAATCTAATGTCAGAAGAATTTGCTATCCTTGAGGATATTCAGAGGTGAAAGAAGACTTATTCACAGCTTTTAAAGAAAGGAGATGGCCAGGTAATTGTCGATCCTTCAATGCCATGGGAGGAAGACTTCATGCTTGACATTAGGCCTGAAGATAACAAAATGATGAGAGACTTCAATGTTGAGATCTCTGATAGCATTGTCAATATAGCTCTTACGTGTTTTTTAGGCCATAATATGCTCCATTTTATTAGTACTTGATCTCCTTGATGCATCTACTACTGGTTTTATATTGTAGGGTCCTACTCCAGCAATTTGAGGAGTCAGTCTCAAGGGAGGTCTTTATTTTGGATCCCCTTGTGACTCAGTGTACATTATACAAGCATGGAGAAATTGGTCATTTTCTCAAGAATTTTAGTGAGGAGATAGAATATATAATTTATCCATATATTGATAAGTAAGTTTTCATTTCTATTTTTTTTATAAAGTCATTCCTTTCTTAATGGTGGTTTGCATTGAATGTATTAGTAAATGATGCCATTCTATCTTTCTCTGGAAGATAGCTATTGTAATGCATGTTTCTATAAAGAAATGGTTTCAACTTATTTATGTTGGTAGTAGTTTTTCTAAAATATAAATTGTGGTCTACCTTTTATTCATGACATAAACTAAGATAATAAGTGGTTTATCATTAATTTTTTCAATGTTATGCTATATCATGATTTAATTATATTGAAAACTTGGGCTTGTGAAGGAAAATGGAGAAGATTGGAGGACACGACCAATTCAAATGATTAGGGCACTCAGAAAACCTCCATTGCCCTTAGGCGCTTGAATCGATTGTATCCTCCAATCCTCTCCATATTGTAATCCTTGATGCTCTTAAATTATGTTTATCACCCACACAAAAGGCACGACCAATTCAAGTGAGGAGAGCAGTTCAGGAACTTCAAATGGCCCTTATCGCTTGAATCGGTCGTGCCCTTTCAAACATCACCCATCAACATAGAAAAGAAAGACGACCAATTCAAGCGATAAGGGCCTTCGGAGAACCTTCATTGCCTCTTATTGCTTGAATTGGTCCTATCCTCCAAGCTGCCCCCCTTTGTAATATTCCTACCTTATTGTTCAATATAACTTAGAAGTAACATGCAGAAGTTCTTATCCTTATCTTGACCAATAGAATTTCTTTGGACAAGTAACACGGAGAACTTCTTATCCTTATCTTGAGCAATAGAAACCTTGCACAACAATTGCATGTCTAAGAGAATGATAAAAGTCTTTGCACAATAGAAACCTTAAAAAAGTGATGATATAAAGCAAAACAATGCCAATATCAATATGATGAGTTTACATAAAAAAGAGATGTAACCTTGCACAACAATTGCACGTTTGAGACAATGATAAAATTTTTTGCTCAATGGAGATATTCTTTAACCTATAAAAGTATTTGCACAATAGAAACCTTAAAAGAGTGATGATATAAACCGAAACAATGCCAATATGAATATGATGAGTTTACATAAAAAAGAGATGTATTTAGCAGAAGAAAAAGGACAAGATTGGTTACATTCTGAAGGGGTGGAACTTGATCACTTGGGTGGCAGACAAGTAATGCGAGATAGTGGTTTCTCTGATCTTGTGTTTAACATTGCACCATCAATGAGAATCTCAACTGTGGTGAAACCTCATCAAGTAACTCTAGGAGCTCCCTTACATTTTGAGTTTCCAATTTGCAGTGACAATTATTTTCCTAGGTTAAAAATCTGGATGAATCAATAATTCTAACTCAAATTCTGGATAGCTCTCCTCTCAATCCAAGGGTTTCCAGAGTCCAAGCTTTTCTTTCCACCTTCTGTAATCATATCCTAAAACAAGTGATTGTTGAGATATTTGATATGAAATTGAAAGAGAATTTGTACTAACTTTACATAAAATGATCTCTCCTAGCTTTTGAGCTTGTTTTTTATCCCATTCGCTACCTAAAAATCATCCATTATGAAATTGAAACTCTCCTATTCAACCACATTTTTTTTGTTTTCTGTAATAACATGTTTTTAAAACATGCTATAAAAATGTGAAGAGGAAGAAACCATTGAATCTTTATCTTTCAAGAAATTCGGCTTGTTGACATTGCCCTTTGGATATCATCTTTCATTTTCCATAGAAAACTTGAAACTATTGAATGATTAGGAGCATCCCAATCTAATGAAGAGATGTAAGGAGCATGCAGATGTAGAAGATTTCTATAAGCACTCCTCCTGATGGCACCTGATAATCTACAAAATAGACAAATAATTGAATGCTATTGAAAAATTGAACAAATTTGTTTGCATACATAAGTTCTGCATAATCCTTATGAAGGACTTTGAATAAACATTCAACAAGTTTCCACACTCCAAAATATTGGAAGGAAGAATATCTACAATACAAAAACATATATCTTGTAATACAAAAATAATTGAAATTCATAAAAGAGTATTGTTAAAATTCACTTACAGTACGATGGGAATTGCAAATGATTGTTAAGCATGAGATCCTTAGCGTTGTACACATGTTGAACTTTTGCAAACCAGACGTCTCTCTTCAATTTGAAACTAAGAATACGACCTTTCCAATGGTTTTTTGTGTTGTCTCTTTTAGTATGCTTGACTTTATGGGCACCTTTGCAACTAGGAAGCATAGTCACCCAATCATTTAGCTTCATAGAAAGAGGTTTCCATAAAGAATCATCTCTTTTGTTGTAAACCTCACATGAGGCTACATGATTGGAAGGATGACAAGAAGTAGAAGCCATTTGATCACTCAAACAAATAGTAGAGAACACTCAAAGTGGGAAACCGAGTATTCACAAACTTCATGAGTATTTATAGACAAAAAAACTTTGTACACATGGAAGCAAAATGCAATCTTTTGATTTGATGTATCAATTGTGATCAAAACATCATTGAATTTTGTGAACCCAAAAATATTTCGTATCTTCAAAAATCATTTTTCTATTGGAAATTTAAGGATCTGCATTGTGTGGTGTGCAAAAAATATCTTCTTTTCTATGAAATCAAAAAATTTTACACTGAATACAAGAAACTCTATCACTTGAGCAGCACTTTTAAGAATATATTCTTAAAAAAAATCATTCTTCATATAATTAAAGAGACAAGAATGCTATATTCTTGTACATGTGGAAAAATCTTATTTTAAGCCACTATATGTTTTATTAAAGAACATATACAAAAGTGTTCGACGACCATTTGGCCTTTCACATGGAAAGTAATGGTAACATGTCTTTTGCTACATGAGTGGTACCCAAATACTTAGATGGTATTATTCCAGAAGGGATCATTGCAATATATTTAAATGCTTTTTATGAATTAGGTTGTTTGTTATGACACTTGTGTGCTCATAAGTACTTCTTTCTTTATTCTTGGTGTCTCATGCATATGCTCGTTGAGAACGAAGCTTTCTACTATCATCACTTCTAGTTGTGTGGTTGAGCAGAGGGAAACATTCAAAACTATTATTGAGTGTGTATGGCATAGATGCCTTTCAGCTGTTTTTGGTGTTGGTGAGTCTCTTTTCACCACCATCTCTATTGGAAGTCAGAGTGCATTAGGAGTTGCAAGGAATCCTATGTTCCATGTTCACACAAAGAACATTCATGTGCAGTATCATTATGTTAGTGAGATACTCTCTCTTGATATATTTAGGTATTGATGTGTATGAACACTCTAGGACCGTTGAGGCACTTTTTTCCCTCTTTAGAGGGTTTTTTTCCCTCGGCTTGTATGTACGCCTATAGCCCTAATGGGTCACTTATCTTTGTACATTCTAGTGGTAATACATTCAGTATTGTGTGTTGTGCTTCAAGCTTCTTCTACTTCCGTGTTCTATTCGTGTGCTTCCACAGATATCTAACTCCAACAATTGGTATCAGAGAAGGTCACGGCTTCATCTAGGGCATCATTGACACCTCTCCGGTTGCAGTCTCAAAATCGCACGAATTTTGGTGAGCATACTCAAGGTGTTTCAGAGATCGAAACCGCTTTGCTCTGTGGTGCAAAAATTGCCATCTAAGCTCATTTCGGCCTCTGAATGCACTATCACAGTGCTTGTGTAGACTATTTTGTCTTTTTGTGCCAAAGGTATATACTAGTTTTGGTTTGCCAATATAAGTCTCTTGAAGTCTACTATAGGTTTAGCAGAATTCGGTATAGGCAGTTCTGTTAACCTTTTTGAGATATAGCCAATTTCTTGCATCAAGGTATTTTAGTCACCGGCCATGGCTGAAAGTAGTGATGTATTCTGTATGTTGGTTGTTGAGGATACGTTGGATGGTACCAACTACCCGTTATAGGCTTATATGATGTGACATGTATTGGTTGCAAAAGGACTATGGAACATTGTGCAGGGTGTTGAAAAACCTATCACATCTGCAACTGTTACAACTACAGGTACTGAAGCTGATGCAGAAGGTGTCGAAGATGGTGATATTTTGCAGATTCCTATTCGTGCTACGGTTTTTGCTACACCTACTACAGAGCAAACTCGTTGGGATGGTAGAGAGTCCCATGCACATGCATTGATAGCTTTGTCTATCAAACGTGACATTATTCCTCACATTCACTCTTGCAGAATAGTTAAGGATGCTTGGGATACACTTATGACATTGTACCAAGCTAGGAATGAGGCTCTGCATTCTTTTACATGTGACTAAAAATAAGTCTTCATGTTTCATCACCCCCCTGGATGATTTAACACTAGTATCCAGAATTCTTCAAATATATCAGACTTTATGAAATCTGGAACATCTTCCTTCTTTCAATAAATCTATCCTTTAGTGATCAAATACCTGTATCTGAAACAAAAATTTTGAACCCTTTTTATTAGCATTGTAGTTGCTAATAGCTTCCACTGTTACTCTTTAGCTTCCCATATTGTAGAATAAGGTTAGCTGATCCTAACAAAACCTTGCTAAAGGCATTTTAGGATTCATAACCTTCTGCAACATAACAAGTATCTTTTCCTATTCCTCTGCAACACTAATCTGATAGAATCTGAATCTTTGACTTACTTCTTTCAATGTTAAGAATCTTCACAAACAAAGGATAGACAACTGACTCATAAATACTCAAGATCTTCAAGATCTATCTAGATCTTATCAAGATCTCTCTAACAATATACCTGTATAGAATCTGCTCTCATCAAACCTTCATGATTGAATGTTTGATTTGCTACCTGAATGTCTCTAAGTGTCCATGCTTCTCACATAAAGTTGTAAAACTTTTCTTTAAGCAAATCCTTCTCATGAATCTGCAACTCCTACTTGAAACATAAGTTGATAAACTCTCACCTTGAGAACTCCAAAAGCTGCAAGTTGATACTTCATATATTCATATTCTACCCGGGTGAAATATGAAAATATCTGCTTGACTTTTGTTTGGCTAACTCCACTTCTCAATCAAGTGATAGGATCTGAATTGGAACACCTTTTTGAATACAAGCATGTATCCAAAAATCTAGACAATCATAGAAAGTAGATTCTTCAACTAACTGGTACATCAAAAATATGAATTTTTTGAAGTCTTCTAAAAATACTGAATATGAGGTAACCTTTCCAAACATAAAATCTCTTCTCCAAGTCTCCAACATCTGCTACAAATACTCTTTTACCTCAAGAGTTAGATAAAGAAGAAATATACTTCTCTGCAACTTGTCATATACCAAGTTGCTCTAAATTCACATTTCAAGAATTCTTTGAGGGAACATATCAGTTGCTAGCTCAAAATCTTCAACTAAAACATAACTCATACATATATGAGTCGAAACATATATCTGATGCTTTTCTTTCTCTCAATGCAACTCTTTGTCAAATCTACTAAATCATGACCAAGTATCATGCAAAACAAGAAAATTGCTTCCTCTTTAAACTATCTTCACACAAGATGTTCTCCTAGAGTTGTCTTTGGGTGTAGAGGATAAAAGTAGGAAAGTATATGGAAAATATATGAGAAAAGGAAGTCTTACTTTCCCTTTGGAAATGTTGGACTTTCTTCTTCTGCATCTTTCTTCCACCTGAGGATGTCAAGATCTTCAAACTTCTCTTCCATACCTTTTGTTCTCTTCATCGTGAAGTAGCAAGGACTCTTGACTTCTTGAAATGAATTTTTCTCTTCCTCTAGTGCTAAGATTAAGAGACAAAACAAACATGGTATACAAATGGAAGTGAATATAGAATCATGTTTTATCATCTCCTCATATCGTTGAATCAAAATTCTACTTTAAATGTGACTAATATGATTGAATTCACCAACCTTTCCCTTGAGTTGGTTGAATGCTGAATTACCTCTCTAGTGTACCTAGATCAAATTATGTACCTGGATATCCAACCAACTTACCACACAAGATTGGCTGAAAACAAAACTGATGCTCTCCACATTTGTCTTCTTAGATGAGCTTTCTTGCCATGAAAGAGATCTCTCAAAACTCTCTAGAAAAACCTCTAGGTACTTGTTTTGATGTAGCCTTTAACTTTCAAATAATGAAAGTGTATAAAAGCACTCCTTGAATCCTTCAAATCTCTTCATACCTACTCTTCTAAGATATGACCTGCAAATGATAATCTGATAGTAGAAACTGATACTTGTGATTTGATGTTGATCTGATTCCTTCATCTTCTCCAAACCATTGTTCTTCCTTGAATTTGAAGTAGCCTTCTCTTCATCAAGTTTGGGTCTTCAAATAATACTTTTGTAAAGTATTTGCATACTCTTCCAAAAATATTCGGCTTCTAACACATCATCAACTTCATACTCCACACTGATGAATAAACATGTGACTGAATTGTCTAATTCTCAAATCTCTACTCATCTAGATTAAGTGTGTATGTCAAATGTCAAATGTTATAAGATGTTCTTAAATCATATGTTGTAAACCTGGAATTCTGGGAACGTGGGAATTTGAGAGCCTGAATGATCTGATGCCAAAGCCCTAAAGCTCTGATACCAAATGTTGGAAATTAGGTAGGCCCAGAAGTAATACCATAGGTCCATAGTTCCATAGGTCCAGGATCTACAACATAGAATCCAGCAATCTTCCAATATTGACAAAACATGAACATACCATACTTAATCATACAAATGATGAGACAAAGATAGAGAGAGATTAGACAACATGTGTAAAGTGTTACGTAAGCCACTGCTTACGCACACTATCATATATACAAATGTCAAATTACAATGTGGGAGCAAAACTCTCAACCACTCTATGTAGACAAAAATAAATGGATGAGTGAATGTACAAATCTAACAAACATATTCAGATGTATGGACAGAAATCTGAATATATATGAGATGTGTGACCTAATAGGTTGTAGAAGAGTGAATATGAGTGACAGAAAGAGCAAGGATGAGTCGAAAACTGATAATCAACAAACCCTCATCTAACTTTAGGCTATGGAAGACCCTAAGTCAAATATGTGTGTGGAAAGATCACATACTTACAAAAGCAGCAAAGAATGCTAACAACTTTGCTATCAGAAATCCTCATACTCATGTGCAAACACCTTCTCTAACACCTCATCCAAATATGCATGAAGCATACATGTACTGATTCTCCTTTACCTATGCCGAATAGGACTCCTCTTGATATGAATGCCACTGCCTCCATAAACTCCATGTAGTACGTGTGTGCTTAAAGAGAATATGTACGTGAATTCTTAACATAAGATGTTGTTAACCACCATCCAATGTCTTTGAAGTAACCTGAAATCTTCATGTAGAAGACAATCTTCAAATACATCATGTGAATGGCGATCCATACCACCAAGTTGCTAATAGATAAATCCTCTCCATAAGCAAGAGTGTGATCACACTCTTCTTCTCCAAGAAGAACTCCATAACTGCTCCTCAACATGCTCCAAAATAGCAACATGGCTGCCCCATGTGCTAGAAGTACCACCTCTATTGAGGGACCAAGCTCCAAAGCTTGTGTTGAACTAGGTGTAGGATAAATCAACAATGAGCCAATGCTCTTCTTTTATAGTAGTTGTGTCTCTTCCAAAAGCACTTTAAAAGCTCTATGATCGCTTTCTCCAATAAATCAAGATCTATGAAAAGCTCCATCACCGAAAATCAACTACGCGAATTCAAAGTCGGTGTCGTCTGTTTTTGAGAAAAGTTGAAGACAAAAAATATTTGCATTTTGCTGCCGATGGGAATCGATCTTACGTGGACACTTTGAGAGAATAATGTCTTAGCCACGGCATTCGTGCTGTTTTCTTCTATAGGGAGTAATAAAAACTATAGACATGATGTATGCTCTCTGAGTAAAATGGGCCAATGGACATTGTTTCCAACATGAAAGACGATCCAAATGCCTTATCATTTGAGGAGTTAGTTTCTACTCTGTTGTAGGAAGATCAATCTAGGTAGAACATGTCTATTATGCATGTTGCAGATCAAGCTTTCCTGGCTAGTCAAACGGGCAAAGGTAAATGGGGCTCATCTACTAGTAAGCAGAAACCTGCAAATGCTACACATTCGAAGAAGGAAGACAAAGATAAGAAGAAATCAGAAAAGCATAAATTGTTTTGTAAATATTGTAAAGCAAATGATCATGTCATTAAGAGCTATCCAAAACAGGCTGCTAAAGAGGCAAAGAATGAAGAGGTCGCAATGGTTGTTGCAAAGGCCTCTACACCAAAAACAGAGTTTGCTAATCTTGTGCAGGAAGAAAAATGGGTGTTTGCTACTATTTGCAGTTTTGATCCATCTTCTCATGAGCACTGCATGTCTTCAGTAGACTCAGATGTTTGGTACTTTGATAGTGGGTTGACCAAACATATTACCTCACAGTGCAGTTTCTTCTCTTCACTCGAGCCTGTCCCAATAGGGAATATTATCACATGCACCAACAACTCCTCTTATCCTGTCATGGGAGTTGGTAAGATCATTTTGACTACTACTGATGGTAGTTCTTTTACTTTGTCAGATGCTTTATTTGTGCCAAGGATCAAGAAGAATTTGTTATCAGTTTTGGCTTTAGCCAAGATTGTCTTGGTTGTGAAATTTGTTGATGACAGGTGTACAGTTCATGATCTGCCAAATGGCGATGTGATTATTGCTTTTGGCATTTTATGTTGTGGGCTATATAAGCTCATAGACTATGAAGGATCTGTGAATGATTCAGCATGTGCAGTACATGATTCTCAAGCTATGTCAGATGCAAAGCTTTGGCATGCATGCTTTGGTCATCTGAATTTTGCTAGTTTGCTATGCCTGCAGAAATCTAAAATGGTGACCTCTTTGCCTAAACTTGAGGCACCCGGTAAACATGTATGTGAAGGTTGTATTTTGGGCAAAATGAAATTTTCCTCCTTTTCAAAAGATGGTCCTGTTTGAGCTACACAGAAATTGCAGGTTGTTCACAGTGATGTATATGGTCATATGTAGACACCCTCTTTTGGAAACTATCTTTACTTTGTGACTTTCAATGATGATTTTTCCAGGCATGCATGGGTATATCCATTGAAAGCAAAGTCCAAAGTGTTTATGTGCTTCAAATAGTTTTTGGTTTTGGCTGAAAATATGTCAACATGTGAAATGGGCACCCTCAATTCTAATCGAGGGGGGGAATATATGTCTTCTAACTTTAATGCATTTCTGGTTGAACATGGGATAAAATACCAGTGTGTAGTGCCATATGCACCTCAACAAAATGGAGTTGTTCAATGAAAGAATAGGTCACTCATGGAGATGGCGAGGTGTATGATCAAGAGTCAAGGTTTACCACATAGTTTCTGGCTTGAGGCTATTATGTGTGTAGCATATGTACTTAATAGGTGTCCCACTAAAGCGTTGTAGTCTATCACTCCATATGAGGCTTGCCATGGTCGCAAGCCTATTGCTCATCTACGTGTTTTTGGTTGTCTGGTAAATGCATCAGTGCCTGAACAACATCATAGAAAATTGGATGATAAAGCAATAAGATGTATTTTTGTTGGGTACAATTCTGAAAGTAAAGGCTATCGTCTATTTTATCCACAGACTAAACGCATTTTGGTTAGCCATGATGTTGTTTTTGTGGAAGATGCTATTCAGCAATAGCTTTCATGTACTAAGGAGACATATGTTAGCTCCAAAGACATGTGTGATACTTTGTTGCCTCTTTTTACAGGTGGATAGTCTAGAGTTGGTCCTAATGAGGCAACTTCTCAGCCTTTGCAAGTTTCATGTGATGATGTAGATCATCCCATTTTTTATGCAGATTTACATGATGCACTTGTTGATGAGAGAGCTGATATTGAGGAGGCTAAAACTATGCCAAAATGGTTGGTGCAAACTTTGGGTGATAGCAAATTAGATGCACCTCTATCATACCGTACTCGATCATACCTCTTTTGCATCAGATTGCTATGCTATGGGTGCATCTAGTCTCTATGATGAGAATGAGCATGTTTCATTTGATGAAACACAAAATTCAGAAAATTGGATGGCTGCTATGCAATCTGAATATGATGTTATAATGAAGAATGGTACTTGGTCTTTATGTGGCTTGCCTCCTGGCAAGAAGGCCATTGGCACTAAGTGGGTATACAAGTTGAAGCATAAGCCTGATGGAAGAGTTGACAGGTATAAGGCTAGGCTTGTTGCAAAGGGTTATGCAGAGGAAAGAGGCATTGATTTTGATGAGACCTTTGCACTTACTTTCCGAATGACTACTGTTCATAGCATCTGTGCACTTGTAACTCATCATGGTTGGAATGTACATCACTTGGACATAAATATAATGAGCAGGTTTATGCATTGCCCAGGTGTCAATCATTGGCAGGTGGTTAAGCACATCTTTCGCTACTTGAGTGGTACCCAGATACTTGGGTTATTTTATCCCAAGGGGGGGATCACTACTGCCAGATTTGCATGCTTTTTTTGACTTTGACTGGGCTGGTATGACACTTGTGTGTCCACTAGTGGTTTTTGATTCATGCTTGGTAGCTCATGCATATCTTGGTTGAGCAAGAAGCAATGTATTGTGGCCAGTTCCAGTTGTGAGGCTTAGTATAGGGTAGCTTTCACAACGATTGTTGATTGTGTGTGGCTCAAACGCCTTATGGCTGATTTGGGTGGTGGTCAGGCTTCTTCCACCACTATCTTCATTAACAGTCAGAGCGCATTGGCAGTTGCGAGGAACCCTATGTTCCATGCTCACACTAAGCACATTGAGGTGCATTATCATTATGTCAAGGAGAGGTTCTCTGCTGGAGAGATCATCTTGGCATATGTGCCCATGCCAGAGAACATTGTAGACCTTTTCACAAAGGCTCTGCCTAGGGAGAAGTTTGAAGCTTTCCACAAAGCTTTGGGCTTAGTTCCTTTTGTGGAGTGATTTCCACATAGCTTGGCACTTCGTTATACATGAGTGCCAGCTCCTTGTTCATCGTATCACTCCGAGGGGGGATTTGGTGATATATTTAGGTAGTGATATGCCTATACCCCTAATGGGTTACTTATCTTTGTACATTCTAGTGGTAATACATTCAGTATTGTGTGTTGTGCTCCAAGCTTCTTCTTCTTCCTTGTGATGTTTGTGTGCTTCCGCAGACGTCTAACTCCAACACTCTCTAATGGAGATATGAGCTTGTCTTGTGTGCCCGTGTTGGATAGTTTTGCAAACCTCTTTAGAAAGGCTCTTCATAATACATTTTACATTGCTTGGCAGGTTTGTATACATGAGTGGTCATTCCTTGTTCATTGCATCACTCCTAGGGGGATTTGATAGTATATCAGTAGTGATGTGTGTGAACACACTTAGGAAATAGAGGCACTTTTTTTGCTCTTTAGAATGTTTTTTCCTCACATTAGTATACATGCCTATAATCCTAATCATATACTTATATTGTACATTGACTTAGTAATACATTCACTATTGTGCTTCAAGGGCAAGAAATTAGGCTTGTATTATTTACTTATGAATAGAATTTAAGAGTGTGCATATGATGAAGGTGATTCTATATAAACTTTTATCGAAATGCTCAGAAATTTGTAGTTGTTGATTGGTGCAAATGAAATTTGGAGACGCTTCAATTTTGGAGAATTTTCTTAATACTTTACCTTATTCTTATCAAAGTTTTGATCATATTCTTCAGATGATGATGAAAGCCTATCCAAATGCATCGATTTTTGAAGTGTTAGAATCTGTTTTGCTGCTAAAAGGTGAGTCACTCTAGAAAAGGTATAGTATGCATGTTTGGGATTATGCTTTTGTTGCGAGTTACAAGGGCAAGGGTGAAGGTGGTTATTTCTGTAGTAAGAAAAAATCTATAAATATTGCATATTCGAAGAAGGAGGACAACATGGGAAGAAAATGGATAAGCAAAAAAGTGTTGCAAATATTGCAAGAAAAATGACGATATCATAGAAAATTGTCCTAAGCTTGTTGCTAAATAGGAAAAAAAGAAAGGGCAAATTTCTTTGTATGTTAACTATGGTTTTAGATTTTTGGTACTTTAATAGTAATATGACCAAAACATATTACTATCATTTTAGATTCTTCATTTCTTTGAGCCTAGCCCCAATGGGAATACTATCACATCTGCAAAAAACTCCTCATCTCTTGTTATGTTATGGGAGTATGAAGAATCATCGTAGTAGATTCTAAAAATAGAACATTCAAGAGTTTGTTATTAGTGTCAACACTAGCTAAGATTTCTTTGAGATTCTTCATTTTAGATTCTTCATTTCTTTGAGCCTAGCCCCAATGGGAATACTATCACATCTGCAAAGAACTCCTCATCTCTTGTTATGGGAGTATGAAGAATCATCTTAGTAGATTCTAAAAATAGAACATTCAAGAGTTTGTTATTAGTGTCAACACTAGCTAAGATTTCTTTACTTCCTTAGGATAGATATTCATATGGTGCAATATCGTACATGCTAGAAACGTTTGATAAATTCAGGAAATGCTGCTCTAAATTGATTGATATGCTACTTGATGATAGAAATATGGCAATATGGATGATTTAAAAGATGTGTGAGACATAAATTTACATCGAAGTGGTTGTAAGTTTGATCTATGGAAATAAAGACTAAAATAACATCCTACATATGCTCAAGCTTGGATAAGGGTAGGTGCTTGACATTTCAACTCTGAATCCATCAACATGCTAGATGTAGGCCCTATACCATTGAAGATGAAGATCTGATCCATAAAGGAAATTTCTTCACATAAAATGACAAAGAAGTTAAGAAAAAATGTATCATATGAAGTTTGTGATGATTTAGATGCATGCCTCCTTGGATTCAAAAAGGGTTTATGGAATATTATCCTAGTGTACATAAATATGTACAAGACTATGTACCTAAGTGAGAAAGGTTCCAAGTCGATAAAGTTGAGTGCCTCATAAATGGAGGCATTTCACATGCTAAGTGAAACCTATTATATGTCCCTCCAGGAAACCCCAGGATCAGTACTTCAACAACATCATGACAACCTTGCGGCATGACATTTGGGGATAAATAAAACAATAGAACTCATATCAAGGGATTTTTGGTGGCCTCAAATGTGGAAGGAACTCAAAGATTATATTCGAGCATGTGATACTTGCAATAGATCTAAGGTACCCCGACATAATCCTAATGGCCTCTTGCAACCCTTACCTATTCTAGAAAGGCCATGGGCTTCATTATTTATGGATTTTATCATAGATCTACCAAAGTCAGATACGTATGATGCCATTCTTGTTATAGTGGATAGATTTACAAAGAGGGCACACTTCATTCCAACTACCAAGGTGATCACTGGTGCAACCACTGCTAGAATTTTTCATAGATACATCTTTAGGCTTCATGGATTGTCTGATGATATTGTTAGTGATCGAGGTCCATAGTTCATATCTAGCTTTTGGAATATTCTTTGCAAGCTCCTTAGTGTTCAAGTTCAACTATCTACAACGAATCATCCACAAACTGATGGACAAACAAAAGGGGGTGAATCAATATCTTTGTTGCACCATCAACTATCATCAAAATGATTGATTTGAGCTTTTACCCTTTGTAGAGTTTGCATATAACAATAGTGTTCATACATCTACCAAGCAGACTCCCTTCTTTGCAAATTATGGGCAACATCCAAGGATGGATATACAACTCTCAAATCATGTCAAGAACCGAGCTTCCAAAGATAAGGCCCAGTATCTCATGGATATTTAGAAAGAACTCAAGGAAGAGATCCATAGAGCTCAAGACCAATATAAGTATTATGTGGATGTGCACCATGTTCAAAATCCATCCTATCACATTGGGGCTAAAGTGTGTGTTGGCACCAGTCAAGGTACCCAAGGACCCACAAGACAAGGAAGCCAAAGAAGGGAGTCAGAGTAAGGATCAAGCAGTCAAAGTAGTCAATGCAAATCTGGCAGATAGGCCCTTAAATTTTTCCAAATATTTTCCAAATAGTGATTCTAGTCACTCCACACCATTGTAAATACCATTCCACCTTTTTGTAGCTCCATTTTGTGCAAGACAACGAGTGCTTAAAAATCTTGAGGAGCATTAGAAGTACCTACCTATCAATTTTCATAATTTTATGACCTCATTTGAGCCTCCAAATTAGCCTAGGAACCTAATTTTTAACTAGGTTGGACACTAGGTTTGGACAGAACCAAAGCTTGTTGTAAGATTGAACTGGTAAGAGCACTTTTGAGTAATATAAAGAACTCCATTGTCTCTCTCTTTGTTCTTGCCTTGTGTGCGTGTGTGTGTGTATGTGTGTGCATGTTAGTGTGCTTCTCACTCACACACTTGTGCCATCACGTGTTCGAGGTCTTCATACCATCCTCATGTCTTCCCAGACTGACATTAAAGGAGGTGCTACTCATCACTGAGCTACACCAAATTTTGGCGCAGTTGCTGGGGATCGAGTCTTGAGGATGCGCGTGTGATGGTAAGACATAGAGTTGAGACGTTGGAGTCATAGATATTTTCTTCACTTTGATCTATTTTCCTTTATGTTATTCACCATCATCATCATCATCACCATCTCCCACCTCCATCTCCATCATCGCGAAAATTTCCATTTTTTGGTCATATCACCATTCCCACACCATTTCCCCTCATTTCACTTGTGAGAGAGAGCGAGAGAGCGTTTGCGTGTTTGTGGTATTGTATGTTTTCTGAGATTTGTTGTAGGAACCGGCATCCCCAGTAGTTGTACCAGCTCCAGCAGGTAAAAAATTTGACTGTGCAGGTCCCGAGGCATTGACCTCTGTCAATCGCGACCGACAAAAAAGTGAAAATTTTGTCAAACTAAGTACATAATCATGATGTGCATGCCTAGAGCGTCCCTAAATATGTGCTTAAAATTTTAATATGCCTCTGTTTTTTGTCAATCGCGATTGACACATCAACCTTGATCGACAAACGACGACGAACACTTGCCGACGGACCTGTCGATCGTGATCCATAGAGTCAACGATCGACTGACCATGACCGACAGACCTCGCGTGCCACGTGTCAATCGCGATCGACCCATCCATCATGACCGACAGTCCCGACGGACCTCTCAATCGCGACTGACCCAGTCAATGACTGTTTGACCATGACGGATAGACCCCACGTGCCACATGTCAGCGTCCCTAAATATGTGCTTAAAATTTTAATATGCCTCTATTTTCTGTCAATCGCGATTGACACATCAACCGTGATCGACAAACGACGACGAACACTTGCCGACGGACCTGTCGATCGTGATCGATAGAGTCAACGATCGACTGACCATGACCGACAGACCTCGCGTGCCACGTGTCAATCGTGATCGACCCATCAATCATGACCGACAGTCCCGACGGACCTCTCAATCGCGACTGACCCAGTCAATGACTGTTTGACCATGACGGATAGACCCCACGTGCCACATGTCAATCGTGATCGATAGAGTCAACGATCCTTTGACCATGATTAACTGAAATTACAGGCCATGTGTCAATCGCGATTGACCCATCAATCACGATTGATAGCCACGACGTACCTGTCAATCGCGACCGACACGTCGATCACGACTGACACATCAATCACGATTGATAGACCACTCGATCGCGATTGACGGGAAAATTCGGCCATTTTTTAGGGCAAAGAAATCGGGTCTATTTTTGGCTAATAGTTGGGAAACACTAAGGGTTATTAGAGCATTGCAAGGCCACCACACGAGTAATTCGAGAAATCATGTCTGCCTATTAGCTTGTTTTAACCCTGTTTTAGGCCCAGAACCCTGAATTGGCACAACTTTCTCATACGAAATCCGTTTGCTGTAATTTTGGTTGACCATACCCAGGGGGGAAGAAACAGAGGGATCTTTAGGATTGTTTTCCATAAAGCAACGGACAATTTGATCTCTAAATTGCATGAATGAACATTGTTTGTTGTGACAATTGAATTCAAATCTTGAGCTAACTTAGGGACTTTTACAGGTCCATTGAGAGCATCGAAGGGCATTCTAAGCCAGAGTAAGTGCAAGCTTGGGAACACACGTCCTGGGCACACAAGGGCAACCAAGGAGAGAGGCTAAAGGTTGGAAATTCTCAACACCCTAAATCAATCCTTAGCTTAGGCTAAGTACAGATAGAAGTTTTGATCAATTAGGGTTACGTTAAGCACAACCAAGTCCAAGAACTCTAATCACTCAAGCGCAAGTACAAAGAAACTACATTTGCGAAACAACCTACAAGAAAAGAATTTAAATCAAGCGACCAAACTCAAGTATGATAAAACCTAAGTATTCCTCATGAGGACGATTGATTGGACAAGAAGTGACATCCTAAGAAAAATTAAAAAGAACAAGTGATTAATACAAAAGAACTCAGCAATGAAATTGTACTTTGGTATTATTCAATTGGGCATATGAACCTTAGATCAGGACGACACCTAGGAAGAGATAGACAGAGTCTTAGGTCTTCAAAGGCTAGTGTCAATGATACTGTTAGGTGTTGGGCCTAGCATTTGAGCCATTTTTCACACTACCCTAGCTCTGAGACTAGTGCATCAGAGATGTCTCAAGGTATGGAGAGACCCACAGGAAGTTCAGGTGTGCCATACTTACAAAGGGTCGAAGGTCCTTACAAGACCCAACTCGAATACCTTAGGACCAACCGATTAGGTGCTTGCATCTATGAGGACGGCCTAGGAAGATCTATGGTCGAAATTAAAAACCCTGACCAACCCATTGGAATTGAACATCCAGTTGTCAAGTTTGAAAATGGAGCATACCTGGAGAAAGAAGGAACCATATACGTAGTCACCAGCCACCCAGATAGGACATACGAATTTGGTAATGTGATCCGAGAGACAGACATAGGTGACCTAGACCAAGGGAACATAGGTGGAGAGCCTAAAACCCCTCGAGGCAAATCAGTTCTTACTAGAATTATCACGCCAGAGTGGATTCCCTAGGACAATAAGAGCATAGATCTGCTCTTAAATCGAGAGACCAATGAAGGCTTTTGGAGGTATAAGCCTGATACACCAAATGAGGTAGGAACAATCACAATCTATGAGTTCAAAGATCATGATAGCCTAGGCAAAGTGACCTATTTAGACAATACTTCGGAGAGGATCTTTGTGGTCTCAGAACATGGTAGACATGCCTACACTTGGAAGGGTGAATTTATTTTTCCCCAACCAAGACCCAATGTCTCTTATGGCCACAAAGGAGCTGGCACATCCAAAGCTCATGAAGCTCAAAGGGACAGAAGTAGAGACAGGCCAGAGGTAAGTTTTACCAACCCCTTGGGAAGAGAAAGGATGAGAATAGAGATGGATAGAGTGGAAACTGAGAGACCTAGAGCCCCAAGAAACCAAAGAAATGTTGATGATTTTCCCTTGCCAATGCCTAGAGAACACACTAGGACCTTGAGACCAACTCAGTGGGTCAAGTCCATGAAGAATTACTTCGATGGCACTGGAGACCCATATGACCATGTGGCCGAGCTTAGACAAGTCTTGAGAGCTAAACAAGTTGAGGACCTGTTCACGCAATACAATGCCTTTGGTCTAACCATTAGGAACACAACCCTTACGTGGTTTTAACCACTAAATGAGAGACACTTCAGGAACATAGACCAACTTCTAGAGGCTTTCATTACCGAATTCTCTAAGAGTGGCATAAGGCATAATACTTCCTCACCGATTCACAATTTCAAGCAGACACCTCAAGAGATCGTGAGACTTGCAGGAAGAAGGTTTATGAAATACTTAGAGAGATGCCCTATTCCTGAGTTACCCACACCAGCCAAACAAGTGGCTTTATTTTTAGATGGATTGCTCAGTACCAAATTGAGATCATATGTGTACTTGAAGGACCCTAGGACCATAGAAGAGTGTGTACGCATGTGCATCAACATTGAGGATAACCTAGGAGAGGAGCTGGAGCTTTCAAAAATCTACAAGGATTCACGATAGCTCTAGTAGCCTCACTTCCGATCAATCCACATCTATCGAGGAACTCGCAGAGAAGGTAGCTCAAAAACTAGGTGTCTGATTCGCACCAGTGAAGCGATGCTATACTTGTGGAGGTGACCATATGGCAAACATATGTCCCATTATGGCTCAACACCAAGTGAATCCTAGTAGCCAATACTGCACCATAGAACGGAGGCACACCAATCACACCATGCAAGATTGCCCCTACAATAAGCAAGCAGTTAGGCAAACGTACCCACAACCATACCCTCAACAAGGAAGATACCAGAACCAATACCCACCACAACAGTATGCTAGGCCTCAACAAACCTACCAACCACAATATCAGGCCAAACAGAGACCTCAACCAGTGCTTGCCCAACAACCTCCTGCTCCAGCCAATATGATTCCCGTAAAGTATGCAGGTGCAGAAGAAAATTTGAATAGAGCTATAGTCCTAGTAACTCCATTACTTTCAGAACATGACCCCAGTGACCATAGCTTTGATTCTACACATATTGATAGCCCCCAGGCTTACTACATGCAATCTCCTGAACATGGTGAGTCTTACGATAGTGAAGAACCGAGTGAACCTAGTTGGGATCCAGAGTATGCAAATATCATGTACACAAATCCCAACCCTAGGCCTCAACCTAGGCAAGTAAGACCCCCGTTCCCTAGATGACCATGCTACAGATGTCAGGGAGATCACCTCATTCGTGATTGCCCCATGCCTACACCTACACAACCCCAGTCAGTAATAATCCAGGGCTCTTGTCAAGTTTGGGCAAAGGAGCATCTCTTATGAGATTTCCCAAAGAATCCCAATAATATGCCAAAAATAACTCCTATTAATGTTATTGGGTTAGTCGTAGACTCTACAGGAAGTGTAACTTCCACTGCACCAGTACAGGTGGTCACTAGAGCTCAAGCTCTGCAGCAGAACCAAGGTTTAGGCCAAGAAAAGAGTGCCGAGGTTAGTGAAACTGAGAGCTTAACCAAGAAATGAACGAGAACCTGGAAAGATAGCTGAGAGAGAATGAAAAGACAATGGTCTAAGAAGACGAGTGAGTTAGAAGAAAGCATAAGAGAAACAAGACCCAAAATTGTTGAGCTCACCTCTCAAACAAACTCTCACATACCACCACCACCTTCATCCCTATCACCATCTAATCCACCATCTTTCAACCCACCTCATACAATTCCACCACCTCCTACAGTAGGATCAGTATTAGCTGACCCCACTCCATAAGACATAGACATGATGCTTAAAGCATATCAGGCCAGAATCCAAGAAGGGCCAAACGTGACAGATCATGACAAGTGTTACCCTAGAGCTGATCTAGAGATAGAAAGAACCAAGCTTTGTGCTAAAATGGTAGCATTGGCTCAAACTATGTTTGAAGCCAGTCGCCTTTTCAACTACTCTTGCTCAGCTAAGGAACAGTTGCATTTTGATGGACTGTTGGAGAATTTAGAGAGCATAATTACAAGATCTGCCAAGGAAGGAAATCCCCAAGGAAGAGATGAAGCAAGTAAAAGAATAAGCATTCCCCCTCAGGAAGCTTATGTGCCTAATTCCACCGAACCAGACACCTCTTCTTCTATGAATAGGTATTCACCAGAGTTCTTGTGAGAGATTCAAGAAGAGAAATGGGCCAAAGAGAGTGAAGTCCCTCCTCCCATTGAACTTGTGGATGACGCACATGATCAATTCCCACAGAACATTCCTTCTATTTATGAGGAGAAGGAGAGTGCCCAATCTCATGAGAGATTAGACTTCAAGTCTAATTCTTTATAGGAATTACCCCACTTCACAAGCCCATGGGAAGATAAGTATACTTGTATGAGAGCACCCACGATCATGGTAAGAAACGAAGGCTCAGTCATTCCTAGGAACACAGAGGTTGTGAAAAACACCAAAGTGCAATGCAATCTCACTTTGGAAGAGCTACTTCAGGTTAGACCAGAACTATGGAAACATGTAGCCAATCAAGTGCCCGAAATAGCGAAACCTCGTTCCCAAGTAGGATCTCATTGCAGAGTGCTAGAGATACCCTTGGAGAAAATAGGAGACATGAGTGAAGGAGAAGAAGGAAACACCTATCTTCCCATTACCCATCAAGGATACACAACCAAGACAATTTTGGACTCAGGTGCAGGAGTTGCAATTGCTACCACTTCCCTATGAAAGCGTTGGGGCAAGCCAGCACTCAGGCCAATGAGAATGAAATTGCAAATGGCAGATGGTCACATTGAGAGACCCTTAGGATTGCTGGAAGGAATAACTCTCACCACATGTGGTGTTGAGTTCGAGCATACTTTTGCTATATGTGACTTTAGAAAAAATCATGCCTATGAAATAATTTTGGGAATACCATTTATGCGACAGTTGCAAGTGGTGCAGGATTGGGGAACCAATTCATTGTACTTGCAACACTTAGGTGCCACAACCAAAGTTAATCTCAAGGATTACTCTCATAGAGATGTCCCTCCTATTCAATGGAATCCCATCCATAGAGCTAAGGATGACACGGAGTCAGTGCATTCCATAGGATCAGGGTCCTCATGTATGCATGAAGACACTCACTTGTGGATGTGCAAAGTAGCAGTAGAAGAAGAGAAGAGAGAAAAATCCAAAGAGATAGATGCGAAGGAAACCCATAGATCAATTCAAGACCCAGCCTATGCACCTGTACTATTTCCTGATGAAGAATTTGAACCTCATGGCTAGGCAAAAATTCTAGCAACAATGGATGTAGCCATCAATGAAGAACAGTGGACACCCCACTGTGATGAGGATGGCTATGACATTTCAATATTCTCAATGGAGCCAATCATGGGTGATTTGGTTCTTGAAGAATGTGAACCTAGCATTGATGCATTCAAGGATGCAAGTGACTCCGATTTAGAGTCAATCATTATGGACTCACCTTTTGCATCAGATGAAGAATACTTCCATGAGGTAGAAGCTCACCCTTAGAGACACGAGGAACTCATAAATGAGGTTAGGTTAGCCACACAAGCAACCCCTAAGAGTGAAGGAAAGAAGCGAACGAAGAAAGAACTCATGTTAGGAGAGGAAGAATCTTTGTTTGAGGTCCTTGAAAATTAAATATGAGATAGAAGATAGGAGAGTCTTGATAAGAATGCCTAAACGTGATGCACAAGCAGGAGAGGCCTATGAAAACAAAGAAACCACCAAGAAAATAGTTGTAGCCATAGAGGAAGGAGAAGAAAGATGCACCTACATAGGACATGACCTGACAGAAGAAGAAGAGCAAGAGTTGATAGCTTTGCTAAGAGAATATAGAGATGTATTCGCATGGAGTTACAAGGATTTGAAAGGTGTAGACCCTAACATATGCTCAAATACTATCCCCATGACCCCAGATGCCAAACCCTCTAAGCAAAAGCCATACACATACAATGATAACTATGCTGCCAAGATTAAAGAAGAGATAGATATCTCGCTTGGTTGAAGCTGGATTCATCTACAAAATTGAGCACACTCAGTGGATATCCCCCATTGTAGTGGTGCCCAAAAAGAATGGAAAGTTACATGTATGCATTAACTTGAAGAAAGTTAACGCAGCCACCATTCGAGACAACTATCCACTTCCTATCACTGAGCATCTATTAGAAAAAGTACAGGCAAGGAAGTATACAGCTTCCTTGATGGATTTTCTGGTTACAATCAGGTAGCCATTGCCCCAGAAGATCAACATAAGACAACTTTTGCCACAGAGTGGGGCATATTTGCCTTTAGAGTAATGCCATTTGGTCTTACCAACACGCCAGCCACTTTTCAGATGCTGATGTGCCATGTGTTTAAAGAATTCTTGAGGAAAAATTTAGAAGTCTATGTTGATGATCTTTGTGCTCATTCCAATATTAGGCAAACACATATACCTGAACTCAAGCAAATCTTTGACAAATGTAGAGAATATCAAGTCTGCCTGAACCAAGAAAAGTGTGTTTTCATGGTCAGGCAAGGCAAGATTCTAGGACACATAGTGTCAAAGAATGGCATATCCACGGACGAGGAGAAAGTGAGAGCTATTGCAGAGTTACCTAGGCCAAAGAATGTCAAGGAAGTACAAGCTTTCATGGGGCATTGTGGTTATTACCGATGTTTCATACACATGTATGCCATCATTGCAAAGCCTTTGTACGGACTTTTGACCAATTTTGAGTGGACTGATGAATGTGAGAACTCCTTCAATGAGCTTAAACAGCGATTATGTTCAGCACCAATCTTGATGACACCAGATTGGAATAAGCCCTTTCATGTGCATGTCAATGCATCCAACTATGCTATTGGATGTGTGTTAGCACAACCTAGAGGTGAAGGTAATATGGATCTTCCGATTGCCTATGCTAGTAGACAGTTGAATGCAGCTGAACGAAACTATACAACCACTGAATGAGAAGGATTGGGCATTGTTGTGAAAAAACATGCTAGAACTCATAAATCTAACTACCAAGACCACACTCCTAAGAGAGAGAACATATCCACCCATCCAACTCCACCCATATATATACCTCTAGCCCAAGGGGGTGCATGTCCTTGAGTTTGGCCAAGTGTCCAGCCAAGTGTCCCTCATGTGGACACTTTCCCAAGGGTGATCACATGCCTTCTAATTTCCCAAGGTCTATCACATGCCTTTTAAATCAAATGAGGATTCTTCTCTCACGTACACACAAGGTGGCTCCTAGAGAAGCTTCTCCCAAGACTAAGGTTCCCACACCTTAGGATAAATCAAGCCTAAGGTTCCAACCATTCAATTGGGAGCTCATATGAATAAATACCTCAAGGGTAAAAACCAAGGGTTTCACCCAAAGGTTCAAGGCATGTTTCAAGGGTTATTGAAGGGCTAGACCAA
Source organism: Ceratopteris richardii (assembly GCA_020310875.1). Taxonomy (NCBI): domain Eukaryota; kingdom Viridiplantae; phylum Streptophyta; class Polypodiopsida; order Polypodiales; family Pteridaceae; genus Ceratopteris; species Ceratopteris richardii. The sequence continues at coordinate 132,587,713 of CM035430.1, read as the reverse complement.
GGCAAGCATACATCATATTCTAACCTTTAGAATCCATATGTTTAACCTTCTGAACCCATGAATTATACAACATTCTTCCCCCCTTTAACATTTTCGTCCTCGAAAATGTGTGTAGGTATAATATGTGAAGTATTCCCCTGTGCACCATGATATATAGTTTGAGTATGTTCATCTCTCTCTTTAGATTCATTTCCAGTAATCAGATAAAGGCTAATCCCTACCTTAATCTGAAAGGAAAGGAATCAAAATCTTTGCCCAAATCACTTTCTCTTAGTCCATCCGAATGTACATGCATGCCCTGTACATATGGACTAGTGAGATGTGTGGACTTCTTTGGTGGTCTTTTTCTTTTGGCACTTTCGCAAACCTTGAGCTCCATAAAATAATACATTTCAGTACACTTTGTACTTCCTTAGAAATTTATATTTTTAGGAGTTTATGATAGAGATCTTATCTCTATTTTGAAAGGGCCAAAAACTAGATTCATCTTCCACTTTCAACAGAAAGGAGAGGAATCTTCAGATGTTCTAAACTTACTTATTCTTTTATAGTCCTTTTCAAATACAAATATACTTTATTTGTATTTGATAGGACTTAATGAAAGATGTGAACTTAGCAAAGTGGGTCTAGTGAGTCCCTGCCAAAACATGCTCAATAAAATGAGGAGAAATACTATCTTCTCATTCATTGGCAAGTTAGGTGGACTTATTTCAATCATCCAGGTTTTCTTGAAGCATAAAGTTCAAGTATTCCAAATGGTAATATACCCAATCTACAAGTTCATGTCTATAAGTGGATGCCTATCTTGATCATGTTTGATTTTCCTTGGATTAATTCTCAGAATAGAGTTTAATCCTTTTGGAAGTTTTAAAATTCAAGACTTAGATCCAAAGATGACTTTAGGAATTGGGAATTATCAGGTAGACCATTCTCTTGGATCGCTACCTTGTTCTTTGTTAGCCAATTCTCAAAATAATTGAGGAATAATGCTTAATCAAGCCATCGAGATACCCTCTAGATTTTCTATTGGATGATTCAAGTTTTGTAGCTTTAGTTCCAAGGACTTGCAAGAAAGATACCTGTTTCTAGGCATCATATCTCAGATCTTGCTAGGAACATTCTTGAATCACTTTTTCTCACCAAAGATTCAAAAGAAGATCTTTTACAGATCATTCTTTCATTCGAGGCTATTATACTTGAATAGGCTTGACTTACTTTTGGAGTTTATCTTTGTAAACTCCCAAAATTCTTTACCCTCTCACTTATCCAAATTTATTGTTCCACATAAAATTTTCCTATGCATTTTATTAAGAAAAATGCATCTAATGAAGAGGATAAAGGATAGACTTTTCTAGGGTAAGTGTCATGTTCATTCTATTTACCCTTTTGTACATACAACTAGGTGTATTAAATTGGTTCAAGGAGGTACATTTCTACACCTCATAATGAACCTAAGACCTTAATCTAAATGGTCTTATCTTTAAGGCTTATCGTGATGTTTGCTATCGGATCTTGAGCCTATTTTCTCTCTGGCCATCAGAGAAAAATCTCAATGGGAGTTAGTTCTCACTGTCCCATACCAGTGAGTTCTTTTCTCCAATCTGTAGAACCACATTTCCAGTGTTTCCACCTTCTTTGCCCTTATCTTTTCAATGCTCTCTGATCATTTACCATGATCATGAATTCCATCTTGTAACCCCTTGGCATCATTTTCATGAGAGCAAAGACTAAGGTTTCTAAATCTAATACCAATTAATTCAACGGTCTTTTTCAAGTTGACCTTTGAACTTTACTTGGTATTGAACTATAAAAGGTTTTGATCTTTTTTATCAATGTAGGCCCCTTGGATTATCCAACCATAAAAGGTTTGATATATTTGACCAAGTTAGGTCACTTGGCTTTCTCAAAATTCCTCTAATTAATTTAACATGAGATAAGATCAAGTTTTTTCTCCTTTAGATCCCTTTTTCAATGATATTTACCCATGGGATTTTCCTGGGATCTTCAACTCATACCTTCATGAGTTGATATCCTAGCTTAAGTCTTCAACATCATGTTGATGTTTTTCAAACCATTAACTGTTCTCCTTTTAGGGATCAATAAATATATGTCACCCTTTTGACTTAAGCAAGTTGTCATGCTTAGTGATCCAAACTTTGGATCCATCTTTATCCATTCTCAAATACCCTGCTCTAAATATGCTTCAAGTCTTTGGCTAGCTTACCTTAGTTTACTTGCCAAAATGGAATTCTTTAATGAATTTCCTTCTTACATATTTGGTTCTTATTTTGTTTGAGATTTAACTCAAACACACTTAGGTACTTGGACATCCAATGCACTCCTTAATCTTTCATGAAAGAGTTAAGGAATATCTTTTGCTTAGAAGTATCATATTGATGATACCTTTCTTCCCCCCTTTAAAGAGTTTTCTTTTTGAAAATTGTAGGAAATTGATGATCTTTTAATTTCCTATCCAAATGGGAGGTTAATTTATGCTAAATCCTTCACTCAAAAAACTCTCCAATATTCTTGAGCTTAAGCTTCCATTATCCTTAGGTTCAGTGTCCCATACCACTAAACCCACTTAAGTGACATTGTAAACCTAGATGTCCCATACCATCCGATTTACAATCCCACCTTAGTGTAGACAACTTTAGCTTTTACTCAAAGATTTAACTCCATTCGTTTTGGTCTTATCAAATATAATCAAAATCTTTGTAAGTGACATTCTTACAGAGTCTTGATTTGTTCTTTGAAAAGACGTTGAGTTTTCATTGAACTATTTCTTTGATTAGATGCAATCAAAGTTATTTATGTCATTTGATAATAGAGCTAGTATTCTCATACTAGATATCATCTATTGACATAATTAGGCATCTGTATCAAAGGATATAGTCAATCATAAGCTTTGCTAAATGGTTACCTTGTTAACCATCTTGATAAATTGTTTCTTACTCATAGAGCACAGTTTTTAGTAGAGGTCTTAAGAGTTTCTTTCAACCCTTTAATCTTCCTCTTCTCTAGATATGCTTAATGAGTTACAATTTTTCACTCTTGAAGCAATTTTCTCAAAGCTCCAAATGGATCCTACCTCTTGTCAATGAAGGAAGAAGCTTATTGGGGAAGAAATGAATGCTTAAAAGTGTAAAATGGTTCAACCATTTTTTCCTCTAATATGTCATTTGAGGACATTCTCTTCCCCCTTTTAGTGTGATCATTGTCCTCAATGATCAGATGTTGAAGTTCCTCTGAACGTCTTAACATCGTTCACAAATGAAAAATTACCCCATGAGTGTAGGGTCTCATATAAACTTCTAGTTTCTCCTTTGGATTTTTCAATCCAAGTTCTTATTACTACCGTTTATGGTTTAATAAGAAGAGAAACTTGTTGGATTTGAAGCTTTAAGTGCTTGGCCTTGCTGATCAGGCATGCCATGGGTATTATGGAACTTGGGGGTCCATAATTAGGACTCGAAGTTTAAAGTTCCTCTTCCTAAGTTGAATTTTGTTGGCTTTTGAATTAAGCCAACATATAAAAAGCACAAAAGTTAATGTGCATCATCTCAACACACCATTAAACTTTTATGCTTTTGACTTCATACGAAAAAGTCATTTTTCTGTCCTAAACCTTAAACTTACAATACTTGATTTCTCTTTCATGTCCCATTAACCCATGCATATGTGATTCAATTCATGGATCATAGTGTATGCCAAAAACATTTACATCTTTTCTTAAAGATTTTTAGCATGCATAAGGTCCGAAAATTGAACCCCTCTTTAAAGCATGCATGGAATTCACATTTAGAGCTCCATGTAATGCATGAATGCATGCTTGTGTTTTCCATTCATGTTCATGTCATGCTATAATGAACATTCTATGTCCATTCTATAACAATCTTTTAGATGCTCAATATATTCTATGCTAATGAAAAACATATTTTTATTCAATTATGCCTCTAATGCACCATGTAAGTGAATAATTTTATGCACCATTCAATGTACATAAGTGTTTCACTTCATTCATTAGAAATGCATTCTTTCATGCATTCCTTTCTTATGGCAAACAAAGAAAATAGATGAACAAATTGGAAGTTGTACTAACCTCCATCATAGCTTTGTCCATCTCTAAATCCTTGCATGAAGAGGCACATTCTTTTGGGCACTTCGTTCTTGAAGTTGCAGGCTTGAGTCATCATGACATTTCAATCTCTAATCTTATTTTTTTGAGGCATCCTTATATTTACTTGGGTGCCCAACAATGCATTCAACCTTACAAAAACTTTAAGGATGCTTAAAGGCATAGTTGCAATAATATATGAAGCTCAACTATGCTTGTCTATTCAATGAATGCCACATCATTTATAAGATGAATTCAATGCATATTAGTATATGCTACATATCCTATAATAATTATAGTCATGTTTCTAGGAACATGAATTCCATCCTTTCCACTTCATGCTCTCTTCACACATAGAATGCATACAAGATTTTGTTAAAATATCTCATACATATGCCTATTTGACTAGGTGTAAAGAGAATAACTTGAATATCGAAAAATGCAAGAGAGATTTGCTTCTTATGCTCAAAATCCATACTCATTTTTTCATCAATGAGGGTGAAATGCGATACGTAAAGTGAATTGCAAAATTTTGCAAATCATCGAGTTTTTTGAACGCAACTTGCGCCCGTGGCTCGTCCAAGGGCATGTCTGCCAAAGTGTCCACACGACCCCCACGCCGACCCCCCCTTCCTCCCATGTGGAGATTGGGTGGTGGAGGCGGAAATTGGCCATCCGAGCATACCTTGAAGGTTGTTGTCTCACCGTTGAGAGAGGCTACGTGCCGTTTGAGCGTGGTGTGATGGTCGGTTGAAATGGATCGATGGCATCGTGCATCGGTTTCGCCGTAAGGGTGAAAAATCATTCTATCTTCCATTATTACAAAGGAGTGCATGTTCTTGGCTTTCTTTGCAAGGGTAGAGATCATACCAAAGCTTAACTAATATACTTTCATATCAACAATTTAAGCCAAAAAGAGAAGACGTTGTTTCTTCGCGAACCATACTTCTACTATATCATGAGAAAAAGTCTTGACATATTCTATATGTATTCTATATCGGAAATAGCGATCGCACCTTGGTGTGATGGCCAGAGAAAAAAAAAGTATTTTCATATTCTATATGTATGCACATAAAACTTTCCTAAAGATGCGCGCAATGCGTGACGCTGGGAGTATCAATCCCACATATAAAATAACACGCAAAAAAAAGCACTATAAGTATACGAGCGTTCGAACAATACTCTCACATGAATGATAGGAGCATTCATGAGTAAGCTTCATGTTCGTACCTGAGATATGCGCGTGGCGCCTTGGGCATCTAGTTCATCAAATTGACCGTCCATGAGCATAAGTACCTTGTTGGGTGTAATTTCGGCCCTTTGGCCCCCTACTCCATGGGGGAGTCACATGGCTTGACTTTTGCACACGTTAAGCCCTCCCGAATGCACCGTTACGAAAGGCTTTGAACGGGACACGTTAAGCCCTCCCGAATGCACCGTTACGAAAGGCTTTGAACGCTGAGAATTCTCTTGAACGCTGCACACGTTAAGCCCTCCCGAATGCACCCTTACGAAAGGCTTTGAACGTTGAGAATTCTCTTGAACGCACGGAGCTAATATTCTAGTGAGACTATAAACCTTCGCTCTTGATACCAATGTTGTGAAACAACATGCTAGAACTCATAAATCTAACTACCAAGACCACACTCCTAAGAGAGAGCACGTATCCACCCATCCAACTCCACCCATATATATACCTCTAGCCCAAGGGGGCGCATGTCCTTGAGTTTGGCCAAGTGTCCAGCCAAGTGTCCCTCATGTGGACACTTTCCCAAGGGTGATCACATGCCTTCTAATTTCCCAAGGTATATATCTAACTACCAAGACCACACTCCTAAGAGAGAGCACGTATCCACCCATCCAACTCCACCCATATATATACCTCTAGCCCAAGGGGGTGCATGTCCTTGAGTTTGGCCAAGTGTTCAGCCAAGTGTCTCTCATGTGGACACTTTCCCAAGGGTGATCACATGCCTTCTAATTTCCCAAGGTCTATCACATGCCTTCTAAATCAAATGAGGATTCTTCTCTCACGTACACACAAGGTGGCTCTTAGAGAAGCTTCTCCCAAGACTAAGGTTCCCACACCTTAGGATAAATCAAGCCTAAGGTTCCAACCATTCAATTGGGAGCTCATATGAACAAATACCTCAAGGGTAAAAACCAAGGGTTTCACCCAAAGGTTCAAGGCATGTTTCAAGGGTTATTCAAGGGCTAGACCAAGGCAAACATACATCATATTCTAACCTTTAGAATCCATATGTTCAACCTTCTGAACCCATGAATTATACAACATGCATGGTATATGAAGTTAAAAAGTTTAGACACTATTTGCTTGCACATAAGTTTAAATTTTTTACTGATCATCAGGCACTGCTATACTTAGTAAACAAGCCATGCAATACAGGTAAATTAGTAAGATGGTTTCTCTTACTAATGGAATATGACTTTGAGGTTGAGGTCGTGGTAAGAAAAGGCAAGAGTCATTTGAGAGCAGATCACCTCTCGAAGCTCACATATGGAGAGGCCCCACAAGGAGTATCAGATGACCTTCCTGATGCTTACTTGTTTAATTTGGAAGTCGTACCTCAGTGGGCCAAAACATTAGTGCCAGTATTGACATACGGACCCAAACACCCAGTAATAAACACTCAAGATAGGGAGCTAGTAAAAACCCAAAAGTACCATATCATGGCAGGGAGTATGTACAAGCATATGGATTAGGGAATATAAGCTTGTTGTGTGGAAGAGGATGAGCACGTGAAATGGTTGCAATTAGCACATGTAGGTGCATTAGAGCAACACTATTCAAGGCAAAGAACCTTACAGACATTGAGGAGACTTGGAGTGCATTGGCCGACTATGGAAGCAGATGTCCATAAGATGTGCAAAGAATGCCCAGTCTGTCCTATTAGACCACCTGTGGAGCATGCTACTCTGTACCAAGTGTCTCTAGTACCAGATTGGAGTGAACCATTAGTAGCCTTTCTGAGGACAAAAACATTCCCTCAAGACATGACTTTGGCTAGGAAAAGAAGTTTAGAGAAAGAAGCCCTAGATTACTCACTCATTGTTCATAATCTATACAAGCGTGGTAAAGATGGTTACCTCAGATTATGTGTCCATGAGAGCGAATACCTCAAGATATTGGAAACTGCTCAGCAAGGTGTAACAGGAGGACATTTTGGACCAGATCGGGTGATCAAGGCCATACTATTTGCAGGTCTGTGGTGGCCAACCCTTCACATGGATGCACATACCTATGTGAAGAGATGTGAGGTGTGCCAGCGAACTCAGTATCCTATATGCAAAGATGAGATGCCTCTGAAACCTATGATGGGTGGACGTGCATTCTCTAAGTGGGGAATAGACTTTGTAGGTCCTATTAATCCCCCAGCTAAGAGTTCCCATGCTGAATACATCATTGTGGCCACAGACTATTTAACCAAGTGGGTAGAAGTGAAAGCCACAACAAAGAACAATGCTCAAACAACAGCTAAGTGCTTTTTTGAGATTGTGTTCACCAGATACGGGCTACCTATAGAGCTAGTTAGTGATAGAGGGACTCACTTCTTGAGTGAAGTCATTGAAAATCTTCTTCAAGGGTTTTTGGTGATACACAAGAATTCTGCCCCTATCACCCATAAGCTAATGGGCAAGCAAAAAGCACAAATAATATTCTATGCAATGTGCTGACCAAATTAGTGAATAGTAAACGCTCTGATTGGGACAAATAGCTACACCACGTTGTTTGGCATACAAAGTTGCCTATAAAACGGTACTCCAGGCCACCCTTTCAGATGGTATTGGGCCAAAATGCAGTGCTACCATTGTACTTTTTGATACCTACATTGACAGTAGCACAGGAGCATGAGTGGACAGACCATGAGCTCTCATCTAGAATCTTTGACCTGGAACGATGAGGTGAAACAAGATTAAGAGCGGCAGTAGGAATTTATGCAGCCAAAAAAAGACAAAAAGCATATTTTGATGCACATGTGAAGGATAAAGGCTTGAAAGCAGGAGACCTAGTCCTAATCTACACCTTGAAACAACATGCACGGAAATTAGAGAAGAGAGGCTATGGACCTATGATTATAAATAGGATCTCAATGAGTGGAGCAGTTCAATTAGCTACACTAGAGGGTGATGTTCTTCCTAGTTACATTAGCGGATGCAAAGTCAAGTTATATCAGGAACCCCTCACGGAGGAGATGATAAACCGACTCAATACTGCAAAGACATGTAAAGAAGAGGAAAAGCGAATTCGAGAAGAGGCACAAGCAGAAGCACTGGAACGCATCCGAAGAATGACATTGAGAAGACAGGGTAGAGATCAGCCTAGGACAGATGACTATGCGGACCCCAGATATCATATGGCTATGTGTGAAGTCTCAAGTGTAAGTCCCCATAGAATAGTTGATCGATGTCCTTTTGTCACCTTCGAGATAGGACAAGGAAAAAGTGCAAGGACTGTACGGGCCTTGATTGACTCAGGTGCAGTCACTAGTGCTGTTAAACTTTCTTACTATCAAAAGTTGAAATTAAGTGTCAATCCTAAAGTGGACTTCTTCAGGTCTGGGTAAATCGGAACCGCATTACACTTGAGTTAGAAAATGAAGCACTTAAGGAACTAGGAAAGGCACAAACTCTTGGTCCTTCCAGGAATACACATGAAAATGATGATGCTATTCTTGTCCAAAACTATGTGATGCAGAGGGATGATTGTCTCAACAAAGAAGTCAAGGAAACGATGGAACTCCCTTCTTTTCCAAAGGCCATCAGGATGTAGCAACCAAAGGCAGATCAAATGCAGAAGAAGCAGATGATCTATGCTCAAAGCCACAAGAAAGTACGAAGCAGAGTGTCTCAACCACCAAAACAAGTGTGGGTGCAGAAAGGCGACCAACATATTGCGGTCCAGTCACAACCATTGGCTCAACTTCATATTAGTGAGCAACGAAAGGCCACTAATAAGAAGTCTTTCAAAAATTCTTCTACGAAAGTGAAGTCTATCTGGGTACCCAAGAAGTCGATGAAGGCTGACCCACAATCAAGACAAATTTGGGTGCCTAAGGCTTGCTTGCGAGCTCAAATAGCCACATATAGACCACAACATGTACAACATGGTTCACTCACTCGAACAGCTAATACCCACTCTTATATGACACGCACGAACGCATATTCACCCATGAGCACGAGCAGAATCACTTGTAAATGGGTCCCTAAAAAGCCTCATTTCCAAGCAAGCACTCTCATAAAGCCCTCCAGAGTCTCCACAGAACCAAAACCGAAAGCCATCCACTATGTTTAGCTGCCCAAATCTTGTGATAAACCCCCCGAACCCCACTTGTAAATTCATCTCCACCTACTAACTGCATCCTTCTCACGCTGCATCTTTCCATTTAGCTCATAGGACAATTCATCCACTAACTACACCCACAATCACCGAGCACTCACTAACTAACTAACCTAGGATGAACCTCATGATAATGTTGTAACGGGGACAAAAATTGTTCTATCTTGTCCATTACAATGTTAACTCATGCTTCTATATTCTCACAGAACCAGCAAGCAAGCAGTAACATGGCATAAGCCGGAGGCACCAGTTCCCAGGCGGGGTCCAGCGCCCAAATTGTGGACATTGAAACCCTCCTCCTTGAACCACAACTCAGCGAGAGGCCTCAGGAGCTTAGAGCGGTGCATGTACTTCCCATTCAGAACCCTCCGCAAGGGCATACATCACAAGTTGGCAAACATGCACACTGGTTTCGTGATGTTACAGGTCCATTGGGTGAGGGCACCTACTTTTGGGAGGCAAAAATTGAGTTCAATGGCAAATGGGGAAGATACCATTTCTTTACCCGTGAATTCACGAACTATCAGGATGCAGAAGTAATGAGATATGTCTGGACCAAAGCGGGCGTGGATAACTACTTTAGGGCACTCTTATCGAAGCCTGAATTCTTGCGTTGCTCCTACCTAATCAGTACCATTACCCCTAGCAGAGCCAAGAGAGGTGATAGTACCTTTGTGCTACCCTCATTGACACCAGGCCACGAGCTAAAAAGATTCAAACTCAACCTCAACCTAGTATGGGAGGCCTTGGACATGCATGGCATGCACGTTCCCACAAAGAAGGAAACATTGATCCCTGGAAGAATGAAACACAAAGATCTTAACAAGTTAAAGGATATGGTTGCTATGACACCTACCATCGCCCTCCACCTACGCACAATCATGCAACACTTCACCTTTCCAGCCTAGGAGCACTTCACCATGCCACCCAAAAGAATCTGGTTTAGCTTGTACTTGACATAGACATAAAACCTCATAATTAACCTACCCCATTGGATCATTGATCAAATCCACTTAGCACATCAGCGTTGGAATAATAAACATAAGAATGTGCTTCATGGATGTTGTGAGCTAACAAGGATCATTTACAGGTGCTTAGCTTATGATGTGCCTATTCAAAGAGCATTGGTGTGGTCCCGAGCCCAGGAATTCCAGTGATGGCTATCAACAACAGGGCCACCTTCGAAGAAAATGAGGGGTTCAGTTCAGATACCTTGTGCACAAGAAAAAGGTGCCACCCTCACACCAGAGGTGACATCACTTCAAACACGATGTGTCCGTCCATTTACGATTCTCTTACCCAGACCGAGTGCAGAAGGACCCAATCTTGTTTTCCCCCCGATTCCATCTGACCTGGAGTTTCCACAGGACTACACCCTGGATGACTTAACAGATGAAGAAATAGCCAGGATGATTAATGAAGCAAATCTTGAGACAAAGGAAGCTCAGACCCAAGGACCACAACCAACCACCACAACTTCAGCTCCTACCCAACCTGAAGTAGTGGAAGTAGACGAAGATGAAGAAGAGATTGAAGAGGAAGTAGACCAGGAACATGACCAAGAGTACGAAGAAACCTCAGAACTAGTAGGTGCCCCAGCTTATTCGGCACAAATAAAAAGATTGTATGAAACCATGAAGCGGGTGCAGGAGCATCACAAACTGTCACTCGAAACAGGGAAGATGTTGATAAGCCAAATGTTAGGAGAGGAAGGCGTAGATGAACTATTTATTGAGTCCATGAATCTTCAGGCAGATGCACTGGGCCTGGATGAAGCCATTCATTTGGCTATGGCTTATATTCATCGCTTTGAGAAATGAGTGCCTACTCATCCCATGCGCTCTGGCAAGCAAATTCACATAGATGTATCGGCACCACTATCACCACACTCCTCATCTCTCACTGCACAATTCACTTCACCACATGACACTACCACCCCAACTTCCACAATCACCACATATGTCATGGGAATTCCTCTCTCTCTAGGCATCCAATTCGGAGGGGTTACCATGCCCACATTCACAACACTATTCACGAACATCACATCCACCCCACCCATAGTCCCCATCTACATGGTCACTCACACTTTTGACACCATGGAAACATCACCAGCCATAACACCACTCCCTCCCCACACACAACCACAATCTCCCATACCCCCTCCCCCCACATCACCACTTGATTCCACCTCATTCACTATTTCCTTCCCCATTCCCCCTACATCCTCTCCTTTCCCAGCATTCTTAAATGTAAATAATGTGTTTTCTAATTTACATCATTGTGTATATCAATTACAGAGCGAATATCAGACTCTTGAAGATCGCCATCGTCAATTAACTACGGACCACCAACAACTACAGAGGCTTCTTACGACTATAGAAGAAGAGAATGCTGACCTCAATCAATGCTACACCACACTCAAATAGGCCCATCAAATCCTCCTGGAGACACCCCAACCATCAAAATCATCAGACGTCAAACAACTCGAAGCTCTACTCGAACTCTACCAAACTGATAATCTTAGAGTCTGGTGTAATTTGACCCTACTCAGAAAACACATAGCCATTGCACTTGAAGAGAACAATCAATTGCAAAAGCACAACGAAGAAAACCTAGAAGCTATGATGGAAGGTTCCCCCCATGAGATCGACCCAGAACAGTTTAAAGCAGTCCCTTCAGATACGATGAAAACAATTATGGAAAGCTATGCCGAACTGTTGGAAGCACATGATGATATGGAAAAAGAACGAGATACACTGTGCCGCCAGCTCCGGGAGCAAGACGAACAACCCAAGATCATAGAGTCAACATCGACTTCAGAGGAGGTAAAGGCGTTAAAAGAGCAGGTGGAAGAATTGCAAAAGAAGCTACTTGACTATGAAAGACAACCCTCTCCAATTATCGAACCAGAGCCAGACGAATTGGTGCCCATCGAAGTGGATGATTCATATGAAGAACCATATGTTCCTATGCCGATGTTGGGCAGCTAGCAAACATCGGAAGGAATGGACACCCTAGAAGTTGAAGCACCTTATTGGCTTCAGAAACTCGAAAAGACCGCCAAAACCCATGAAGATCGTGTTGCAGTTCAAATCCAATCAATGGCTAAACTGGAGGACACTATCATAAACTCCGAGTACTTCCGGAACATGTCACATCACCACTGGATAGGCACTAACAATGATCAATATGTGCCATACTGTGTGCTCTTGGATGATTACAATGCAGAGATTCAACGAAGGTGTGGCAAAGCCCTCAATTTTGCCACTCAATTTGGTCCTGATGATTTACCTGAACGTGCTAAACAAGGATCCTTTCAACCCACCTAGAGGATTCGTCTTCTCAAGACCTATCCAAAAATGGTTCGAACCTGGAATAACATGCCACTATTTATCAAGTATAATCCATGTTATGTTCCAATCCTCCGAAGATGCACCTGGCTTGAGTTTGCCATTGCTATCAAGAATGTCAAAGGCTGTGCAAAGTGGTTGAATTATGTCTATCTAGCACCTCCACAAGGACTGCCCTCGGTTGCTTATATGATTTCTACCATCCGTCACTGGAGCCTTAGACTACGGAACGCCCCTGACGTGATGGCATAGATGTGCATGAAAATCTTTGAATTAATGATGATCACATTCAAAAACATCAAAGACCCACATTTCTTATGAGTCAGCTTCACTGTAGGCAACCTAGACCTAGTATATGACATGAGCACCACCCCCTTAATCAAGGGAATATATGCTTGGCATGCAAGAATAAAATACCTCCCAGCTTGCTTCAAACAAACTTTCGAGGAGATGTTCGTCACAGGGTTCTGGGAATATCACTCTAAAATATTCGTACCCAAGCCCTCACATCTCCTCCAACTGTTCGTTGTGGAGAGGACTTTACACTCAGATCAATTGCGGCTGCCACATCCGGACATTCCAGGGCCAGTAGATTGGGACGCTTTGTTAACAGACCTAGCACGGGGGTTGCGGCTGGAAGAACACCACCTTGCTTCAGATGTGGTTCAATACTATGTCCAATGCTCAGCCAAACAAGGGTCTGTCAGAGACGACAGACGTGAGAGAGGGGGTGTTGGCACCAATCAAGGTACCCAAGGACCCACAAGACAAGGAAGCCAAAGAAGGGAGTCAGAGCAAAGATCAAGCAGGCAAAGTAGTCAATGCAGATCTGGCAGATAGGCCCTTAAATTTATCCAAATATTTCCCAAATAGTGATTCTAGTCACTCCACACCATTGTAAATACCATTTCACCTTTTTCTAGCTCCATTTTTTGCAAGCCAAGGAGTCCTTGAGCTTGAGGAGCATTAGAAGTACCTACCTATCAATTTTCATAATTTTCTCACCTCGTTTGAGCCTCCAAATTAGCCTAGGAACCTAATTTTTAACTAGGCTGGACACTAGGTCTGGACAGGACCAAAGCTAGTCAAAAACTATAAATAGAGTTAGAGAGCTCATTTTTGAGGTTAGCTTGTTGTAAGATTGAACTGGTAAGAGCACTTTTGAGTAATATAAAGAACTCCATTGTCTCTCTCTTTGTTCTTGCCTTGTGTGCGCGTGTGTGTGTATGTGTGTGCATGTTAGTGTGCTTCTCACTCACACACTTGTGCCATCACTTGTTCGAGGTCTTCATACGATCCTCATGCGTTCCCGGATTGACATTAAAGGAGGTGCTACTCATCACTGAGCTACAGTGTGGTTACTCATAAGTAATTTGCAGACTTTGAGACCTTGTGCAAAGCTAGAACATCAAAGATTTGGTCCATTCACCATCTTGGCCAAGATTAATCCAGTCACTTTCAAAATCCAGTTACTAAGTACCATGAGAATACATCCAATTTTCCATGTATCTACGTTGGAACCATATCAAATTTCACCATGGAGGGAGGAGAGACCTAGTCCTTCACCACCTATCGAGATTGATGATCATGAAGAGTTTGAAGTCGAGCATGTCCTAGATTCAAGAATATCTGGAGGAAGATTGGAGTACATTGTTCATTGGAAAGGGTATGACATCAATGACCGCACTTGGGAACCTGTAGAGAACCTTCACACAACACCAATCAAGGTTCAAGAGTTTCATAAGAAAAATCCAATGAAGCCAAGACGAGAGATCATGACCGTTCCTCGTGGAACTCATTGCTTGAGGGGGAGGTGATGTCATGGACAAAGGAAACCATCTTGAATCTCAGATTCCATGTGACTTCTATATCTCATGATTGATTCAGAATTTGGAGAAACCAATGCTTCCATTGCATCTCGAACATGCAAAAACCCTAAGATGGATTGTCTTCTTCCTTGATTCTGACATCTAGAGATCATGTTTCAAATTGATGACATCATCAATGTCAGATCATAACTGCCTTTGATGAACCACCCTTGAAAACCTATATAAGGAGGGGTTAGCCACATACATACTCAGTCTTGCCAATACGTGTCTTGGGAGTTCAAGGAGTCATGACCGCCAAGTGAGTACTTTCCAAGTTCGAGTTCGAGTTCTTGTCTTGTTCCTTGTTCCAGTCTTGTCTAGTCTTGTATCTTGGACATCTAGCCTTGTCCTCTTGTAATCTCATAGTATGAGCTCTTCTCGCGTTCTTTCTTGTATCTCCTGTATCATCTTTAATCCAATTATTTATACCTAATAGTCATGGGTTGTGGGACATCTTGTATCGGTTACTTATTCTTGTATTGTTCTCCCTACGTGGGTGTTCTTCCAATCAAAAGTGTATTTTTGAAATCTTGTCTAGTGAAATTAGAGGGCACAATCTAGTGCTCTCCTGACTTATCTGACCTACCATATTACTATCATTGTAGATTCTTCATTTGTTTGAGCTTACCCCCAATGGGAATACTATCACATGTGCAAACAACTCCTCATATCTTGTTATGGGAGGGGGAATAATCATCTCAATTGTTCCAACAATAGAACATTTACATTGTTAGATGTCATATGTGTTAGGGATCAAGAAGAGTTTGTTATGAGTGTCAATAGTACTTTAGATTTCTTTCCTGTTGATTTCATGGCAAAAGCTTGTTCACTAACAAGACTGCGGAAAATTGCCACGCCTCAACTAGAACTAAGCTAGAGCGATATTAGAACACCTCTATAATCGTCAGTAGCTTAGCAAACTTTCTGAAACTGAAAACTTTACAACTGCATTTTGAACTCACCAGAATTTCACCGAAACTTCACCGAATTGTTACCGGAATGTCACCGTAATCTTACCGGAATCTTACAGGAACCAATTGCAATTCTGTTTGTGATTACTTCAAATGATTGTAGATGAAGTAAGGAAGTAATATCTGAACTTCCTTTAGTAATTGAACTCTTTTTGAAGTTTAAGGAAAAACTTCATCAATTCTGGATGTCCTTTATGGTCAGACACAATACTGTGTACATGTCCCGTTTTACAGAAGTCTTTTGATCAACTTATAGTTGAGACTACTGGCTTCAAGATAAGCTATCTCTCATGAAAAACTTTACACTGTATTGTGAGATCTAACTCTCAGAAGTACCGGAAAATATTTACTGAGAAAACTGTAACTGTTAACTAACTTTCACAATAACATGAAATCACTCAGATTTCTTCACATACGAAGAATGCGCTCAATCTTCCACATGAACATGTGTTTTCTATTAGAGAAGATGTGTACAAAATAGCTTGGCCTCACTTTGTTCATAGTTATGGAAAACTCTCCTACTTTGAGTAGTTATTCCTTACCATCTCTCTTAGATGAATACCTGACAATTTAGGTTCTATTATTCATCTCTACATACGCAATCTCTGGCGTCTTCTATATCACTATCCTTGTCTCTTACGGGACTCTTATCTTTCCTCTATGTATGTACTCTATATCTCTCAGCTCTCTTATATACAATTTTTTATCCGGGTTTCAACAAACTCGTAATTATGGAAACTTCTACATTGTATATTACAGACGTGAATTTGTCCCTTCACTAAGGCTTGATTTTCTGAATGCTTTGTTTCTGCTTCTCTTTTGTCTTTCTTCGTCTTTATGTCTGTCTGTATGTCAAATTTGTGAGTGATTCTTCAACAGCTCCCCCTCAATCACTAATTTGCATTCTCTGATCTTTCATATATTCTTCTTTTCTTTTATACTTGCCATTTCTTTGAATCTGCTTGTCTTTACTCTATCTAAACTCTTTGTCAGAATATTTGCTATCTGATCCTTTGTAGATGTGTATACTATTTCAATCTCTTTTTCCATTACCTTTTCCCTCAGGAAATGATATTGAATCTCTATGTGTTTTGTTCTTGCACGAAATACTGGATTTGCTGCAATATACAACGAGCTCATATTATCTCCATGTATGATAGGTATACCTTGATCAATACCCATGCTTTTGCACAAGGTCTGCATCCATATCACTTCTTAAGCTGCTTCCACAAGTCCTTTATATTCTGCTTCTGTTGACGATAAAGCCACTGTGTGTTGCTTCTTTGAACACCAGCTTACAAGCTTATCTCTTAGGTATATCATATACCCATGTGTTGACCTTCTGTCATCTTGACTTCCTGCCCAGTCTGAGTCATTGTATGCTCTCAGCTTTATATCTGACGTAAAAGGATAATATAATCCTTCTTTTATAGTTCTTTTGATATATCTAAGAACTCTTTGTCTTGCAACCCAATGTTGATCCTTCGGACAATGCATGAACTGTGAGAGAACTCCCACTGCATAACTGAGATCCGGTCTTGTTAGTGTAGCATAAATTAAGCTTCCCACTAACGATTGATACTTCCTCATATCTTTAAACTCTGCACCACCATATTTGCTGAGTTTATGATTTACTTTAAGCGGTGTTGAAGCTTCTCTGCAATTCTCCATGTTAAACTTCTTCAGTAAGTTTAGGAGATACCTTTCTTGCGAAACATATATGCCATGATTTGTATATGTAACTTCCATTCCAAGAAAGTATGATAACTTTCCTAGATCATTGATCTTGAACTCTTTTTCAAGTAATCTTTTTACCTCCTTGATTCCTTCATCTGAGGTTCCTGTGATTATTATGTCATCTACATAAATACAAATGTAGATCATACCTTCATCTGTTCTCTTAATGAGTAGACTTGCATCAGCCTTTGAGCTTTGGTATCCAAGGTCATTGAGATACTTCACAAGTCTGTAATTCCAAGCTCTTGGAGCTTGCTTCAATCCATAGAGAGCTCTTCTTAATCTGCAAACATGATCTGGGTAACTGGAACTTACAAACCCTTCATGTTGTTCCATGTAGACTTCATTTGATATATATCCATTCAGAAATGCATTCTTGATATCTAGTTGACTTATCTTCCATCCTTTTGATGCTGCTATAACAATCAATGTCCTTATGGTTGACATCTTTGCCACCGGACTAAACGTCTCATCATAATCTATGCCATGCGTCTGAGCATAGCCTTTGACCACCAGTCTAGCTTTGTATCTGGCTATCCTTCCATCCGCAAGTTTCTTAACTTTGTAAACCCATTTATTTCCCATCACTTTCTTACCATTTGGTTTTGGAACAAGTTCCCAAGTCTTGTTCTCTTCAAGAGCATTAAACTCCTCCTTCATTGCTTCTTCCCATTGTTTCTTACCTTTTGCTTCACCATAATTCTAAGGTTCTTCCTCTTCCTTTACTAAGTAAGCATAGTTTTTCTGAGTCAAATAAGAAGTGTCATAGGAATACCTTGTTGGTTGTTTCCTTACTCTGTTTGACCTTCTTAACTCATATTCTTCATGTGTATCTGAATACACATCTTCATCAAATCTTGGTCCATCTTCGTTTCTCATACCTGATCCCATCGTGGACGTACTTGCCTGCATATGATCTTCATCTTCATCACCTGCATATGTGATTTTCCTTTTTCTTTCCCTCTTATCTCTTCTTCAAGTGTTTCAACACTATGCTCTTTATCTGTATACCAGCTCTTTCCTTCATCAAATGTCACATCTCTGAAAACAGTAAACTGTTTGGTTAGAGGACTCCATAACCTATAACCCATCTGTTTTTCATCATATCCGATGAACATATATTTTTCAACTATTGGTTCAAGCTTATGTCTCAGTTGTGATGGTACATAAGCGTAAGCAACTGATCCAAACACTTTACAATGATCAAGTGTTGGTTTCTTGCCCCACCAAGCTTCATAAGGGGTCATCCCATTTAAAGCTGTACATGGTAATCTGTTTACCAGATATGTAGCTGTATTTACAGCCTCAGCCCAAAGATAATTTGGACAATTCTTCTCCTTTAGCATTGCTCTTGCAAACTCAACTAGAGTTCGATTTCTTCTTTCTGCTACTCCATTTTGTTGCGGTGTATACCTGCAAGTTATTTCTCTTTTGATACCTGCATTCCAGAGATAATCATTGAACTCTCGAGAAAAATATTCTCCTCCTCCATCAGACCTTAGTCTTTGAGTTTTTGTCCTATAAGTCTTTCAGCATATGCATGAAAATGCCTGAAAGCTTCAAATACTTCTGACTTCTCTTTCAAAACATAAAGAGTTATCCATCTTGTTGCATCATCAATAAAAAGAACATAATAACTTGAGCCGCTGATAGATCCTTCTTTTGTTGGTCCCCATACATCTGTATGTATGAGTTCTAACACATCATCGTGTTTGTACCCTTTATTCTGAAATGGTAACCTGTGTGCTTTTCCCATCTGACAGGCTTCACATTTGTGAATCATATGTTGATTCTTCATATTAGGTAATCCTTGTACAGATTGTTTTTCCACCATAGTTTTGATTCCCGTTTCATTAAAATGTCCTAACCTCTTATGCCAGAGGTCTAACTCTCTGAATACCCCATCACCATGTGTGATCAAGGCTTGACCAACATTTCCTTGTACTTTAAGAGTAAAAAATCTACCTTCCTTTTTACCATGGACAATCTCATTGTATCCATTCTCTGGATCTTCAACAAATACTCCTTCGTTTGTAAATCTGACTTGAAAACCTTTTTCTACTATCTGTCCCACGCCGATCAGATTCTTCAGGATTGTTGGAACATACAAAACATTTTTTAGTAGGTCAGCTCCATTCTTACACTTTACTTTTCCAATTGACCTTACATTATGTTTTGTGTTGTCACCTGTCTGTATTGTATGATTTGAAATACCTCCTTCAAGTTCTGATAACAATTCTATATTTCCTGACAAATGATTTGAACAACCAGAGTCAATATAGAATACCTTGAGGTCTTCTTTCTCTGATATACTTATCGAGTTCATCATCAACGTTGTATGACTATCATTCTGCGTATCATTCGCATAGTTGTAGTAGGTAGTGTTGTGAGACTGATTCTGTCCCCAACTTCTTGCTCCACCTCTACCATATCCTCCTCTTTGGCTTTGTCTTCCTCTTTGATATCTTCCGCTTCTGCCTCTACTGTTATTGTTCTAATTCTGACTTGATCCTTGAGAATTATGCCAACAATCATGAGCCAAATTATTGCTTAATCCACAGATCCAACAAGTCTTCTTGCTATTAGTATGATTACCTCTTCCTTTACCTTTACTTTTACTTCTGGCATTACCTCTTCCTCTTGCAAAATTTGCTTGAGTAGACATCTCCTCTTCATCTTTTTCTTTACCTTTATCACCTTTCTTCTTATTCTTTGCATACATAGCCGAACTATGTCCTTTATCTCCGTTTGTCTTCAAATCTTGCTCAAACGTTAACATTAGTCCAAGCAACTGATTTAAATCTGGTACAAAATGATTTAAAGAAAGTTCAGTCAAGAATGCAAAAGGTTTCCACCTTTCATCTCCTCTCAATCCTGCAAGCACTTGTGCTATCAACCTGTGATCTTTGATATCTTCATCAATAGATCCAAGACTATCCGCCAAATCTTTCATCTTAGTGACATAATCACTAATGCTTTGACTTTGCTTTTTCTTGAACGTTGTAAACCCTGACCATAAGCTAGCCTTCCTAGCTTTCGTCATATTTTGGAAATGATCTTCCAATGCACTCCATATGTCTTTTGCTTTCTCCAGACCTCTAATGTGCAGTAGTAGATGATCTATAATTGTATTGTAGATATAAGCTCTTGCCGTTGCATCTTTCTTCTGCCACAGCTTCAAGGCTTCTAACTCTTCTTTCTTTGGTTGACTACAATACAAGCTCTTGCCGTTGCATCTTTCTTCTGCCACAGCTTCAAGGCTTCTAACTCTTCTTTCTTTGGTTGACTGTCCACTTCGAAAGTCGGCTTCTTTTCTTCTCCTGTCACATATATCATTAAGTCTTTACTCATAAGTAAAGCTTCCATGCGCATTACCCACGCGGGATAATTATCTTTGTCCAATTTGTCAATAGAGATATGATCTACCATAATCTTCTTGTTTCTGTTACTTTCGGTGAGTAATGTTAAAAGGTTTTACCTTTTACAAACCTTTACCCTTGAGAATTACTTCGAAACATTTCTTGATGCCGTTTGTTGTTGATCATCTCAGCTTTCACCTTTCTTGTGAAAGTTCTTCAAATTCTCTTGTATCTTTACTTCCGTTTCTACTTTTGTGAAACCTTTTCTGCTCTTTAGAACCTTTCGCTCTGATACCACTGTTGATTTCGTGGCAAAAGCTTGTTCATTAACAAGACTGCGGAAAATTGCCACGCCTCAACTAGAAGTAAGCTAGAGTGATATTAGAACACCTCTATAATCATCAGTAGCTTAGCAAACTTTCTGAAACTGAAAACTTTACAACTGCATTTTGAACTCACCAAAATTTCACCCGAACTTCACCGAACTGTTACCGGAATGTCACCGTAATCTTACCGGAATCTTATCGGAACCAACTGCAATTCTGTTTGTGATTACTTCAAATGATTGTAGATGAAGTAAGGAAGTAATATCTAAACTTCCTTCAGTAATTGAACTCTTTTTGAAGTTTAAGGAAAAACTTCATCAGTTCTGGATGTCCTTTACGGTCAGACACAATACTGTGCACGTGTCCCGCTTTACAGAAGTCTTTTGATCAACTTATAGTTGAGACTACTGGCTTCAAGATAAGCTATCTCTCATGAAAAACTTTACACTGTGTTGTGAGATTTAACTCTCAGAAGTACCGAAAAATATTTACTGAGAAAACTGTAACTGTTAACTAACTTTCACAGTAACATGAAATCACTCATATTTCTGCACATACGAAGAATGTGCTCAATCTTCCACATGAACATGTGTTTTCTATTAGAGAAGATGTGTACAAAATACCTTGGCCTCACTTTGCTCATAGCTATGGAAAACTCTCCTACTCTGAGCAGTTATTCCTTACCATCTCTCTTAGATGAATACCTGACACTTCAGGTTCTATTATTCATCTCTATATACGCAATCTCTGGTGTCTTCTATATCACTATCCTTGTCTCTTATGGGACTCTTATCTTTCCTCTATGTATGTACTCTATATCTCTCAGCTCTCTTATATACAATCTTTGATCCGGGTTTCAACAAACTCGTAATTCTGGAAACTTCTACACTGTATATTACAGACGTGAATTTGTCCCTTCACTAAGGCTTGATTTTCTGAATGCTTTGTTTCTTCTTCTCTTTTGTCTTTCTTTGTCATTATGTCTGTCTGTATGTCAAATTTGTGAGTGATTCTTCAACATTTCCTTCCTTGGGATAGAGTTGAAGTACATCCTTGACATCGATATTCATATGATGCAACACCATACGTGCTCGAAACTTTTGATAAATTCAAGAAATGCTATTCTAAACTGATTCATATGATACTTGATTATAGAAATATGACAATATGGATGATTTAAAAGATGTATAAGGCATAAATGTACATCAAAGTGGTTGTAAGTTTGATCTATGTAATCTATAGAAATAAAGACTGAAATAACATCCTACTTATGCTGAAGCTTGACACTTCAACTTTGAATCCATCAACATGCTAGATCCAGGCACTATACCATTGAAGATGAAGATCTGATCCATAACGGAAATTTTTTCATATAAAATGATAAAGAAGTAAGAAGAGAAATGTATCATATGAAACTTGGGATGATTCAGATGCATTCCACCTTCGATTCAAAAAAGGGTGTATGGCATATTCTCCTAGTGTACATAAATAGGTACAAGAGAATGTACCTAAGCGTGAAAGGTTCCAAGTCAATAAAGTTGAGCGCCTCATAAATGGAGGCCTTTCACATGCCAAGTGAAATTGCAACAACAACCTGATACTTTTGTGTAGACAAAAACCTATTCATGTAAAGTCGAGAAGTTCACATATTAGTTTTTGGAGCTCCATATGTGCATAGAATGCCTTTAATGCTCTGTAAAGAAGCCTTGACTGTAAATGGGAAGCTTTCCAAGACAAGAATGTTCAGTTTGATTCTACACGACTACAACTTGTTAGAAATTTCTTCAAGATAGGACACAAACTCATGAGAAGTGAATTTGTAACCCACAAAGACATTTGGGATAAGAATCAACAACAAGTGAACCATGGAGCTATTTACGAGGAGACAAAGATATCGTAGAGAACATATAACATCCCCTTGCAGCATGTTGCCCGAGGAAGTATTGACACAAGGATTACAAGGAACCCTCACGAATATTTTGTGCCGCTTTTTACAAGCATTGTCCTATGACAGCTTCTAGTTGTGAGGTTGAGCGTAGGAAAACTTTCACAACTATTGTTGATTGTGTATGGCTTAGATGCCTTTTGGCTGTTTTCGGTGTTGCTGAGTCTTTTTTCACCACCATCTTTATTGGAAGTGAGAGTGCATTAGGAGTTGCAAGGAATCCTATGTTCCATGCTCACACAAAGAGCATTCATGTGCAGTATCATGATGAGTTTGGCTTGTGTGTGCCCGTGTTGCATAGTTTTGCAAACCTCTTTAGAAAGGCTCTCTGTACGACATTTTGCATAGCTTGGCAGGTCCGTATACATGAGTGGTCATTCCTTATTTGTTGCATCAATCCTAGGGGGGATTTGGTGATATATATCTGTAGTGATGTGCTTGGACACACTTAGGACATAGAAGCACTTTTTTCCCTCTTTAGAAGGTTGTTTCCTTGCATTTGTATATATGCCTATAGCCCTAATGGGATGCTTATATTGTATATTCACTTAGTAATACATTCACTATTGTGCTTCAAGCTTCTCCTTCGTCTTCCCCGTGAGTGTCTGATTGTGTGCTTCCATAGTCCTCAAACTCCAAGATATACTAGGCAAGAAATGAGGGTTGCATTATTTACTTATAAATAGAATTGGAGAGTGTGCATATGAATGAAGGTGATTGTATATAAAATTTTCTCACAATGTTCACTAAATTTGAAGTAGTTGTTGATTGGAGGAGATGAAATTTGAGGCGGTTTAATTTTGGAGAATGTTCTTAATATTTTACGTTATTCTTATCAAAGTTTTGATCATATTCTTTAGATGATGATGAAAGCCTATCCAAATGCATTGAGTTTTGAAGTGGTAGAATCTGTTTTGGTGCTAAAAGGTGAGTCACTCTAGAAAAGGTATATTATGCATGTTTGAGATTATGCTTTTGTTGGTAGTTAGAAGGGCAAGGGTAAAGGTGGCTCTTTGTCTAGTAAGAAAAAAATCTATGAATGTTGCATATTCAAAGAAGGAACACAAGATGGGAAGAAAATGGATAAGCAAAAATGTGTTGCAAATATTGTAAGGAAAATGATGATATCATAGAAAATTGTCCTAAGCTTGTAACTAAATAGAAAAAAAAGAAAGAGCCAATTTCTTTGTATGTTAACTATGGTTTTAGATGTTTGGTGATTTGGCAGTGATCTGACCAACCATATTACTATCATTGGGTGGATTCTTCATTTGTTTGAGCCTGCTCCCAATGATAGAAACAAATGAAGTGATAGAAACAAATGCAAAAACTAATGAAGATTATGACCACCACCACGTGCTAGAGAGATGACTCTCCTCCCAACCATATGCCTCTATATATAGCTCTCTCTAGGGGACTACCTTCTTCGACAGGTGGATTCTAACCATCCGTGTGTCGGCCATGTAACTGCATGTGCGCCAAGTGTCCCAGTTAACTCAAGTGGGTGCTTCTAGAAGGGTCTAGAGCTCTTTGGGCAAAATACTCTCCCCAATGTACCCATGGGGGTTGAACCCAAGACCTCCTCCTTCACACCCTTGAGACTTAACCACTAAGCTAAGCAGATCACTTGTTTACAATAGCACATGACATAATACATAAGTCTAGTCTCAAGGTATTTGGTCATATACACAAATGACCAAACGGTGTCCGATTTCATATCTGTCTAAATGAGACAGACCCTTAGACCATATACTTACTTTACTACAACTGGTGTGTACATAAGTGGTTTTTTTCTTTATTCTTGGTGTCTCATGCATATGCTCATTGAGCAAGAAGCATTCTACTATGACCACTTCTAGTTGTGAGGTTGAGCACAGAAAAACTTTCACAGCTATTGTTGAGTGTGTATGGCTTAGATGCCTTTTGGTTGATTTTGGTGTCGCTAAGTCTTTTTTCACCACCATCTTTATTGGAAGTCAAAGTGCATTAGGAGTTGCAAGGAATCCTATGTTCCATGCTCCAAGATCAAGTTGGGTTGATTCTCTACTTTCCTAAATTATAGGAAAAGCCCATTTCAATCACAACAAACACTATTTGCATGTTATTTGAATTCAAATCCATTGGAAAGGATTTGTGAAAAACTCAAAGAGTCTATATAAGGACTCACAATCACTTGTACCATAACGTTAGAACAATATACAATTACATTTAATCTTCATCTTGCTCTTCTTCTATTTTTTGCATCATCGTCTCCAATATCTATCAATGTGTAGAGGTTTTCTCTCACACTATAGAGCTCCAATCTTTATGACTAAAACACTCATTGCAACAATGATAGTTTCCAATTTACATGTAAAAATTTTCATAACATTTGGATTAGTAGATTGAGAGAAACAAAAATTTTATGGTCTTGGGGTGTATCTCTGCACATCCTTGAAAAGTCAAGATTACCATTAATAAGAAAGATAGGAAGTAAGAGAGTGCATGGTTAGCATACCTACCTTTACTAAAATGGACATAAATTTTTCATATGATATCCAAATTAGATGATTCCACTTGATGTAGAAAGTGGTTGCAAGCTATTATTGGATAATTAAAAACTACCTGAAGAGAGTATTTAATTCTCTGCTTATCTCTTCAAGGAGAGATGATGCCCATCCGCCTAGCTCCATTGTTTGGACATAACTTCCTCATAGAATGTCCAAATCAAGAAATTCAAATTACTGTAGATTCTACAAGGTCTTTCTTTTTTATATTAGAAGCCATCTGCGCATAAGATTTTTGATGGTTGTTGACTGGCAAGAAACTCTTTTTGTGTGAATTGAGTGCTTAATTATGATAATTAGGAGTTCCTAATCATATTTTGAACCATTTTGTGTAGGAATGAATTGATTTTTCATATCTTTGAATCATATTTTTGCTCTCAAATATATTCATTTGAATACAATTTGCATCAAAATTTACAAATTTGCATTGTTTTCTCTTCCAATTTTATGAAACCAACATTGGAATGTGCATGAAAGTTAGTTTTTACATGAATTCATCTATGTCAATGAAGTCACACTAACTTATGTTGATTCATAAAAGCATGCACAAATCTTGCTTGTGTGTTTTAGAATCTTTTGCAGGTATGGAGGCTAGAACAAGGACCTTGTTATAAGGGCATGTAGTGCTTCCTTGGGATAAAGTTGAAGTACACCCTTGGGATCGATATTCATATGGTGCAGCATCATACATGCTAGAAACGTTTGATAAATTTAGGAAATGCTATTCTAAACTGATTGATATGCTACTTGATTATAGAAATATGACAATATGGATGATTTAAAAGATGTATAAGACATAAATGTACATCAAAGTGGTTGTAAGTTTGATCTATGGAATCTATAGAAATAAAGACTGAAATAACATCCTACTTATGCTGAAGCTTGACATTTCAACTTTGAATCCATCAACATGCTGGATCGAGGCACTACACCATTGAAGATGAAGATCTGATCCATAAAGGAAAATTTTTCATATAAAATGATAAAGAAGTAAGAAGAAATGTATCATATGAAATTTGTGATGATTTAGATGCATTCCACCTTGGATTCAAAAAAGGGTATATGGCATATTCTCCTAGTGTACATAAATAGGTACAAGAGAATGTACCTAAGCGTGAAAGGTTCCAAGTCAATAAAGTTGAGTGCCTCATAAATGGAGGCCTTTCACATGCTAAGTGAAATTGCAGCAACAACCTGATACTTTTGTGCAGACAAAAACCTATGCATCTGAAGTCGAGAAGTTCACATATTAGTTATTGGAGCTCCATATGTGCATATAATGCCTTTAATGCTCTATAAAGAATCCTTGACTGTAAATGGGAAGCTTTCCAAGGCAAGAATATCTAGTTTGATTCTACACGACTACATCTTGTTAGAAATTTCTTCAAGATCGGACATAAACTCTTGAGAAGTGAATTTGTAACCCACAAAGACATTTGGGATAAGAACAACAAGTGAACCATGGAGCTATTTACAAGGAGACAAAGATATCGTAGAGAACATATAACATCCTCGTGCAGCATGTTGCCCGAGGAAGTATTGACACAAGGATTACAAGGAACCCTCACAAATATTTTGTGCCGCTTTTTACAAGCATTCTACTATGACCACTTCTAGTTGTGAGGTTGAGTATAGGAAAACTTCCACAACTATTGTTGAGTGTGTATGGCTTAGATGCCTTTTGGCTGATTTCGATGTTGTTGAGTCTCTTTTCACCACCATCTTTATTGGAAGTGAGAGTGCATTTGGAGTTGCAAGGAATCCTATGTTCCATGCTCACACAAAGAGAATTCATGTGCAGTATCATTATGTTAGTGAGAAATACTCTTGAATGGAGAGATGAGTTTGGCTTGTGTGTGCTCGTGGTGCATAGTTTTGCAAACCTCTTTAGAAAGGCTCTATGTAAGACATTTTGCATAGCTTGGCAGGTCTGTATAGATGAGTGGTCATTCCTTATTTGTTGCATCAATCCTAGGGGGGATTTGGTGATATATATCTTTAGTGATGTGCATGAACACACTAGGACATAGAGGCACTTTTTTCCCTCTTTAGAAGGTTGTTTCCTTGCATTTGTATATATAAATGCCTATAGCCCTAATGGGATACTTATATTGTATATTCACTTAGTAATACATTCACTATTGTGCTTCAAGCTTCTCCTTCATCTTCCCCGTGAGTGTGTGTTTGTGTGCTTCCATAGTCCTCAAACTCCAAGATATACTAGGCAAGAAATGAGGGTTTCATTATTTACCTATAAATAGAATTGGAGAGTGTGCATATGAATGAAGGTGATTCTATATGTGCAGAGAAAGGTGCATCATGACAATCATGCATAATCTTTTCTTTCAAAACAGATTCCAAAGAAATACATAAACGAGAATTACAATACAAATCATTGTTTTTCAAATGAAATTTTCCCTGAAACATAGAACCTGGATTTGTGCCCAAAAATTTCAAGATTGCTGCATAAAATAAATTGTCTTTTAATTCTTTTCCAATATCAAAATCAGAGGTTAAAATAGAAATTGAACTGCATAAAGGTTTACAACTCAACGCATCGACCACTCTATTTTCTTTTCCTGCTAAGTATTTAATTGTCAAAATCATATTCACTTAGCAATTCGATCCATCGTTTTTGTCTATTGTCAAGTAAAGGTTGAGTAAATATATATTTGATACTCTCATGATATGTTCTTAATTCAAAATTTACTCCAACCAATAAGTGTCTCCAATGTTAAAGTGCATGAACAACCACAAGCATTTCCAAGTCATGCGTTGTATAATTTAATTCATGTTTCCTTAGTTTCCTTGACTCATAAGCCACTACCCTTCCTTCTTGTAAAAGCACGCATCCAATTTGACTTCCACTAGCATCACATGCAACAATAAATGGCTTCCCTAACTCAGGTATCTTTAGCACACAATTTTACATAATTTTCTATTTAACTCTTCAAATGCATATTGACACTCATCATTCCATGTGAGCTCTCTATTTTTCTTTGTCAATTCTATAAGAGGATTTGCAATTTGAGAAAACTCCCTAATGTGTGCCCTCTCATATTGTGCCAAACCAAGGAAGCTTCTCACATCTCTCACACATTTGGGTGTAGGCCAGTCAACTCTGCTTTTCACTTTCTCAGGATCTATGTGAATCCCTTCCTTAGAAACAACTCTCCCCAAATAAGTCACTTCCCCTTTTGCAAAAAAAACATTTACTCATCTTACCATATAGTTTATGCTCTCTTAGTTTTTGTAAAGTCTTCCTGAGATGCAATGCATGTTCATCATCATCCTTAGAATACACAAGAATATCATCAAGAAAGACTAATATAAATTCATCGAGATATTCATGAAACACATAAATGTTGCAGGAGCCTTTGTCAATCCGGAAGACAAAATTGTGAACTCATAATGACCATATCGTGTTCTAAAAGCGGTTTTGGGTATGTCCTCGGACTTTACTCTAATTTGATGATATCCCAATCTTAAGTCAATTTTAGTGAATATTGTGGCACCACTCAATTGACTCAGCAATTCATCTACGTGTGGAAGTGGATACTTGTTCTTAATGGTTTTCTTGTTCAATCCCCTATAGTCAATACAAAGTCTGTATGAGCCATCTTTCTTTTTTGGAAACAAAACAGGTGCTCCCCAAGGTGAAACACTAGGTCTTATCAAACCCTTCTTCAATAGATCATCTAGTTGGAGCTTCAACTCTTGCAATTCATCAATAATGAACCTATATGGTGCTCTAGAATAAGGTTCACTTCCTGGATAGAGGTTTATAGCATGCTCAATTTTCCTAGGAGGAGGCATACCTGGCAGATCATTAGGAAATACATATGCATACTTGTCTGAAAGTTTTCTAGCATATTCATGTATTTCTTCTTCTTTCTTCTTCTCCTACAGGTCATGCACATAAAAACAAATATGTCTCACAACCCTGTCGAATACCCCTAATCAACTTTATGGCAGAAATAGGAGAAAAACCTGAATTGCATTTGCCTACTAGACGATGTTCCTTCCCTTCTATTTTCAAAGTAAGGATCCCACTTTCACAATCAATCACGAAACTGTTATGAACTAACCAGTCCATTCTGATGATTGCATCACATTCTCTCATTTCAATTACATGGAAGGTACCCAAAAATTTATGTTCTCCTAACATAAAATCAAGATTCTCAATATAGCCTCGAGTATAGTGTATCCTACCATTAGCCATCTGTATAGATCTTTTGGTCTGCATCTCAATATGCAATCCTAAAGCCTCTACAAACTTGAGTGAAAGGAAACAGTTTGTACTACCCGAATCAATCAAGAAACTAACCTTACATGAGTATATGTCCCCTATAATCCTAATCATCGATGCCCTTGAATGAGAAGAAGTTGTCATGCATTGAAGCCTAGGGTTAGAACACTTACCTTGATCATCGGCTTCCTCAATCGTTATGTTTTCTTCTTGTAGATGAGCCAGCTTTGCCTGCATGGAACGGTTTATGGCCTTGTTTGGACATTCAAAAGTGCGGTGTCCTTGTTATCCACATCGAAAGCAAAATCCCAATATTTTAGCCCGCTCCAAGAAATCAAAATCATGTTGCGAGTGCACAGCTTCTTGCTTCTTAGGCATATCCATCTGCTTCGGCTTATTTTTTCCTCCTTGACCATTGTAGAGTTAGTCGATTTTTGTCCATTCTAATTTGTTGAAATAGGTCTTGGGGTTCGATGTCTTATTGAGATAAACCTTGATTTGGATGCCTTTTTCATAGTAAACTTCTCCATCTTTTCAAAGTTTTCTTCTTTTGCAACCGCATCAAGAAAAATTTACACATCTAGACCCCTTTACTTGATAGCAAAGCTCTTCTCACAAACCCTCAATAAATTTGCTCTTCAGACCATCTCCAGAAACTTCTAGTGCATACTTATGCAAATGCAAAAATTTCTCCTTATATTCTTCAACAGACAAGTTATATCTATCATCCTCATATTGCTTGAAGGAGTAGAATTCCATTTTCGTTTCCATCCAATAATGTGGAGAACAATAACGATTCTCTGCTTGCTCTCGAAAGTCTTTCCAGAGGATCGGACCTTCATGTGTTCTTGCCTGCATGTATGATTTCCACCACAGTTTGGCGACTCCTCGTAAATGCAGAATTGCCACCTTTGCTTTTGATTCCTCACTAGACACGCGTAGATCAAAGAAATCTTCAAGTTCCTCGATCCATGCTTCAAGATCCTCTCCAGTTTTCTTCTCACCATCAAATTCATTTAATTTTGCTCTTTTAAACACTTGCTTAAGTGCAGATTCACCTGCATCATCATCATCTTTAGGTTCATGTTGTTGTTTAGCTTTGCGCGCATTTGATTTGCCCGAACCATTACCACCTTCATCATGGACGTCCATGAAAGCATTTGTAGTACCCTCTTTCTGTTTGTTAAATCTTTCTTTATGTAACTCTGCATTCAGTCTATGGATAAGTTCCTTTTGTTCTTCTATCTTTTTCTTCAAAGCTTGCATCTTGTCCCAGAATCCAACTGCGCTTTGATACCACCTGTAACAAGTCTTCTAATCTTCAATCACAATCACAATCCCACACCGAATAATCGATTTTGGCACAACAAGATATAAAGAAAGAAAACAAAGCATATGTAGAACAAAAAGAGAGAGAATTCTATTATCTGCGCAGATTTACAAGTAGTTCTTATGTGCATTACAAAATCTATCAAATAGCTTCAATGTGAAGCCTCATCCACCCTGATCTCAATCCCAATCTCAATCACAATCACAATCTCAATCCCAATCCCAATCTCAATCGCAATCTCAGAAGCCGAAAACGATCGTGATCAATGTACGACCATCGTCCTTCCCTATATCTCCATCTTCATCTTTTTTTTTTTGGATCTCCACCTTTTCGCCAGCGCACGACCAATCATGCCTTCCTAGTCATGCACTCTTAGAATCTGCAATTTTCAAGATAGTGTCTTTTCGCATGTCTCATGCAAGACTTCCAGACCACCCATGGATCTACTTTTCATGTCCACCTCAAGAATCGTACCTGCAAAAATAGAGGCGATGCCTGCAACACGCTCACACACACGTCAATCACCCAAAATATCTCATATACCCATGAGCGTTTTCTAAATCCAAGAACATGAATAAGATGAATGAAGGCTTCTCTTTTTTTTTTTGGAAAAATTAATGTGGCATCTTACATGAGTCACTCTAGAAAAGGTATATTATGCATGTTTGAGATTATGCTTTTGTTGCTAGTTAGAAGGGCAAGGGTAAAGGTGGCTCTTTCTGTAGTAAGAAAAAATCTATGAATGTTGCATATTCAAAGAAGGAAGACAAGATGGGAAGAAACTTGGGAAGAAACTAGATAAGCGAAAAAGTGTTGCAAATATTGTAAGGAAAATGATGATATCATAGAAAATTGTCCTAAGCTTGTTACTAAATAGCAAGAAAAGAAAGAGCCAATTTCTTTGTATGTTAACTATGGTTTTAGATGTTTGGTGCTTTGGTAGTGATCTGACCAACCATATTACTATCATTGGGTAGATTCTTCATTTGTTTGAGCCTGCTCCCAATGAGAATACTATCACATGTGCAAACAACTCCTCATATTTTGTTATGGAAGTGGGAATAATCATCTAACAATAGAACATTCACATTGTTAGATGCCGTAGATGTGTGAGGGATAGAGAAGAGCTTGTTATCAGTATCAACTCTAGCTAAGATTTCTTTGCTTTGCTTCCTTGGGATAGAGCTGAAGTACATCCTTGGGATAGATATTCATATGATGCAACACCATACATGCTAGAAACGTTTGATAAATTGAGGAAATATGCGAGTTGATGATAGAAATATGACATAAATGTACATCGAAGTGGTTGTAAGTCTGAGCTATGGAAGTAAAGACTAAAATAACATCCTCCTTATGCTTGCTCAAGCTTGGATAAAGAAGTAAGGAAAAATGTATCATATGAAGTTTGTGATGATTTAGATGCATGCCAACTTGGATTCAAGAAGGGTCCATACATAAATAGGTACAAGAGAATGTACCTAAGCGTGAAAAGGTCCCAAGTCAATAAAGTTGAGTGCCTCATAAATGGAGGCCTTCCACATGCTAAGTGAAATGGCAGCAACAACCCGAAACATTTGTGCAAGCAAAAACCTATTCATGTAAAATCAGCTTTTGGAGCTCCATGTGTGCATATGATGACTTTCATGCTCTGCGAAGAAGCCTTTGAGTCAGACTGTAAATGGGGAGCTTTCCAAGGTAGCAGGAATGCCTAGTCTGATTCCACAGGACTACCCCTTGTCTGAACTTTCTTGTTCAAGATAGAACACAAACTCATGAGAAGTGGAATTGTAACCCACAAAGACATTTGAGATGAGAATCAACAACTATTGAACTATGGAGCTGTTTAGCAAGAGAAAGAGGAGACCCCCTTGCAGAGAGCATATAACAAAGAGCATGTACCTAAGTGTGAAAGGTTCCAAGTCAACAAAGTTGAGTGCCTCATAAATGGACTACCCCTGATTCTACACGACTACCCATTGTTAGAAATTTCTTCAAGATAGAACACAAACTCATGAGAAGTGGAATGCTAACCCACAAAGGCATTTGGGATGGGAATCAACAACAATGGAGCTGTTTGGCAAGAGAAAGAGGAGATCCCCTTGAAGAGAGCATATAACATCCGCTTGCCGCAATCTAGGGAAACCGAATCTAAAGAAGATTCTATCCATGTTGAAGTCTTGGAAAAATGGTGGGTTCTTTATGTTCAACTTTGAATCCAATCAACCCATGTCAATTCAATCTTTCTAAAAAGGAGGAGTTTGCATGTGAAACGATAAGGAAGTGAGAACAAAAGAGGTGTACGAAATCCATGATGCTCCAAGTGCATGCAACCTCGGAGTTTAACAAGGCAATGATGTATTTTACAAGGACGAAGCGAAACAAAACAAGACAATGATGTATTTTACAATGATGCCTCTGTGCTTAGGAAGAAGCCTCCACTTAAGTCACAGTAGAGATACAAGGGAGCAGGAGATTGAACAAGAAGACACAAACACGAATTTCAAGAGAACTGCTGATCCGATGGATGGCCAACATTGAGTCCACATAATCACACAATATATTTCAGAATATCATATGTAGAGTGTGTAAGTAGTAGATAATGAATGGTGTGTGCATGCTTCAAGGATGGAGAATGGAGTGACGGCTTGAGGACTTGATTGCGTCATCAAAAGGAAAAAGTTATAATCTTTCAACCACTTGGCTTCGCCCGGACTTGAACCGGAGACCTTCAGTGTGTTAGACTGACGTGATAACCAACTACACCACGAAACCACCGCTCAATCATAGAATATTTATTATAATTTACCTTAACATTTCTAGAAACCAAAACGCTTCTGCATGATCTGATAGAAATGCCGCTAAAATCCTCAAAATATTAAAGCACCGCAGCATGCGCTCAGCCCAGTCTGTCCACCTCATCACAAAATTTCCCTCTTGCTCCACGTTTCTTTTCTTACTAATCGCATTTTTCTGTGTGTCACTTGATTTGAACGTGAGATCTAGTTCTTTCTTTTTTTTTGTTTGGGTACGAACACACAACAGTCACCATTAGCCATCCCCAAAAGTCCTGCTCATTCGTGAGGATTCATCATGGGACTACCTTTACATATTACATGCTTTCAAGCATGGCCGAGATTGGATTGGCACGTCAATTCTTCTTCTGGTCGGTGTACAATCTCTCTTATGGTGGAAACTTGAGTGCTTAGAAAGCAAGTTCATAAATTATGAAAACCGTATTCTCCATCATTGGACATGTCTACTTCAACAACATCTGTAGTCCATTTCAAATGCAAAGCTTTGGCACACGGCCATCCCAATTTTGTAACCTCGCTATGCTTTCAAACGCGTAATATGCTGAGAGGCACTCAAGAGTCGGGTCGAGAAGGCATTTCTCGGGCACACTCAACAGAGCTCCTTTCAACACAAAGTGTAGTCTTCTACCTCTGCTTTGCAAGCTTAGACGCTTCAGCCTCCCCTTCTAGGGGTAGGCATGTCTCTTTTTTATGCAGTTTCCAAAAATGCACACTTTTTGGTATGCCGCGATAGAGCACGTATGTCGCCTCGAGATGCAAAAAATGGTATGTCATTTATGTGTAGGCATAACCTAGTAAGGGGTAGATAAGAACAAGGAGCAAGTAGACGAGAGAGAGAGAGAGAGCAAACTAGAGAGCAAACTAGAGAGCAAACTAGAGAGCATAGATCACACAGAGAAGACACTAACGTCCCTCTACCAAGGCAAAAGGAACACGAGAACTTTGAGACCCTCATATGTTAAAACCATGAAGAACTATTTTGATGGCACAAGGGATCCTTACGATCATGTGGCTGAATTTAAGCAAGTAGTGAGGGTGGAGCAAGTAGAGGACTTGTTCACTCAATATGAGGCATTTGGGTGATTTGTTCACTCAATATGAGGAATTTGGGTGATCCTTGAAGGGTACAACCCTAACGTGGTTTCACCCATTGCATCAAGGCAGCTACTGAGAAATCTCATAGTGGATAGAAGCATTCATAACTGAATTCTCTAAGAATGGAATTAGACACAATACTTCATCTTTGATCCACAAATTCAAGCAAACTCCCCAAGAGATGGTAAGATTAACAGGTGAAAGATTCAAAGAATGCATAGAGAGATGCCTAGTCCCAAAACTACCTACACATGCTGAACAAGTGTCCTTGTTTTTTGATGGCCTCTTGAGCAGAAAACTACAATTTTATGTATATCCAAAAGAGCCAAATACCCTAGATTTGGAAGGTTTATGTTGCAATCGATGGCCTCTTGAATAATCGATGGGGATTATGTTGCAATAGATTGGTTTGTTGTGTTAGCGGCCGCCGGATTGGAAATGTATAACTGAATCTTGTTCGCACGAGCGAAAAGTTGTTACTGACAGTTTGTAAAAGTTATATAAATCAAAGAAAGACGCGCCAGTGACGTTTTTCCGTGGTGGATCACCAGACTGTCTGTCTGGGTGACTGAGCGGGGCGTTACTGTAGTGTCATTTGCATAATTTCAAGTATTCTGAGTTTTATGTTCGTCTCTTGTCTTGTCTGACATCGACATCTGTTCTGTTTGTTAACTTCATAGACATTCGAGAGATCACTAGACTGTCGGTCTGGGTGATTTGTCTGTAGCGTTACTGTGTGTCGAGTTGATGAATTCAGAGTATCTTGTCAACTTTCTGAGTAATTCTGTGTGTATCTGTGTTTCACCTTGTCTGTTGTCTGTTGGTATCCATTGCAGTTGTGAGCCCCAGTTAGTTCGCGTATCGGGTTGTTTTTTTTTTCTTGAAATGTTCTGCAAATATGTGGTGAAGTCTGTGCAGTCGTGGTAACTCTTCTAGTATTCGTGTTGTCTTAAGCTGTCTATAGTATCTAGGTTCAGGTTCCATACGACAAAGTTTAAGCTACAGTAAAGATTTCCTAGGTTATGTACTGAATCTTCAGTACGGTGTATCTGAGCACTGGGATTCTCTGTGTCTTCAGACACTGAGCACACCCTTGGCAATGAGCTAGAGTGGATGAGCTTGTGGGAAGTGAAGTGAGGCCCTCCTTATATGGAGTTGAGGGAAAATCTCCTTTCATGTGGGATAAATGAGCTTGTGTGAGAGTGAACCAAGAATAGTACAAAAAGGTGGAGCATGGAACTCTCAACCCCCCATCCATGTGATGAACCTTTTGTTTTTAGTGTGGAGAACTAGTGATATATGGGATCACTTAGTTCATTGGTTTTTAGGATCTAAGGGCATAGCTGGTAGTTTCCCCACTTGGCACTGGGTAAGTCACATGTATGGCATAAGTGATGAGGTCACATAGGCCTCATTTTTTTACTCCACATAATTTGAATCTGTCAGCTCCTACTATGTTATTTTGAGATTCCAACAACAAAACATACTTCAAATATACACATGCCCTTTCTCTATCGAATTCCTCCACACAACTTTCCATCTAGTGTTCCTCATGATGTGGGGTTTGAATCCATTCAATGGATCCTATCTTTTGTTGTGTGCCTCTATGGGCCAAATGTTCTATGTGTTTCTCTCTCACACACCCATGGAAAGTTTTAGCATCTACACATAGAGATTTGACATAGCAGCCAAAACCTCAAGAGTCTTGCGTGGAGAAAAAAATTCTTAAAGAGGTCACATCCCGATTAAGTAGCTCACTAATTTGCACGTCTATGGCTATGGGATTCAAGCTTTGAGGTATACGAAACCATGGTGAACTCTCAACCCATGAAGACAAAGTGGATACTGCGAGAAGACATTAGGTTTGAAAGTGGCCAAAAGTCACTTGAGAACTATAAATAGAGCCAGAAAGCTCATTTTTGAGGCTAATCTTTTTAGAAAAGGAAGCTTATAAGAGAAATTAGAGAGCTGATAATCTTGATAATATGAATTCACTCTATTGGCCTATCTCATTTTTGCTACCTTGTGTGTGTGTGTGTGCATCTAGTGTGCTTCTCACCTTAACCTCTACATGCATCACTCACTCATGATCTTCATATCACCCTCACATATCCATGGATTGAAAATTACGAGGTGGATCTCCATCGATGTCGACACTCATCATTGTTCTATGAGTAACACCAACAAAATCTTGGCACAATTGTTGGGGGTTTGGTAAGGTTTTGTTTTTTTAATTTTCTTGATCATTGGCATCTTCATTTTTGTCCCTATCATCTCCGTTCATCCCTCTTCATCCCCCTCCGCCATCTATATGTTCTCCGAAATTTCACCATCTCGACCATATATCCACCATTCCCTTATATTCCCTCATTTTCGCGTGCGTGTGTGTGTGAGGGGGAGAGAGAGAGACAGAGAGAGAGAGAGAGGGAGAAAATGCATTCCTGTTTTGTGTGTTTCTTGTTGCTTTTATGCAAATACAAGTAGACCATCATCTCCAATAGCCTACACAGGTATGACATACTATTTTTCGCATCCCAAAGCAATAGACCTACTTTGTCATGAATTATGGAAATGCACCTACACAAGATGATAGGGCTCCTTAGCACCATCCTAGAGGAGTAGATGCAGTAGAAAAATTCCAAGTGTTTGGCTCTATCATGACACACTAAAAATGCAACACATAGGCTCTAATGCGACAAACATCCTCTATCATGACATATTGATCTATTACGACATACCCCTGTTTATCATGACATACCACCCTATGAAAAAGCCCGTCTATTGTGATAGACTACCCTCTGTTGCAATAGACCACTCCATCGTGGTAGATCCCAATCTGTGGTGATAGACTGAGACCCACGATAGAGATTGTCTATTGCAATAGACCCCATCTATCATGACATGGCACTCTATCATGATAGAACACATCCCATGACAAAGCTTATCTATCACAAAAAACACCCTCTATCATGATAGATGCGTCTATCATGACAAACCCGAATCTATTGGGATAGACTAAAAAACATGATAGACCAAAAATACAATATTCCTAATCTATCTTGATAGACACCCTCTATCATGATAGACCAACCCCATGATAGAGCCTGTCTATCATGAGAGACGACCATCTATCACGATAGACCAAACTTGATAGACCCCCTCTATTGCAATAGACCCTCTCTATCATGACATAGCACCATATTGTGGCTAGACTATTATGATAGAGTTCCCTCTACACAACATAGAAATTATTAGCTAAATTTTTTTGGAGTAGTTTTTGGATCAAAATTAATGAATTTTTGGTGGTTTTTCAAGATCTAGCATATACTTAAAGGCTCCCAGTGTCGTCAGGACATTTTGTTGCAATGCTCATGTATTGAAGCTCACTAGGGATGTCCTCTTGAGCATGGAAACACACATCAACACACAAACTTAAGGTAAAAAAGGATCAATCCCCTTTTTCAAATTTTAGCCCGGGTTAAGTTCATGGCCTAGGGTTAGAATTCTAGGTGATGTTAGGATCCTCAAAAGTACAAGATATAGTAATGGACATCAAGTTCAAGATTGTTAAAATTTATTGTGATGATTGAGACCCCAAGGAAAAAAGAACCTAAATGCACAAATAATGCTAGATTTCAAGACACTTAAGTTATTCATGATGGCGAGATAACAAGGTAAAAAGACAAGGATCAAGTAAATAAGTGATAATTAAAGAACAAGTGATGGAGATAAAAGGATCATTCAAGGGAAAGGATCATTGTAAGGTCTAGGGATAAAACAAATTAATGAACTTGAGCTCATGAAAACATCAGGTAAAGTGGATAAACAAAGCTTAAAATCCTCAGAAGCTAGTGTTAATAGCACTCCCAAATCATGGTCAAATCAATTAGGTGGCCATCAATCCAACCTAAGTTCAGAAACTAGTGAGTTAAACAGCTCATATAGTATAGCAATACCTACCACTAGTGCTAGAGTAGCTTACCTAGAAGTACTAGAAGGACCATATAATAGATAGCTAGAGGACATTCAAAACAATCCATTATGTTCTCACATCGATGAGGACAATTTGACATGATGAGTGGCCCAATTGAGAAATCATGAGCAACTATATGATATAGATCGTCCAATGGTCAAGTTTTAGAATGATGGTATATAGATAAGCAGGGAACTATGTATTTTTTCACTAGTCACCCTGATATGAGATATGACTTTGGGACTATTCTCCCTAAGTCAAAAGTAAGAGATTTGGAGGAATAGGATCAAGAGGAGGTACCAAATACTCCTAGATGAAAATTGGTGCTAACTAGGATAGTAGCCACAACCAAGATACCTCAGGACAATGCAACCATAGAGCTTTATGAAAATGAATCTATTGAGGAGGCTTTTTGGAAATTTAGGTCGAACAAACCTTACACCAAGAACAAGTTTCTTGTGTATGCAAGGACCTAGACAATCCAGGGAATGCAACCTATTTGATTCATGTTTTGGAAAGGGTTTATATATTCCCAAACTATGGGTAAACAAACCCACCTTTGGTAGGGCTAACATGTATTCCCTCTACACAAACCTTTGGCTTCACACAAACAAACTAGTGCAAGACATGCTAACACCTTAAGTGCTCAAAAAGAGAAGTCAAGTGAAGCCCCTGAAGTGAGCTTTGTGCATAACCTACTAAGGGGTAGATAAGAACAAGGAGCAAGTAGACGAGAGAGAGAGAGAGAGAGAGAGAGAGAGAGAGAGAAAGAGAGAGAGAGAGAGAGAGAGAGAGAGAGAGAGAGAGAGCAAACTAGAGGGCATAGATCACGTAGAGAAGACACTGACATCCCTCTACCAAGGCAAAAGGAACACCTGAGAACTTTGAGACCCTCATATGTAGTTAAAACCACGAAGAACTGTTTTGATGGCACAAGGGATCCTTATGATCATGTGGCCAAATTTAAGCAAGTAGTGAGGGTGGAACACGTAGAGGACTTGTTCACTCAATATGAGGCATTTGGGTGACTTGTTCACTCAATATGAGGAATTTGGGTTAACCCTGAAGGGTAAAATGCTAGCATGGTTTCAACCATTGAATCATGACAACTACTAAGAAATGTCATAGTGGATAGAAGCATTCATAACTGAGTTCTCTAAGAATGGAATTAGATACAATACTTCATCTTTGATCCACAACTTCAAGCATACTCCCCAAGAGATGGTAAGATTAACAAGAAAAAGATTCAAAGAATACATAGAGAGATTCTTGGTCCCAAAACTTCCTACACATGCTGAACAAGTATTGTTGTTTTTTGATGGCCTCTTGAGCAGAAAACTACAATTTTCTAAAAGAGCCAAATACCCTAGATTAGTGTGTGAGAATGTGTACAAACATAGATGACAACCTAGGAGAGGAACTAAAATTCTCAAAACTCTACAATGGTTCATAATGCTCTGTTAGCACCATATCAAAACATGGTCGGTTGAGGAACTAGCTGAGTGAGTGTCTCAAAAGCTAGGAGGAACCTTTCAAAATAGGCAAAATCAGAAGGTGATTATAGTCAGATGTTGTTACACATGTAGAGTTGCTCACATGGTCAATACATAACCCATGCAAGCCTAGAACACACTATTACTAGGCTCATACTATTGCACAATTGAAAGAAAATACACCAACCATGTAGCATAAGATTGTCCGTATAACAAGAAAGCAATCAAACATAACTAGCAACAACCATATATGTATCAACCATAGTATTAGGCTCAAACCTATTTCAAGAACCAACATGCATATCAATAGTCTTAACAATCATAGTCTAGGCCACAACTTGTACTAGGTCAACAACCACCACCTCCAACCAATGTAGTCTCAGTAAAGTATGCAACCATAGAAGAAAATCAAGATAGGGTGTTGATATGAATATTCCTTTTGATTATAGAAAATGATCCAAATATGAATAGCTTTGACTCTTCACATGGAGATAATGTATCTATCTACTACACAGAAATAGAATTAGAGTTAAGTGAAATGGGAGAATTGATTGGAAAGAAAACAAAGAGACATAAAGATGCTAGGGAAAGAGTGAAGCAACAACGATCAAAGAAACTAGCCAAATTAGAGGATAATATCAAAGAAACCAAAGCAAAGATTGCAGATTTGATGTCTCAAGCCCCAACATAGACACCACCCATACCTAATTTAGGTTCAGTACTCACAAACCTTATTCTTAAAGATTTAGATATGATGTGTAAAACATATCAGGCACGAATTAGACAAGGACCCAATGCAGATGAGTTAGATAAGAGTTATCTTAGAGCAGAGCTAGAGGTACAAAGAAAAAAAGCTGTGCATCAAAATGGTCAAATTTGCAGAGGCTATATGTTTGAAGCTAGCCAACTCTTCAAGCAAATCAAGTTAGTTAAACCAAACTAGAGTTGCATTTGCAAGTACTATTGGAACAATTAGAGAAAATAGCCACCAAGCCCAATAATTTGGCACCTCAAAAGGCTCATTCCATTGGAAGTGAGAGGTGAATTCTTGCCGTGAGATTCATATGCTCCTAACTAAGCAAAGTATTTAATAGCTCCTTCCATTAACAAATTCTCTCAAAAGTTCTTACCATAAATCTAAGAGGACAAGTGGGCTACTAAACAAAGGAAACCCCTACCCATTCTAGAGATCGATGATGTATGGGCTGAATTCCCCCAAAAAGTCTGCACCAACCATTTTGGCATAGTTTTTGCCTGCTCAATATCAACTCTCTCATCAACAAGTGCATCATGTAAATCTGCATTAGAAATGGAATGATCTGCATCATCATATGAAACCTGCAAAGGCTGAGAAGTTGCCTCATTAGGACCAGCACTAGACTGTCCACCTATAGAAAGAGGCATCAAAGTATCATACATGTCTTTGGAGCTAACATATGTCTCCTTAGTACATGAAAGCAATGGCTGAATAGCATCTTCCACAAAGACAACATCACGGCTAACCAGAATGCGTTTAGTATGTGGATGATACAAACGATAGCCTTTACTTTCAGAACTGTACCCAACAAAAATACATTTTATTGCCTTATCATCAAATTTTCTGCGATGTTGTTCAGGCACTAGTGCATATGCCAAACAACCAAAAACACGCAGATGAGCAACAGATGGTTTGCGGTCATGGCAAGCCTCATATGGAGTGATAGACTGCAGTGCTTTAGTGGGACACCTGTTTGATGGAGAGTGTTAATCTCCAAAAGAACAAGTTAACCTTGAAATTAGATCACCTCTATATCAAGATTAACCTTAGACTCCACCAAACTTGGAGATCATTCACCAAGTTATCAGAAAAATTGAAAGTTCTGAAAAATTCAACTTCTTCAGAAAGTCTGCTGCAGATTAATTACTCATTGACTAATCAATCCTGTAAAGTTTTTGATAAAACTTTGCACAACACTTCACCTTAAGGTTGCGCAACTTTGCCAAGTTAAATCTCTCAAAAAGATTAACCATACACTGAGAAATGTGTGAAACACTTCACCTATGTCTGAAAGTGATTCTCTGCAATGGTGACTTTGACACCTGCAACTTCTTAGCACTGGTTCTCCCAAAGTAAATCCCGTTTGATCAAGATCTTTTAGCCATAGATGGCTTACCTTCCAACTTAAATTTTAAGCTCTCATTTGTGTAAAACTTTACACTGTAGACTGAGAACTGACCATTTCTCTGAAGATGAAATGTGCGCCAGATTTCTCGACTCTTAGAACATTTTCACATATGAATGTTCCTAAGCAAAATTCTCACAACCTGATTGAAATTAAACTCTCAAATTCTAGCCATAGATAGATTAGCTATGGACTTAGATACGTGCAAAAGGATTCTTCAAAAGATTAAGCACAGAGGGAGCAAACAGCAAAATATCGGGCGCAAGTTTTCTCTATTACTCAGAAAAATTACATCTGAGTGAATTTGATGAATTCAACTCACTTCTCATGTGTCTAATGACACTCTCTACTATTCCTTTCTCTCTTCCTATTCTCAAATCTTCTTCTACTACTCTTGCCCGACATTTTTCAACATATTTATAGATGAATTTATACAAGTGTATGACTAAAACAAAAGTATAAGTCAACTAATGTACATATGTGTACATGTCTTTTGATTTTTCTGAATATCTCCTTCCTTCAATCACCTGACTTTATTTTCTTCTTGACTCCTTGTCTTCATTCCTCCATAATCCTTCAATTGATGATTGTCATGCACCAACAGCTCCCCCTCAATCATTAATTGAGGTTCTTCTCTATCTTTTTGATTCCTGCCATATCCTTGAATCTTTGTAGTTTTGGTCCATCTAGACTTTTAGTCATCATATCTGCAACTTGATCTTTTGTGGGAGTGTGTATGACTTCAATCTCCTTCTCAATGACCTTCTCTCTCAGAAAA
Source organism: Ceratopteris richardii (assembly GCA_020310875.1). Taxonomy (NCBI): domain Eukaryota; kingdom Viridiplantae; phylum Streptophyta; class Polypodiopsida; order Polypodiales; family Pteridaceae; genus Ceratopteris; species Ceratopteris richardii. The sequence continues at coordinate 132,544,239 of CM035430.1, read as the reverse complement.
TGATATTGTATTTCAATATGCTTAGTTCTAGCATGAAATACAGGATTAGCTGCCAAGTATAATGAACTCATATTGTCTCCACAAATAATAGGAGTACTCTGAATCACATCAAAAACTTTCAAAAGTGTCTTTAGCCATATTACCTCTTTTGTAGCTTCCACCATACCTTTATATTCTGCCTCTGTGGATGACAAAGCAACTGTATGTTGCTTCTTGGAACACCATGAAATCAATTTGTCTCCTACATAGCACAAGTATCCATGTGTTGATCTTCTATCATCCACATTACCTGCCCAATCTGCATCACTATATATCTTGATTCTTGTATCTGAAGTAAACCCATAGTACAACCCTTCTCTGAGTGTACCCTTGATGTATCTAAGTACTCTTTGTCCTGCAATCCAATGTTCCTTCCTAGGACAATGCATGAATTGTGAAAGCACACCAACTGCATATGATAAGTCAGGCCTTGTCAATGTAGCATAAATCAAGCTACCAACCAAACTTTGATAGAGTTTCATATCTCTGAACTCTTCTCCTCCAAACCTAGACAATTTATGGTTCACTTCCAAAGGTGTAGGTGCAACCCTGCAATCTTCCATTTTAAATTTGGTTAGCAAATTTTTAAGATACCTTTCTTGGGTCACATATACTCCATGTTGAGTATAAGAAATCTCCATTCCCAAGAAGAATGATAGGTTCCCCAAATCACTGATTTTGAACTCTTTCTCCATCTGCTTTTTGATCATTTGTATCCCCTTATCATCTGTTCCTGTAAGTATTATGTCATCAACATAAATACACACATAAATGAACCCATCTTCACTTGCTTTGACTAGCAAGCTACTATCTGCTTTTGATGCTTGGAAACCAAGATCATTTAAGAATTTCACAAGCCTATAATTCCAAGCCCTTGGGGCTTGCTTCAACCCATACAAAGCTCTTTTGAGCTTACACACATAATTTGGACTCACTTGATCTTTGAACCCATCTGGTTGCTCCATGTAGACTTCATCTGAAATGTAACCATTCAAGAAAGCATTTTTAACATCTAATTGAGACAACTTCCAACCTTTACAAGCAGCAATTGCAATGAGTGTCCTGATGGTTGTCATCTTTGCCACAGGACTATAAGTCTCATCATAGTCCACTCCATATGTCTGTGCATACCCTTTCACAACAAGTCTAGCTTTGTATCTAGACACACTTCCATCTGCAAATCTTTTAGTCTTGTAAACCCACTTACAACCAATGATTTTCTGGCTATTAGGTTTAGGAACCAAATCCCATGTTTGATTCTCTATCAATGCATCATACTCCTCTTGCATAGCATCTTCCCAATTCTTCTTTCCTTTGGCCTCTTCATATGTAGAAGGGTCTTCATCTGCTTTTACCAAATAAGCATAATCTTTAGTAGTCAAGAATGAAGTGTCATAGCTATACCTTGTAGGTTGCCATTTATGCCTAGAAGATCTCCTAACTTCTGCATTTCTTGAGGTCTCTGGTTCATCACATTCTGGATCAAACCTTGGCCTCTCTTCAACTTCAACCTGCACTTCATTACTCTCACTTTCATCAAGTAATTGAATCTTTGCTTTACCTTTCCTTTGTTCCACAACTTCTTCATCATCTGCATGTACATTATATTTACCTGCATACCAAGTACCTTGCTCATCAAATGTAACATCCTTGGATACAATAAATTGCTTTGTGGATGGACTCCACAACCTGTATCCCATTTGCTTATCATCATAGCCAATAAAAACATATTTCTCTGCCTTAGGCTCCAACTTATGCCTCAATTGAGATGGCACATATGCATATGCCAAACATCCAAATATTCTGCAATGATCCAAGGTAGGTTTCTTACCCCACCAAGCTTCATATGGTGTCATACCCTGCAAAGCTTTACAAGGCAATCTATTAACCAAATATGTAGCTTTATTAACAGCCTCAGCCCACAAATAATTTGGGCAATTCTTCTCTTTCATCATGGACCTTGCAAACTCAACAAGAGTCCTATTTCTTCTTTCTGCTACCCCATTTTGTTGAGGAGAGTACCTGCAAGTAACTTCTCTCTTTATACCTGCATTCCACAAATAATCATTGAACTCATTTGAAAAATACTCTCCCCCTCCATCTGACCTTAGTCTCTTCAATTTTTGACCTGTAATCCTTTCTGCATATGCATGATAGTGTTTAAATGTATTAAACACTTCTGACTTTTCCTTAATCACATAAATTGTGATCCACCTGGTAGCATCATCAACATATATGACATAATATCTTGAACCATTTATACTAAAGTCCTTTGAAGGACCCCACACATCTGTATGCACCAATTCAAGTCTTTCTGAATACATAAATCCATGCTTGGAGTAGGATTGCTTATGAGCCTTACCTAATTGACATGCCTCACATCTGTATGTCATGTGTTGACCTGCAATGTTAGGCATTCCAAGCACTGAATCATTGTTAATCATTTCTTTGATACCTCTTTCATTAAAGTGTCCAAGTCTTTTGTGCCAAAGATCCAATTCTGACACCTTCTGCTCTCCATATGTGAACATAGCATGTCCAACATTTCCTTGTACCTTCAATGTGAAAAGCCTTCCTTCTTTCTTTCCTGCAATAACTTGTTTATACCCTTGACTAGGGTCTTCCACATAAACTCCATCATTGGTAAACCTTACCTCATAACCTTTTTCCACAATTTGACCTACACTGATCAAATTCTTTGGAATTGTGGGAACATAGAGTACCTTACTCAGAAGAGTGCTCCCATCCTTAGCTTTGACTGAACCAATTGACTTTACCTTATGCTTTGTATTATCACCTGTCTGCACTGTATGATTAATTGCATTATGATCTAGGTCAGTCATCAAAGCAATATTTCCACTCAAATGATTACTACATCCTGAATCAATATAGAACACTCTCATGTCCTCATGTGAGGTTTCACATGTATTCATAATGAGAGTTGAATCCTCCTTTTGATCTGATGCATAGTTGTAGTAGGTGTTATTATAGGATTGATTTTGGAAGCTTCTTCCTCCACCTCTTCCAAAAGAATTCCTACCACCTCTACCTCTGAAGTTTCCTCTCTGAAATCTACCACCTCTTGCTCTTTGATTAAAATTCTGATAATTACCATTGTTTTGATTATTGTGCCAACAATCATGAGATAGATGATTGGTCTTACCACATATCCAACAAGCTCTTGTATTCTCTTTGTTGTTTCTGCCTCTTCCTCTACTCCTGCCATTTCCTCTTCCTCTTATGAAGTTTGCTTGGTTTGAAGTACCTTCTTCTTCACCTGATTGTTGCTTCCCTTTGTTGGCTTTCTTCTTGTCTTTAGAGTACATTGCATGACCTGCACTCTTATCAACATCTCCTTTGATATCATTCTCAAAAGTTAGCATATGACCTAACAATTGATTCAAATCAGGAGTAAAGTGATCTAATGAAAGTTCTGTAGATAAAATGAAAGGTTTCCATTTCTCATCTCCTCTTAGTCCTGTGAGTATTTGTCTTACCAATTTGTCTTCTTCAATATCTTCATCAACTGCACCTAAAGAATCTGCAATGTCCTTCATCTTTGTCACATAATCAGAAATTGATTGTGAGGCCTTCTTCTTGAAGGTAGTAAACTCTGCCCATAGTGAAGCCTTCCTTGATTTGGTTGTATTTTGGAAATGCTCCTCCAAAGCATTCCAAATGTCACATGCACTTTCAAGTCCTCTAATGTGAGGAAGCAAATAGTCATTGACTGCCATGTAGATGATGCTTCTTGCTTGAGCATCCTTCTTCATCCAATTCTTCAAATCTGCAAGCTCCTCCCTAGTTGGAACACTAGGATCTCTGAATTCTGGCTTTTCTTCATCTCCTGTGATGTATCCTATAAGATCTTTGCTCATAAGGTGAGCTTCCATCCTCATAGACCATGCAGGATAGTTCTCTCTATCCAACTTTTCAATTTGGAGACTATCTCCCATCTTTGATTCACCTGTAGTCTCAAAACTTTAGCCTTTACAAATAATGAATGTACCTTTACTTCGAATGTTGCTCCTTCTGATCCTTTTGATGCTCTTTGTATGTCTTCCTTTGATCTTTCTTCAACCTTTACCCTTCTGCACCTTCAAGATGTAAAGTTTTGTACTTCTGCAATAGTCGGAGTCTTCTTCACTTCAATTTTGACACAACCTGCTCTGATACCACTGATGGAGAGTGTTAATCTCCAAAAGAACAAGTTAACCTTGAAATTAGATCACCTCTATATCAAGATTAACCTTAGACTCCACCAAACTTGGAGATCATTCACCAAGTTATCAGAAAAATTGAAAGTTCTGAAAAATTCAACTTCTTCAGAAAGTCTGCTGCAGATTAATTACTCATTGACTAATCAATCCTGTAAAGTTTTTGATAAAACTTTGCACAACACTTCACCTTAAGGTTGCGCAACTTTGCCAAGTTAAATCTCTCAAAAAGATTAACCATACACTGAGAAATGTGTGAAACACTTCACCTATGTCTGAAAGTGATTCTCTGCAATGGCGACTTTGACACCTGCAACTTCTTAGCACTGGTTCTCCCAAAGTAAATCCCGTTTGATCAAGATCTTTTAGCCATAGATGGCTTACCTTCCAACTTAAATTTTAAGCTCTCATTTGTGTAAAACTTTACACTGTAGACTGAGAACTGACCATTTCTCTGAAGATGAAATGTGCGCCAGATTTCTCGACTCTTAGAACATTTTCACATATGAATGTTCCTAAGCAAAATTCTCACAACCTGATTGAAATTAAACTCTCAAATTCTAGCCATAGATAGATTAGCTATGGACTTAGATACGTGCAAAAGGATTCTTCAAAAGATTAAGCACAGAGGGAGCAAACAGCAAAATATCGGGCGCAAGTTTTCTCTATTACTCAGAAAAATTACATCTGAGTGAATTTGATGAATTCAACTCACTTCTCATGTGTCTAATGACACTCTCTACTATTCCTTTCTCTCTTCCTATTCTCAAATCTTCTTCTACTACTCTTGCCCGACATTTTTCAACATATTTATAGATGAATTTATACAAGTGTATGACTAAAACAAAAGTATAAGTCAACTAATGTACATATGTGTACATGTCTTTTGATTTTTCTGAATATCTCCTTCCTTCAATCACCTGACTTTATTTTCTTCTTGACTCCTTGTCTTCATTCCTCCATAATCCTTCAATTGATGATTGTCATGCACCAACAGTGTTCAGTACATATGCTTCACACATGATAGCCTCAAGCCAGAAACTATGTGGTAAAGCTTGACTCTTGACCATGCACCTCACCATCTCCATGAGTGACCTATTCTTTCGTTCAGTAACTCCATTCTGTTGAGGTGTATACGGCACTGTACACTGGTGTTTTATCCCACGTTCAGCCAGAAATGCATTAAAATCAGAAGACATATATTCCCCCCCTCAATTAGAACGGAGGGTGCCCATTTTACATGCTGACAGATTTTCAGCCAAAACCAAAAACTGTTTAAAGCACATGAACACTTCGGACTTTGCTTTGAGTGGATATACCCATGCATGCTTGGAAAAATCATCAATGAAAGTCACGAAGTAAAGGTAATTTCCAAAAGAGGGTGTCTGCATAGGACCACAAACATCACTATGTACAAGCTGCAATTTTTGTGTAGCCCGAACTGAACCATCTTTTGGAAAGGAGGAACGCTGCATTTTGCCCAAAATACAGCCTTCACAAACACGTTTTCCAGGTGCCTCAAGTTTGGGCAAAGAGGACGCCATTTCAGATTTCTGCAGGCGTAGCAAACTAGCAAAATTCAGATGACCAAAGCGTGCATGCCAAAGCTTTGCATCGGACATAGCCTGAGAATCATTTACTACACATGCCAAATCATTTTCAGATCTTTCATAGTCTATGAGCTTATACAGCCCACGACATAAAATGCCAGAAGCAATAATCACATCGCCATTTGAGAGATCATGAACTGTACACCTATCATCAACAAATTTCATAACCAAGACAATCTTGGCTAATGCAAAAACTGATAACAGGTTCTTTTTGATCCCTGGCACAAATAAAGCATCTGACAAAGTGAAAGAACTACCATCAGCAGTATTCAAAATGATCTTACCAACTCCCATAACAAGATAAGAGGAGTTGTTGGCGCATGTAACAGTATTCCCTGTAGGGGCAGGCTCGAGTGAAGAGAAGAAACTGCGCTGCGAGGTAATATGTTTGGTTGCCCCACTGTCAAAATACCAAACATCTGAGTCTACTGCAGACATGCACTGCTCATGAGAAGATGGATCAAAACTGCAGACAATAGTAAACGCCCATTCTTCTTCCTGCACAAGATTTGCAGACTCTGTTTTTGGTGTAGAGGCCTCTGCAACAACCATTCCAACCTCTTTCTTCTTTGCCTCTTTAGCAACTAGTTTTGGACAGTTCTTTATGATATGATCATTCCCTTTACAGTACTTACAAAACAATTTCTGCTTTTTTGATTTCTTCTCATCTTTATCTTCCTTCTTCGAATATGCAGAATTAGCAGATTTCTGCTTACTAGTTGAAGAGCTCCATTTTCCTTTGCCCTTCTGACTAGCCAGGAAAGCTTGATATGCAACTCACATGAATTGACAATAATTAAGATAATACAAATTACTAGTACATAATTGATCATAAAGTTCATCAATGCTTCATCATATGTGTAGAGCCTCCTCCAAGCATATGTGTAGAGCCTCCTCCAAGCATGTGAGAAGAATCACCACCAAGTGAGATAGCCAACTCCACCTTCGTTCAACTCCTCCAAATTCCTGCTCCTTCAAGTCTTCACCTTGCATTGAGACCAAGTGCTCAAGAGATGATTGAATGATTACAATGAGCCAAGGGCCTTGTTTTATAGTCTTTGAGTACCCCATCTAAAAGCAAAATCCAAAAAAGCTACTTTAAATAAAGCTATGATTGTTACAACGTTAACGCATTTCAAAAGCGTATCACGCTCCGTCAACTATGGGATTGTTTTGCTTTTCAAAATTTCAACATAAAAAATCTCTTTGAGTTGTGCCGATCGCTGGGATCAATCTCAGGCTGCCTAATTGGAGGACTTATGCTTTAACCACGGTGCCAAGTGCTTTTTATGACTTATTCTAGAATCAAATGGTAAAGTGTTATACATTATTGGAAAGCTCTTGATGATTACTTTCCAATGGTACAATAATATTTTTCATTAGCTTGGACCAAATTTTGACCAGCAATGATCTTTATCTTTTGAGTTGGGAGTCTTTTTTAGAAGTTTGGAGATTGATGGTTCAAACTCGAGACATGTAGAGATGTAAATCTCTACGACATTCACCCCTACTAAACGTGCACATCGTTCTTGATGGGCCAATCCTATAATCAACTCTTCAAAAAGAAACTAGCATATCATGGGAACATTGAATCTTGAAATCATCTGTTAAGTGAATGGGAAGATAAATATTGTGCCTATGTAAGGCTGTATGATGTAGCCCTATTAATTTCATACTTTCTAAATGCATGGAAAAGATATGGTGCAAAAGATAAGGCATTCGGTCTTTGTAGATGAAGCATGTGTGCTCACTTTCATACATTTCATGTTTTTATACATAAATCCTTTCTATCACTCAAAGTGCATAGGGAAAGCTCAAAACGTGCCTTGATGCAAGGTCATGTAGGGAGACCCTATCATGCTTACTTTAAGTGCATTTCTCAAAAAATCATGGTGAAAAATGGGTAAGAGGATGTCGATGATGAGGTAATTTAGAATTTTTGTTGTCTGTTTTTAAATTGGATGTCATCTCTTTTTTTTTTAACAAGTTTAAGTAGATTGTGCAAGATAAAGAAAGAAACATATGTATATATACATCGGTTTATGCATACTCTAAATGAAAAATAGAAGCAATATGGTGCAAATAATGGAGATTAGAAAAAGAAGACTAAAAATGCATTAAACTCAACACTCAATTCTCACTCTTCAATCAAACAAATCTCTCAAACTCTATAGATTTTCTCTATCTTTACAGATAGATATCATTCAAAAATTTCTCAAATCTTTTTGTATCTATGTGTAATGATTCATCTTAACTCACATTTATGGAGGTTTCTTGCTTTTTAGTTGACCAACTACTTTGATGATCATTAGATTGAGTAATGTTATGTTTCTTTGGCATCGATTTCTTTGTCAAGCTATCAAAGGATCTTGGTCTATGTCTTGAGTGGTGAAAATATGCTTTCATACCACCTCTTCCTAAATTCAAGTGTAAAGGTAAATGATCATGATAACCACATATTTTTAGTTCAATTTCAAGTACCCACTTTTGTCTACATGCATTCTCATATGCAATACAATTCCCATATATATGACCGATTTGGTCACACCAAAAACATCTAACTATTCAATTATGAACTCTATTTGTTCTTCTATGTAAAGTGCTAGGAGTAAATCTTCTATGGTCGGGTAAAGGGTTTTGTTCAATAGAATGTGTGGATATATTTTGAACTTGATCTTGATGCCATAATTTACACTTACATGTTGCAATTTTTTATATAAAGGAAGTTCGGCAATAGCCTACTCTCCCGGACTTGAATTAAATTAAGAAACAAAGGTACAAAAGAAGGGGACTAGTGCCCACGGGACCCCCCAAATCCCACAAAGCAGGGGAAGCTTGGTTGATTCCTAGGTTGCATTACAAAGAAGGTTGATCACCCTCTCGTCGCCCTCATGCGGGACCCACTTGGGTTTGAGCTTGTTGTTGATCAAAAGGAGGACTTGATGGTGCCTGAAGGGGGGGGATTTCTTACTGTTGACAATCCTTTTGCCAAGGAGGAAAAGAGATTTTTCAATCGACCACTCCCTGGGAGGGTCGCCGAAGTTGAGAGCACACCGCTCCCGCCAAATTTTCCACAGGACTTCCCCTCTGATTGCGTTCCAGAGAGCCGCAGAGCATCCAATCGCTTCTCCCAAAAGGACTTGTTTCCAACTAAGCTGTTTCTGAACTCTGATTTTCAGTCCAACCGTCTGCCAGATTCTGTAGGAGTTGGGGCAAGTAAGGAAGATGTGTGGGACATCTTCGATTGCACGGTGGCAGCGCTTGCACCACGGAGGGATCCCACAAATTTTGTTTGCCTTATGGTTAGTCCAAATTCCTCGATGAAGAATTTGCCATAAGAGAACAGACTTCTTAATCTCTATAAGTGGGTGCCAGATACCCATGAATTTCATGTCCCACCGAAGCCGCGTCCAAGACAGGCACCACTTCTTGTTGAGGCTGATCTGGAGGTCAGTCGTTTCTTTGATGTTCGGGATTTTGAGTAGGCTATTTCCATTGTGCCATTTGAGACCACGCGCGTTCGGAGCATCATGTCCCATGAGAAGGCGGGTTTTGTGACGATCCCAAGCGAGGCATCTGCTTTGCAAGGTGTTCCATTCTTCGTAGGAGATGTTTATGCGAGGGTCGATATCCTCGTAGCTGATCCAGCTGTTGGTGTCATGTTTCCAGAGGTGTTTCCATTTTTTGAATCCTTTGTTCCATAACTTCTTGGCATTTTGAGTGTTCCACGACTCCACACTCCTGATGCCATGAATCGGAAACCAGATAGAATCGTTTTGTCTGATTCCGGCCGCCCACTTCCAGTCCTCACTAATTCTTGTGAAGCTTTTGACTTTATTCCAGCCCTTCCAAAGAGAGCAGACGAGGTTGGAGCCTTTCGGGAAGACAGGTATCGGGGAGAATAGCAGTGTCATGATGTCAAGGTTTTTCCAGTTCGGGGACCCCGTGAGAGCCAACTCATTTTTGTTTCTGAAGATCAGCTTGGCCCACGAGGCCTCCCTATTGCACCAAGCATTAATCATCCATTTGGCTGCCAGTTTGTTAGCCATACACCCAATGTCCAGGATGCCAAGCCCCCCGCTATCTCTGGGGCTGGTGCAGATGGCCCATTTGATTTTAGGCACCCCCCTTCTGTTATGATCACCCGTCCAAAGAAAGTTTCTGCAGATGCTATTCAGTTTGGACAGGCCTTGCTCATTCGGTCTCCAGCAAGAAAGGAAATAGATGGTAGACGAGAGGAGGAACGTGTTGATAACCATCGCCCGTCCAGCGAGATTGATTTGCATGCCTCTCCAGTAATTGAGCTTGTTTTCAAGTTTGGCCAGCACCCAGTTCCATCGCTGCTCCATAGAGACGCCAAACCCCAAGGGGATTCCTAGCAGCCGAAAGATTTGGCCCTGCGGAATGATTTGGCAGCCATGATCAATGAGAAGGCCAGGTTGATGTCCCACAATGGCCCTAAAGGCGGTCTTATTGTGGTTGATTTTGGATCCAGAGGCCTCACAAAAGGTATGAAGACACCTCCAGAAAGTCTCCAGGCTGGTATTATCATTGTGAACGAACGCGTTCATATCGTCGGCAAAAAGTCTCATGATGATTTGACTGTGGTCGTGGGGTAGCTGGAGGCCTTTGATATTGCCAGCCTCCACATGATGAGCCACAAGTCTGCTCAGCCCCTCAGTGGCGATGGCAAAGAGAAGGGGGGCAAGGGGGCACCCTTGTCTAATAGATCTTTTAAGATGGATCGCCTTCGAAAGTTTGCCGTTAACGTTAATTTGGGTCGTTGCGTTGCCGAGAAGGGTCGCGATCATCTTGGTGAATTTCTGACTACATCCGAGGTCTTGGAGCGACTGCAAAATATAGTCCCATTCTAGCCTATTGTAAGCTTTGTCAAAGTCGATCTTGAGGAAGACCACATCTTGATTAGACTCATTTGCAAATTGAATACCTTCCCAAATATCCATAATGGTTTCCAGGATGGACCTGCCTTTGATGAAACCTTTTTGGTCCTCACTAAGCCAAGATCTCAGGTGGCACGCAAGTCTGTTGGCAATGACTTTGGCGAGGATCTTGTATCCTGTTTGGAGCATCGTAATTGGCCGCCAGTTCTCGATTCTGTTTTTTTCCCCCTTCTTGTGAATCAGCTTGATAATTCCATTATTTATACAAGAGGGAAGAGCACCGAATTTTAGCGCTTCTTGCCAAACCAACCGAAGAGGGGTGGCGACCACCAGCTTGAAGGATTTAAAAAACTCATTAGTGAGTCCGTCGGGTCCCGGGCTTTTACCGAAAGGGAGGGCATCAATGACCTCAATGATTTCTGATTCAGAGATCGGGGCATGAAGTAGGGAGTGGAGGTTGGGTGGTATTCTCCGGGGGGAAACCCTAGAAATGGCAGCCATGCAGTCCCTTCTATGGTGGGAGAGGGGGTTCGAGGTTCCCAGGAGTCTCGTGAAGTGCCCTTCGATGATGCCAAAATTATCTTCTTCCGAGTTGCATACATTGCCATGTGGGTCAAGCAGTAGGGGAATCGTCTCTCTGTTGTGTTTCCTTTTAAGGATACTGCACATCTCTTTGGTGGGTTTGTCGGCTTTTCCAGCCCACCACTCCTTGAAGAAGATTTGCAAGTTTTTCCTTTGTATTTCTTCCTCGTATCTCAACGCTGCTCTGATTTTTCGGAGACCTTTCTGGGCTTGGTGTTTTCCTTTGTTCACTTCCTCCTCGAGTCGCCAGAGTCTGTGGTAAAGCGCTTCCCTACGAGCCCGCCGCACTGTCTCGAGCATCTTTTTAGTTCTGATCATGATCTTGCGAGACTTGTCGACCGCACTTCTCCAGCACTTGGCTGGGGCCAAGCCAGAGGCGAACGCCACCTTCCACACATCGGCAATCTCTTGGTGGACGGAGGGGAGAGAGAAGGTGGAAGCGTTGGATTGGAACCACGGAGCCTTGTGGATCCTGTTGGAAGGTTGAAAGGTGATAACGATCGGGTAGTGATCAGAGATGGTGAGGTCAGTACGTTGCGTGATGGAAGGGTGGCCCCACAGTTGAGTAAAGCTCTGAGAGATGTAGCATCTATCAAGTCTAGCCTTCCTCAGATCCTCGCCCGCTTGGAGATTCGACCAGGAAAAGCCATTCGAGTCTTTGAATTCGACCAGATCCAAGTGGAGTTTGGTCATGTCCCACGTTTCTTTCTCCCGACTGTCGATGACCCTGCCCTTGCCCATCCATCTGTCCATAGGGTCCTCCACCATGTTGAAGTCTCCACATATAAGCACTTTGTGGGGAAGCGAGTCAAGGGAAGTCCAAGTGTTCAGCCTCTCCAAATCCCCGTTAGGGGCGTACAAAGAAACCATAGTGACACAGAGGGGAGCACCAAAAGAAACCGCAATCCAGCGGTGATTTACATCTTCAATGGAGTTCTCAAGGTTTTCAAGCCAGGGTTGTTTAACACCGATAGCCGTTCCACCGGACCCCCGCTGGTGCTTTGTTGGGATCCACACATGGGCCGAGGAAACCTGTCTGAGTCGCTTCAGAAGGTCTTCTCCGTCAATTTTAATCTCTTGAATGCATATAATGTCTGGTTTTAAGCTAATGTCGCGGAGCCATTGACCAATGATGGCCGCTCTTGAGGGGTCGGTTAGCCCCCTAGCATTTAGCGAGATGACAATCATTTTTGTATTGATCCCTCTTTGCGGGAGGGAGCCTTGTCTTTTCTTCTCTTGGCTTCATCTTTCTTTTTCGCTGGGATCTGATCCCGACTTAGAAATCGGTTCTTATGGGGGCTTTTCCAGGGTAACTCCAAAGGCTGTTTCCCTTTGCGGGATGCCCCCCGCTGGGGGGAATTGGGCTCTGTGCTCGGCATCGTTTCCGGGATCGTCGATCCAATGATGGAACTTTCACTATCCATGTTGTCTTCATTATTAGTAGTGAAACCATCTTCTTTACTTGTAGTGTAGCCCTCCTGGGGGGTTTCTTTGTTGTCAGGGATCTCTAGGCTTCGTCGTAGTTGTCTACCGCAGGTGGCTTCCCACCTGGGTAGTCGAGCTCGTTGATCTCCTCTCCAAGATTGCAATACAGATTGTTGTGTGGGGCAATTGGCAGGTTGTGCCTCTCCCCATTGGCCCTCGGACTTCTTTTCCTTCTTCTTCTAACTTCGGTAAAGCCATCGGCATCAGCTTGTGGATTGCGGAGGCCCTTGCCTTCCCCTTCCTTGGTCAAGTGGGTCAAAACGTCAAAGTTGTCTTGAGCAGTTTTGGAGGCTTCTTGAAATCGCTTGTTTTTTTGCATGAGAGGGCAGTCTTTAATCCTGTGACCTTGCTGGCCACAACGAAAGCACGCGTTGGGGAGGTTTTTGTAGGTGATACATGTTGCAATTTTGTTTACTTGATTTGATAGACTATCAATGCTTTCTTGCAAACTTGAAATTTCATAGTTATTAGTTTTGAATATTGTAATTTCTCTCACATGATTGGATAGATTATCCATACTTTCTTTCAAACTTGAAAGTTCATAGTTAACAATTCCTTCTAAATTATCAAACTCTTGATTAATTTGTTTAATTAATGATTTAATAATTTCACTAACTTAGTTCAAAATTTGAGCCATCTTTGTGATACATGAAGTTAATGAGTCGATCTTTGAGTAAAGTTTTTCATCCATGGATGCAATTATTCGTGACTCCATATCTTTAAATTGCTCATCATATTCTAGAAACTTCTTTTTAATCAACTCTTCCACACCAGAATCTATGCCTTGTATGGTGTGTTTTGCAACACCCTTTTTGCCCATTGTTTACTTGTGTAATGAATGTAAAAGTAAAATATGAGTACCTAGAATTGGCTTGAAGAAGAGGTTTCAAGTGTCTAAAAATGTGAAAATATAAATTTGTTGCAGCTTCGATTGATGAGAAGGGTGAACCGAAGAGGATAAGATACTTGCAAGTTTTCATGGAGGAACTCACAAAATCTTGTTCAAGATACCGCTCCCAAGTAGAGGCTACCACAACTCCGTAATGCACATATATGCAGGGTACCTATCATGAATTGTGGGTGCATTAACCTTTTTTAAGCTAATATAGACCCTAACTTTCTTGTTTTTCTTTGGTAGGACCACTAAAGGTGATACACATTAGGTGTGTCCAATCTCATATATAAATCTCTCTACCAATCACTTATCGATCTCTTCCTTAATCTTGGTGGAATAAACATCATTGTAGGTGCATGGTCTTTATTTTGAGGGTTTTGCTTCTAGGGTCATTGGAATTCTATGGGAACAAATGGAGGGAATTACTCCTTTGAGATATTTGTATGTCGAAGCAAGCACGTCTCTATATTCTCAAATCAAATCTATCAATTCCTAATCTTCTTCCATTGACACATCCTTGCCTATGTAAGTAAATCTCTCCTCTTCTCCTTCCATGGTAACTACTAGTTTTTTTTTGTTCTTTGTTGTCATATGATTCTCCTTCTTGAGCTTCCCTCTTCGACATTTGAATTGCTATTCTTCTTTCTTTGATTCCTCTTCGACATTTGAATTGCTATTCTTCTTTCTTTGATTTCATATCGTCTGAAATGTTTCACTACTTCAAAAGATTCCTATGTTAGTTCATCCTGTACTTCGTTTCTCTCTTCTTGTGGACTCCCTTGATGTTTCTCTATGACTAGTAATTTGGCATTTTCATGGTTGTCTTCTTTTTCTGTTTCCTTTAAGTATTGTTCTTCCATATCAAATTCAGGTTCCATTTCAATGCTTTCATAATCCTTGCTCCACTCCTTTTCCATTATTTCTCTAGCTTCTACTTTCTAGAAGATCACCATGTATAGATTTACATCGTAGCCTTCTTCATTGATGCATTCATTCATCATTAAGACTTCTTTGTTTACACACATGTCTAGTGTTGCTAATATTTCCATCCATCCATGGGGTTCAAGGGCTTCATCTGGAAACATCTGCGGCATGTATGCAAGGTCTTCTATGGATCTGTAACTTTTATGTGCTACTGGCCACAATTGTTGTCTTCCTTCTTCTTCTTTAGCTTCTTTGCACATCCATAGTTGGACATCTTCATTCATCCAGGATTGGTCACTTGATCCCACACTATGGATTGACACATCATCTTCCTCCTTGTGTATAGTATTCCATCGCAGGGGTGGTACATCTCTATATGAAAAAGTGTGCAAATTAATTTCTTGTTGTGGCTCCTTGATGTTGGAGGTACAAAGCATCCCTTCCCCAATCTTGCACTACTCTCAATTGTCTCATAAAAGGTCATCCTAATATCATCTGATAGTTACTTGCTTTTCCAAACTGACAAATGGCTAGAGTATGTTCAAACTCCACTCCGCATGTAGTTAGAATAACCTTTTCTAGGATTCCTAAGGGTCTCTCAATGTGGCCATCTGCTAGTTGTAACTTCATCCAAGTTGGTCATAGTGCGGGCTTTACCCATTTTTCCCATATTTCTTTGGTTGCAATTCCCGCTCTTGCTCCTATGTCCAAAATTGCTTTAGTCATGTATACTCTAAAGGTGATGGGGAGGAATGTATATCCTTATCTCCTTTGCTAAATTCTCCCACCTTGTCAATTGGGATTTTGATTGTGGCTGTGGCCGCCACCTAGTCTTTTTCCATGGTTGGTTTACTTTCCTTCAGTTCAATTGTTGAGCTAATCTCTTCCACAATTGAGGTTTAACTTGAAGCAATTCCTCCAATGTTAAAGAATAGTGGACTTTTGTTTTCTTCAACTCTGACAGTGTGCTTGAAATTCAATCCCTTAGTTTCTTTTCTTCATCCGTCATTGTGGGGGCATGGAAAAGTTCAGACTTGGGTTCATATTCTCCTGCATAATTAGGAAGTGTTGTTAGAATTATTCCATCGTCTCTTTCATGGTCTAGATTTGATAGTTCCTCATAGATCACTTTTGGTTCTAAGTTGGGTAGGTTTGTGGGGACGTCTATCTCTTCAAAGGGTGGTTCTCTATCTTCATCCTTTTTCCATCGATCCTTGCAAAGTTTAGCCCATATGTTATATGACCATGTCGCCTTTGCTTTTGGGATTACCGAGTCTTGTTCTCTCCTTTCAATACTTATGTCTTCCTCTACCTCTTCATCTTATTGTTCCTCCTTTCATTGTTGGTTGATAGCTTCTAAGAATTTTTGAGATTCAGCTTTTGATATCCTGGCCTTGGGGAGGATTGGTATTGATTGCTCAATTGTAGTTTGTGCAATATCAATCAAATTTTTACATATTTCCAACCTCTCCTTCTCTAGGTCTGCTCTTGGGTAGCTTCTATCATGCTACTCCACACTAGGTTCTGTCTCTATCGTGGATTGATAGGCTTTCAACCACATGTCTTTGGGCATGGGATCCGCTAGAATTGATCCTACTTGTTCTTCACCTGACTTCCTAATCGCTATGTTGGCTTTTTTATGTGCTTTAAGGTTCTCATTGGTCTCAATATCTTTTAGAGTTTTCTGTTTTTCCGCGCTCCTCTTTCTAATCCATTTGCTTTTAAGTTTTTCTCATCTTGTTTTCCATCTTTGAATGTTTTCAAGTTTAGAGGTGTCCTTGGGTTCCTCTGAGTCTTCAACCACTTGGACTCTAGGTCCTCATTCCTCATCCATCTTTGGGTTGTTCAATGCTTCTCTTTCCAAGTTCTCCTTAGCCTTGGCTCATGTAATGGCCTTTATAGGCATAGTGTATTCTTTATCACCTCTTGAGGATTCAATTACTTCAGTTACATCAATTTTCATAGTAGTAGAGATTTTATTGGGGTTCTGTGAGCAATCTCTGAATAAGTGTTCCTTATCACAATCGTTACAATACCCTTCCCAGCTGCGCAGGGGTGGTGGGTTATAAGGCAATGTGCATTCTCTAATGAAGTGATCTCCTCCACATTGGTAGCATGGTCTTCTTGGTGCTGACAATCTTGTTGTGGGTCTAGGTGGGGCAGGGGCCCTAGGCAGTGTACATGAGACTAGCATATTCTGGTCCATAAGAAATTTCATACCCCTCATATCCATAGTAAGGTTGCTCATAAGCCTTGTCATAATCCGTAAGACTGGCATCATAGGTATAGTAGTCTCCTTGAGTCTGCTCATATCCCTAGCTTAGGTTATCGGTGGTCGTGGGTATGGGTTATATCTTGGGGCCTCTCTACCCTGATCCTTGGGTGGGTATCCATAAAGTCTATATTGTGGTGGTGTAGAGGGTCTAGGTTGTCTATTAAAGGGATGATTCTCAGAATTATGTTGGTATACTTCTATTCAATGTGGTAGTAGAAGTTGGGCCCTTGGAGGGGCTGCCTGTTATATTGATAGGGTTGTGGTGGTACTAGTCCTCCTCTTGTGCAGATGTGGGATGGATGATCTCCACCACAATGTATGCACCTTCGTAACATTGGTACTCTCATGGGGGGTTCTAGTAGTTTCTTTGTCTTGGAGTCCTAACTTCTTGGCTACCAAATCTGCAAGTTCTTCTACATTACTGGTGCTCAAAGTGGCATTGCTCACAATATCTTCTGATTTAGTGGGATTTTGAGTTGTTTTTAGGTCATCTACTAAGTTGTCCTCCAAATCTATACACTCTTGTAAACAATCACTCAATGTGTGTAATCATTTCACATATACCAAAGTTCTTGATGTTTTGTTGGTAACCCCATCTAAAAATAATGATATCATTTTCTATTTGGAGGGTCCCTCTCCCACAGGACAACTGTCTACATATTGATTGAATCGTCTAGCATTAGTTTTTATCATCTCATTTGGGGTCTGTTTAAAGCTATGTATCAATGAAGAAGAGTTGTGTTTGATTCCTCTCTTGGTAAATTCCCTGATAAAGTCTTCAAAGAATTATTCAATGTTTGCAAAATGCTTAGGATCCAATGGTTGAAACTAAGTCAAAGCTGTTCTCATCAGATTAAGACCAAAGGATCTGTATTGGACAAAGAAGTCATCCACCTATTCTGCACGTAGCACTTGCTTGAATTCTACAATATGGTCATATGGTTCTATGGAGCCATCATAATGGTTTCTCATACACTTGGCCACTTGAATTGGCCTTAATCTTCTACCTGGTCTTGGGGATCGAAGGATTATGGGGACAACAAGACGTACTGGTTGTACACTGGGTCCAACTTCTTGAGGTGGCCTCATCTGAAAGTGTGGCCTATTTATACCTCCAATTCTTAGATTAGGTTGACTACTGGGGTTAGGCCCAAGCATGAAAAATGCACTTGTGGCATGATTGGCACACTTCATTGGCTGGTTGCTAGGTTTTTAGTATTTTGCTGGTTCCCAAAAGGGGTTTTGTGAAGTGGTTGCCTGCTCTCGAGGAGGGAATACAGGCAACCCCATGTACCTTAGTCTTGACCTATCATGATCATCTACTCACCAATATCTTCACTGATTTCTTTCTAGGTAGGTAACTCTAGATGAGTCTTCACGATCTCTCAATTTGTAGATAGTGGCTAGGTTGATGCCTTCTCCTTGTACATGTGAAGTTGCCTGCAGTAATATGTCCGATCCGCTTACCAGGTACACATCAATCAAATAGTCATCTTGGGGTATTAGATCTCCTCTTAGTACCTGAGTGACCAAAGATTTCCCCCTACAAGTGGTCATAATGTCTCCACTCATGGGTCTATTAGGGTTTTTGGGTTCCCCTACCTCTCCTCTTTCATTTATGTGCTTAGGATTATCAGTCACTACATATATCTATCCTATTTTATCCATGTAGACTCCTCCTTCGTACTTGACCATTGGTCTTGGGACTATTTCTAATTCGATCAAAGTTCTCATTCTTGCTATAGATCTATTAAGGCCATCAAGGTAGATGGGTAATCCATGTACGTTTGTAGAGATATACTATAGAGATGTCCTACATTCTCCATTGACTGTAGATATGAAACCTATCATAGGCACTGAACTATACATATCTTTAGAGGCCATGAGTCTGGCTTCCTCTGAATCACTAGAAGTATCGGAGTTGATAGAATCTGTACTTAGCTGAGCTACACTTCTAGTTGATGATACTACGCTTCTTTGACTACCTACACTAGAAGAAATAGGGGGGCATAACGACACCCCCGAATTGAAAAAAAAAACGAGAATCGTCGCTTATGCGACGCTAGCGTCGCATAAGCAACGGTCTTGGTTTTGGATTTTTTTTAATGGGCCTTCGTCGCATAAGTGATGGTAGCGTCGCTTATGCGACACTAAAAGTGTGCGTAAATAGCATCGCTAACTAGCGATGTTATTTGCGATGTTGGCAAACTGGCTGGCGTTGCATAAGCGACGTCCTGTGTTCTAGAGCGTCGCATAAGCACGATGCTCTGGAATGTTAAAAAAAAAAAATTTGATTTCTCCCGGCACATTTGTGCCGGGATTTGGATGCGAGAGAGCAAGAGAATGAGAGAGAGAGAGAGAGCATGAGAGAGAGAGAGTGAGAGAGACACACACATATCATCGTTGAAGCCAGGTATGCACACACACACACACACTTACACACACATACATATGCATACACATACACATATCCATACACACACATATACACACATAGACACACACACACACATGCACATAGACACACACACATACACACAGATATACACACACATATACACACACATATACACACACATATACACACACATATACACACACATATACACACATACACACATAATGTTGCATACACACACATATACATGCATACACTTCTTCTGAATCTTTCACTATTTGAATTCTGGGGTCTAAGGTTTTACGATTTCCTTGTTCAAGGTCCGTTCATTTTCCTTCTTGTTCCTTCATTCGTGCTCATGTAATGGCCTTTAATGGTACGGTGTATTCCTTGTCACTTCCTGATGCTTCTATCACTTCAATCACATTAACAAGTGCAGTGTCCTGAGCCTTATTCGGATTTTTTGGGAAATGTTTGAAGAGATGTTCCTTTCCACAATCAGTGCAATACCCTTCCCAAGTCCTAGGAGGTGGTTGGTTATAAGGCCGAGTGCATTCTCTGATAAAGTGGTCTCCTCCGCATCTATAACATGGTCCTATTGGCATAGGTGGTCTGATGGTTGGTCTTATGGGTACCTGTGCTTTAGGTGCGGTGTACATTAGTGTCGCCACCTCTAGTCCATAGATATGGTCATAACCTTCGTATGCATAGGTATTGTGGGTCATAGGCTTGCTTGTATTCCATTATACTAGCATCATAGGGATAATACTCTCCTTGGGATTGCTCGTATCTTGGGTTCTTTGATTCTACACTGGCCATTGGTGATGCTGGTACTATGGCTCTTTCTAAGTTTTCCTCTGGTTGGGCATACTTGACAGGTACCACATGCTGAGGATGTGATAGTTGTGGTCCTAACACTGGCTGGGGTTGTGTATATTGTGCTTGCTCGTATGGCCTAGGTGCTCCTGGTGGTCTTGGATAGGGATTATACCTCGGAATCTCCCTGCTTGGCTCTCTAGGTGGGTACCCATATGGTCGATACTGAGGTGGGTTTAAGGGTCGGGTCTGCGTGTTGAAAGGGCAATTCTCCATGGTGTGGTTGGTGTATTTTTGTTCTATGTGGAAATATAAAGCGATTCCTTGATGTGGCTGCCTATTATAGAGGTAAGCCTGAGGTACACCTATTCATCCTCGTACACACATGTGGGTGGGGTGATCACCTCCACATAGACTACATCTTCGCAACATGGGAACTCTTAGAGATGGATGCTGGTAGTTTGTCTGGCCTTGGGATCCTAATTTCTTCGCCACTAGCTCTGCTAATTCTTCTACGTTGCTCGAGTTGGATGTAACTGTACTCCGAGTGTCTTCTAATTTAGTAGGACTCGTTGTACTCTTGAGATCATCTGCTAGGTTGTCCTCTAGGTCAATACACTCTTGAAGACATTCACTCAACATCTGTAGTCTCTTTACATAGACTAAAGTTCTTAAAGTTCCATTTGTTAGTCCATCCAAGAATAATGATATCATTTTTTGGTGTGTAGGTCTTTTTGCTACTGGGCATCTATCAACATATTGATTGAATCTTCTGGCAGCTGTTTTCATAGTTTCATTTGGGTTCTGTTTAAAGCTGTGGATTAAAGATGAAGAGTTGTGTTTAATCCCTCTTTTAGTGAATTCCCCTATGAATTCTTGAAAGAATTGCTCAATATCTCCAAATTGGTTGGGATCTAATGGCTGGAACCATGTCAGAGCCGTTCCTGTGAGAGTGAGTCCAAAGGACTCTTACAACACAAAGAAATCATCCACTTTTTTAGCTCTTAGAACTTGTTTAAATTTACCTATGTGGTCATAAGGCTCTCCCAATCCATCATAATGATTTCTCATACATTTGGCCACTTGAATCGGTCGTAATCTTCTTAAGGGCTCTGGTTGTCTAGGCCTTACGGGAATTGCTGGTCTAATTGGGGGTATTCGTGGTTGCACTCCTAGTGGAGGTCTTGGTCTCATTGGTGGCCTGTGTAGGTTGCCCACTCCGGGGTGTGTTTGCTTGTGTGCTTGCATTCCTGGCATTGTAAATTGCACATGGTATCGGTTTGGAACACTCCTATGACTCGTCTGTCCCGACATGGTCCAACTCTTGTTGTGTCCCGAAAGGGTTCTGAGAGGTAGTTGCTTGCTCTCATTGAGGGAGTACAGGCAAGCCCATATACTTCAATTGAGCCCTATCTATGGCATCAACAAGCCAATACCTCCTTTGGTTCCTGTCTAGGTATGTTACTCTAGACTCGTCTTCTGGATCTTTTAAACTCATAAAATATCATCGGGCTGTCTTCTTGTCCTTGTGTAGGTGAGTCAGTTTGGAGTAATTGTTGGTGCATTTTACCCAAGCCTACATGCTTGATATACTTGATATTATGATCATTTGTAAGTCACATGTGTAGTCATGTGAACACCTCTTGTAAAACAGTTCATTTTATCTCTTGTAATTGAAAAAAGAAAAAAGGAAAAGGATGGCTTACCTCATCCATGATGTAAAAGCAAAGTCGTGGCTCTAACTACCTAAAACCACGAATTTTTGAGCTGAGGGAATATCTCCTGACTTTGGGGATCACTTTTAGGTGGAGCCATTTGAATTCGAATTCAAAACTCCCTCCAAGAATAGCTATAAAAAGAGCAAGAAGGAAGAGGCGATTAGCAAGCCTTGTACGTGACCACTTCATGTCATTTTGTAGAGATTGAAGAGCTTACTCCATAGCTCTATCATTCTACTCCCATTGTGCAAACATTCATTGCCAATGTGGTTGTAATCATATGTGAATCTATACATTTGTCATTATCTACTTCTCTGTTTTGTTCTCTGCTATACTCACTCAGAGCAGTAACTTCAGAAGGTCATATCTCAAGTTATACTCAACATTTTTCAGTGTTTTAATGTGCGTTGGATAGCTCTTACTGTCTAGTTTCTGATATCAATTTTCATGGTCATTGGATTTATAGTTTTGGAGATATCTGCATTTTACTACTCACTGGTCTATCTCTGTAGAGCCTCGAGAATGGTGGGCATGTTCCAGAAATTGATGAATCTTGTTCTCAGTGCTCAATCCATCATTTGAAGTGTTTTAACTTGGATTGGGAAGCTTACTAAGTCTATTTGCTATGCATAAAAGGAATTTATCTAATTCCTACTAGGTTGAGAGCACTGTTCAATTTTTGCAGCAGGTGTATGTCCAAAAATAGCAAGTTTTGGGAGCTAGTCATTTCGCAACTAGTCTGTCTTGAATTAAACTTTTGGGATACATGTTCCAAAGTACTTGGCTGATATTTTGGTGGATTTAGGAAGCTCAAAGGGTCTACTAATCAACTCTGAAGTCTCAGTTGGCTGGTGTGAAGCCGGTTGTAGCAACACCAACTCATCTTTTGATTGCATCCACCATCTCTCTTCACAGTGGTATCAGAGCATAGTCAAGCAACATGGGAGATGGATTTCCATCAACAATTGACAAATTGGATTGAAACAACTACCCGGCATGGTCTCTAAGGATGGAGGCTTACCTTCAAGGGAGGAATCTATATGGATTTATATCTGGAGATGAAGCAATGCCAACCATGAGGAACAAAGGGCAACCATCACATGAAGAAGTGGAAGGACTTTCAAATTGGTGTTCGAAGGATGCACTTGCAAGGTCCTATATTCTAAACTCAATCTCTGATTTTCTTTTACCTCATGTCAAGGGATGCAAGACATCAAGAGAGACTTGGAATGCACTTGCTGCTTTCTTCTCTTCCAACACTCGAGCAAGGAAGAACCAGTTGTGGATGGAGTTCACAACAATGAAGAAAAGCCCGAAGCAAAATGTGATTGATTATGTCACAAAGATGAAGGATATTTCCGACCAACTTGGAAGCATTGGAGAGGTAATTGAAGAGGAGCAAATCATTAGACAAATCATAAATGGAATCAAAGCAGACAACAAGTGGGAGTCATTCACAACAGCCATGGATTTATACATGGATACGCATGTACCCGACCTCAACACACTCATGGGCCAACTCTTCACTCATGAAGCAAAGATTAGCAAAGGTGGTGAGTCCTCAAGAGGTAATCAAACTTCTGCCTTATATTTTGATAAAGCTAAGGTCAAGGACAAGTCAAAGAATAGGAAGAATGAAGATGAAGGTAGCTCTTTCCAAGCAAACTTTGCAGGTAGAGGAAGAGCTAGAGGAAGAGGGAGAGGTGGAAAGCAAGGCAGGGGGAGATTCCAATCATCTCAACCTTGCAATATATGTGGCTTATCTAATCATACTACTGAAGAATGTTTCAGAAACCTGAGGAACTCAAGAGGAAGAGGATTCAATAGAGGTGGCTATGGATCAAATAGAGGTAGATACAATGGAGGCTACAACAACAACAACTACTACAACAACAATTACAACAATAACAACTATCAAAGTGGCCATAGAGGAAGGAGAGACTACAATAACTATGCAGAGGACCAAAGTCAAGAAGATCCATTGTTGATTATGAATCTATCGGTGAAGAAGGGTAAGGATGATGATCACATATTTTACATTGATTCGGGATGCTCAAACCATGTAGCAAGAAATGTGGCTTTACTTTTTGATTTGGAAGATCCTCATAACAAGCATGAAGTGCAGACAGGAGATGACACAAAGCACTCAGTGGAGAAGAAAGGTAATGTGAAGACATCACATGGGAATATGAACCTCTTAAGCAAAGTCTTGCATGTCCCTACAATTACCAAAAATTTAATAAGTGTTCGACAAATTGTTGAAAAAGGATTGCAGGTTAGATTCAACCGATTTGGAGCATATGTTGAAGACCCAAGGCAAGGCTTTCGAAGGATTGCCAAAGGAGAAAAGACAGGAAGGCTTTTCACTTTTGAAGTGGAAGATACAAAGAACATAGCTTTGTTTAGCTATGGATCTCAAACTCTAACAGATTTGGAGATATGTCACAAAAGGCTTGCTCACATTGGTGAGAGGACACTCAAACAAATTTACAGGGACCAAAGTGTACTTGGTTTGCCTAATATCACAAGGCAACACATGATTTATAAGTGTGAAGTTTGTCAACTCAGCAAGGCTCATAGACAACCTTTTAATAAGAAAGGATATATGTATCAAAATCCTTTGGATCTAGTGCACACGGATGTGTGGGGTCCAAGTAAGGAGCCATCTATATCAAGCTCAAGATATTATGTGTCTTTCATAGATGATTGTAGCAGGTGGACCATTCTGTTTTTCATGAAGCACAAGGATGAAGTGTTTAATTGCTTTAAGAAGTATATTGCTCTTGTTGAAAACCAAACAGGTAGGACTTTGAAAAGACTCAGATCAGATGGTGGAGGAGAATACTTCTCTTCTGAATTTGATGCCTTCTTGCATGAAAGAGGCATTAAAAGGGAAGTCACTACAAGGTATACACCCGAACTCAATGGTGTAGCAGAGAGGAGAAACAAAGCTATTGTCAAAGTTGCAAGGTCCATTGTTGCTCTAGCACAATGGTGAGAACCACCTTAAGAAGCTCCACCTCCTTAATGTCAATCCGCGGAAGAGATAGGAGTGATATGAAGATCGTGAATGTGAGATGAAGTGAGAGTGAAGGTGAGAAGCATAGAAATGCACACACACATACACACACACTACGAAGAGACAAGCAAGACACAATGGAAGGTGAGAAATTAGCTCTATTACTCAAGAACACTCTTACAAGCTCAAAATAGCTCTAAGCTCACACTAGCCAACCTCAAAAATGAGCTCTCTAGCTCTTTTTATAGTTTTTAGACTAGTTTTGACCGCTTTCACATCTAGTGACCGGCATAGTTAAAAATTAGGTCCTAGATGCTATTTGGAAGGGTAAACGGTATCTAAAAATAACGAAAATTGGTACGCGCATTCTACCTAAGCTCCTCAAGCTCGAGGACTCCTCGGCTTGCACAAAATGGAGCTATGGATTACAAAATGAGGTTTTCTATGTTACATATGTTACAATTAGTGATAAAAATCACTGTTGAATGTTTTGAAAAGTGATAAAAAACATATTTGTTTGAGAAATTGATCCGACTGGCTCCCTGCTCCGTCGTTACATGCTTCCGTGGCGTCTGTGCCTCTGGCTGCTTCCAACACCCCCCTCCCTCTCGCTTCTGTCGTCCTCGACAGAACCTTGTTGTGCGGTCTGTCGGATGTAGTTTTGTAGGAGGTCGTGAGCGAGGGTGTGCTCAGATACTCGAATGCCTCGGGCTAGGTCTGCCTCGAGCTTCTCCCAATTAACTGGTTGTGGTTCATCTGATGGTGGGAGTCTGTAATGCGTGGAATACACCAACTGTTCACAGGCAAATAAGTGCAATAAGTGAGTCGGCCTGCTAATGAACACTTCAGAGTGGTATTCCCAGAAACCGGTGGTGAACATTTCTTCGAATGTTTGTTTGTAGCACGCCGGTAGGTACTTGACTCTGCAATGCCAGGCATAACACACCTGGAGCGATGGCGTCGTACTCATGTCATATGCGAGATCCAAGTTGCCATGCTCAAAGCCCGGGGTATTAACATGTGGTGCTTTGACTCGTCGGAAGACTTTAAATATCATTTGCATCATGTCAAATATCTTGACAGTCATATGCGCTGCTATATCATCCATATATCTCAAGCGAGGGAGCCAGTGACGAATCGTTGCCATCATGTAGCCAATTTTCGGTGATCCTGTAGGTGGCCTGAAATATGGGTAGTTCAGCCAGTCTTGGCACTGCTTATTGTTTTGTACTTTGATGGCGAAGGCAGTCCAGGAGCGGCGTCGTGGCACTGGTCCCCAACATGGGTTGTATTTTAAATGTAAAGGTGCCTTAACCCATGTGCTCATCATTTCAGGGTACTCCTGTAAAAGACGTGTACGCCAATCTGGTTGATAAATAGTGCCTTGTTGCGCATCCAGTGGCAAGTCTTCAGGCTCGAATTGAGTTGCATGTGATGGTTTCTTGCCAGTGCGCTTCTCTATGGCCAGCTGGTATTCGGCCATTAGCATGAAGTAAGGTTTGTATTGAAGCTCATGCCCGGATATGTACCTGCGTGGGGCCAATTGAGCAAAGTAGGGAGATTGCAAAATTCTTTCTTCGATCATGGCCATAGCGTGTAGCTCGGCCTCGACTCTGGCTGAGTGGGTTCTGCCCATTTCCTCCATAGTCTTCATCCATGCGGGGGTTGGAAGTTCATACGTCATCTGGCCTTCGACCGTGACTTGTCCGCCTGGGATGGGCTGTGGCTCGTACGCCTCTTCAAATGTTTCCTCCACCGGAATAGTTATGTTCTCGTCGTCAGCTGGGATTTCCGGTGGGGAGTCAGGCCGTGGTGGTGCTTCATATACTTCAATTCTTGACTGGAGAGTGATTACCTGGGCCCGTAATGAGTTGAGTTCCTCTAGGAGGTCAGGAGAGGGGTCCAGAGGTTCTGGTAATGCTGCTGCTACTTGTACTTGTTGTGTTGCCGGTTCTCTGAGCTGTAGTAGCTTGTGATCGTCCTTTAACTTCTGATGCTCTTCGTTCATCCGATCATAGTCCTCGAGCAGTCTAACATGGTCTTCTAGCAACATCTTCATTGCTTCGGATGGGATTGCCTTGAATCTGCTAGGACTTAAGGGTTGTTCTGGATGGTCCAATGTCGCTTCCAAATTCTCTCTATTCTGCTCTTGGAGTCTCTGGTTCTCCTCTTTTGCTGCGGCTAGGTGTCTTCTTAGTAAGCCCATGTTTCGTGTTAGCGTTGCATTTCGGATTGTCTGGGCTCTTAATAAGTTATCCAAGTCAGCAGTGGCGTCCTTGGTCTTTTCTTCACTTTCTAGTTCCAATTTGTGATATGCCTCGCGTAATTCCTGGCATCGGCTGTTCAGTGAGGCATTCTCAATAGACAATAAATTAAGCTGCGACTGTAAGTCATTGGTTGTCCTCTACAGCTGCTGATAATTATCTCCAAGAGATGTGAACTCATCTCTTACTTGCGTCATACACATGAACATTTGTCGGAATGCATTATCTACAATGGGTGATAGTATTAATGGGGTGCTAAATGAAGATGCAGTTGGTGTAGATGCAACGGGAACGGGGAATGGGGATGGGAAGGTGGATGATGTAGTGATTGTTGAAAATTGGGATGTGCCTAAAAATGTTTGTGCCATGAGTGAAGGTAGTGATGGTGAGTGGGTGGTGAGATGTCCATGTCAGTGGACGTGTCTAGTGCGGTGACCGTGAATATGGGTGTGATCGTGGGTGCGCGTGCTGGTGTAAATACGGGATTTACAAATGTTGAGGGGTAATTTATAGGGGGGCTGGCTGGAGCAGCTTGGTGGAAAGGGGAAAGAGGGGTTACAGTGGGTCGGGGCGGTGAGACGGGGGAGAAGGTTAACGGCGGGGGGAATGGGAAAAGGGGTCTTGGAGTTGTGGGGAAAGATGGAAAAGATTGATGAAGGAATGGGTTGGATAGAAAGGTGGGTGTGGGAAGGGGTAGATTAGGGCTAATGGGCGCGGGAATTGTGGGGTGAGTGGTCGTAAAGACGGTTTCTGCAACACCACCGGCGAATGAAGATGTGGGTCTGGGGGAAGGAGGGTGAAGAGGGGAGGCTGGATGGACGGGTGGTGAGAGAGGAGCGGTTGGGGTGGTCGGTACTTCAGTGACTACTGAGGTAGGTACGGTTGTAGCGCGGGGTGGGGAATCTACAAAGATGGTTTCTACTACCACCGAACTTTCGGGGACGAGGCGTGCCTCCATGGCTTGTTCTGAAGATTGTGCTCCGGTTGGTACACGAATGTATTCGCCGGGCTTTGAAAGTAGTCGTACTCTGCGGGGGTCAAACTGTGGCAGTGGCTTTTTTGCAAGTACCTGAGTGCCTCGTTGGAGCCTACTGATTGGACTAATTCTTTGAATCCTTTGATGTATGCATCTTCGAATCCGCCTGTGACAAGTTCTTGTTCTATTATTTTTTGGCTCTCTTCCTCTGTCAGCTTTTTGCGTGCCCAAACTTTTTCCATAGTTCTATACAGCTTCTTGATAGCCAGTGTGTAAGCTGCTGCCTCATAAGTTTCATCTTCATGGGTACTTGTATCGCCATGTGTGTCTGTTTGTTGGCCTTGGCCATCTGTCTGTTCCTGCTCTTGGGATTCATGTGTTCCCTGGCTAGCTTCGTCGTCACCTTCGTCGTCATCGGTTGCTGTTCTTTCGTCATCAGAGCTGGACACGACCTGTCCTTGTGGCTGATCCCGAGGTGTGGTAGGGTAGCTAAGCCTTTCAAATTCTCTAGAAAACATTTGTCCTTCTAAAAACTGGAACTCGTTGGAGAATGCATCGGGCATCTCAAAATCAAAGGTTTGGTCCAGTGGCTCTGCTTGTCCTGGTTGTAAATGCGGTATTGGAAAAGAGAAAGCTTCCGCACCAATAGTGGTGGGAAGTTCAGCTGCTGTGGTGATAGGTTCTGTGGTTGTGGCTGCTTGGGGTGCGACAGTACTGGTGGTGCCCTCCGTTACCACTGCTTTCCCAGCTCAGGATCGTTTTACAATGCCCCACCAGATTCTCTTGTGGGGCATTGTAAAACGATCCTGAGCTGGGAAAGCAAAGTGCTGCATGCATATCCGTAATGGCTTAGAGAGCTCAGGTGTTATAGCAGAAATATCCTCCCACTTAGTTACGTCACCACGCTTCATCTGCTCTGGGACTAGCCGTTCTTTCTCCGTTGGAGTGTGTGTTCCATGAATCTTGATGGCCGCTCTGATTAAATCCTTCGAAAGATAAAATCTTTTGTAAGGTGGATCATCCACTAAAGAAGGCAAAATAAAGGTTCCTGGGATGTCCTTATTCTCTGAGGCCAGCAAAGTGGTGATTAAGTAATAACACCTATAAAAGTCAGGTTTGGGCAGAGGATCACTGAAATACTCCGTGAAGTCTGCTCTGGCCCAAACATGAGTTAAGTCCTGGGTGTTCTGTAGGCCTTCGAATTCTCTTGAGAAGAATTGATACTTGCCCCATGTGCGGTCATCAAATGTCATATTTGCTACAAAAATGAAGTCAGCATCAGCTAATGGTCCTGCTAGGCCTTGGAACCAATGAGAGTTACGGTGTATCTTCTCTGTGTATCCCATAGGTGGGTTATCAATTGGCATGGGTCCCGGAAATCCTTGGAACTCTGGCGGTGGAGCGGTTGGGTGGGATTCTGCTCGTAAAACATTGAGGGGCACCGCAGCTACGCTGGGGCCTGCTTCCGATGGTCCTGCTTCGGTTTGCATGATGATTGATGAGCTAATGGAAAAGATCTGCTACAAAAGATAGACACATTAGTATGGAAATTAATTATGATCCCATTAAGGTGAGACCGCAATCCCTTTCCATAACCGATGTGTAACCCGTGTAGCCAAGTGTCGTGAAGTGATTGATGCAATGATTATTTGCAAAACTAATGCAGGTCTCTAGACACCTACATGGTTCAGATTATGCATACAATTCTTGATGAGCTTTTATTATGCATGATGTGGGGTTATGGTGTGTGAATTTATACAAGGTTTGGTTGAGGGTGAATTATTACGAGGGTGGAGTTTAAACGGGGTGGGAGAATTGTTAGATAATGGGGTACAAGAAGACGTCTGGATACGTTTCGGTATCCATTTCCTAAGAGTCTTGGGGTGGGTGGTGTGTTTCTACTCAGGGACAAAAAGCGGTATCGGGTTTGGTGGTATTGAAGGATGAAAAGATTTCTGAGGGGTATATATTACATGGCTAGAGGGTTGGGCTATATTACATTGTTTGGGTACCCAAATCTGCATGGGTGTGGGTCGATTGATAAGATACTTCTTGGCGATCCAAATCTGTCGAGTACTTGTACGTGTAGAAGAAGATCGAGGGGACTTTGGATACTGACTCTGCTCCTTTTGAAACTTTGTCCTGTTCTCGACTGCAGTGTTGCCAATAGTCTGTGGTTGCTGTCCTTTTGGCACCCATGTTTGTCTCGTGCCACTTGTTCCGTGATGTTGATACTTCTGCTTTCTTTGCCTTATCTGGTGGTGTCGTCGGTCTGGGTTCCTCTGTTGTGGTTGACTCATTCGTGGTTGGGTTTGAGAGGTCCATTGGACGCTCTGCTTTGGAAAAGAAGGGAGATCCAACACTTGCGTGACCTGCCCATTAGGAAGTGATTCGTTATGTATCGTTAATCTAGACCAGTCCGCAGCAAGTTTGGAAGGATGAGCACCGCAGGGTGTTGTGCTCATTTGGCCGCTGATGCAACCCACCTGATCGCTGATTGTGTTCAACTGCCCTAGCGGTTGGGTAGCTGCCCCTTCTAGTTTGCAGGAAGCCCCAGGGAAGATCTTCTGTCGTCCTTCTGACTGACAATTGTCCCTAGCCAAGCCCGAGTGGGTTGGTGTAGACGTAACGTGACTGGTCTGACCCAAGATCTTCCGGCCTTCCGTCGCATGCGTTTCATAGGGTCTAGGGTTACAAACCTCAATCGGAATGCCGTTAGGGAAGTCAAGCGGTATCACTCGCTTCTGTTCTAAGGTTCCAATCTGTAAGGAGCCTTGTCTAAGATTTAGGTCCACTGAGTGATCGTATAGCCAATCTTGGCCAAGGATTAGGGGTTCTATCAGGTCGTCATCATGGCACACTAGTAGCTTTGCTGTCATGGTCACATCCTTAATGAGGATAGGAAGGTCCACCTCACCCATGCAAGGGGTTTCCATGCCTCCTAGGCCTATGAGGTATGCCTCAATTGGCTGCATTTCTATTCCTGAATCCTTATAGTGGGACCATCTAATCGCACTAGTCGCAACACCTGAGTCAATTAAAGCCCTGAGCTCTTGGCAAGGGTTGCCGTGCTCTAACCTGACTGTAATGAATGGTCTCCTGTCCACTATGCTAGGATGAGTTCGTGACTTTACCTCACACATAGCCATGGGATATCTGGGTGTCGTTTCCAGATGGTTATAATGTTCTCTCCCTAGTCCTTGTCTTCTTAACTTCATGCGTTTAATGCGTTCTATTGCTTCTGCCTGAGCTTCCGCTCGTATTCTATTTTCTTCCTCCTTACGCTTCTTTGCTAACGTGAGTCGTCTAAGCATATCCTCAGTAAGAGGTTCCTGATATAACTTGACTCTACAGCCACTAATGTAATTAGGCATTATATCTCCTTCTAAAGTGGCTAATTGTACTGCTCCGCTTGTGGAGAGTCTGTTAATGATCATAGGTCCATAACCTCGCTTTTCTAACTTACGTGCGTGTTGCTTTAGCGTATATACTAGAACTAAATCTCCTTCTTTTAAGCCTTTATCTTTCACATGTGCATCAAAATACGCTTTCTGTCGCTTCTTCGCTGCATATATTCCTGCTGCTGCCTTTAGCCTGGTTTCTCCTAATCGTTCCAAGTCCATTATCCTTGCTGATAATTCATGGCCGGTCCACTGATGTTCTTGTGCAACCTTAAGGGTCGGTATCAAGAAGTCCAAAGGAAGCACAACATTCTGACCAAAAACCATATGAAAGGGAGTTGCATTGAGTACGGTCTTATAGGCCACTTGATATGCCCAAACCGCGTGGTGTAACTATTTGTCCCAATCTGAACGTTTGTTGTTCACGAGTTTCGTCAGTACGTTACAAAGGATCTTATTAGTGCTTTCAACCTGACCATTGGCCTGAGGATGATATGGTGCGGATTTCTTGTGAATCACCATAAAATCCTGTAACAAATATTCAATGACTTGGTTTAGAAAGTGAGTGCCTCGATCGCTCACTAACTCTATAGGCAGTCCATATCTTGTAAAGACATTCTCAAATAAGAATTTTGCAGTTGTGTGTGCATCATTCTTTTTCGTGGCTTTTGCCTCTACCCATTTCGTAAGATAATCTGTGGCAACAATAATGTATTCCGCATGTGTACCTTTTGCAGGGGGGTTAATGGGTCCTACAAAGTCTATACCCCACTTAGAAAATGCACGTCCGCCCATCATGGGTTTCAATGGCATTTCATCTCTGCGAGTAGAAAACTGAGTTCTTTGGCACACATCACATCTCTTTACATAGGTATGTGCATCCATGTGAAGAGTGGGCCACCATAATCCTGCAAAGAGGATGGCTTTGATTATCCTATCGGGTCCAAAATGACCTCCTGCAACACCTTGGTGTGCAGTCTCTAGTATGCTCAGATAATCGCCTTCATGAACACATTGTCTTAGGTATCCATCTCGTCCTCTTTTGTATAGATTATCGCCAATAAGTGAATAGTCTTGAGCTTCCTGCTCTAGACTGCGTTGTCGAGCTAAGGTCATTCCTTGAGGGAATGTGTTCGTCCTCAAGTATGTCACTAATTGTTCACTCCAGTCTGGTGTGAGAGACACATGATACAATGTAGCATGCTCCACTGGTGGTCTTTCACAACAAACATTGCATTCCTTACACAACCTGTAGACATCTGCTTCCATCGTAGGCCAATATACTCCTAATCTATGCAGAGTCTGTAATGTTCGATGTTTTGAATGATGTTGCTTTAATGCACCTATGTGTGCTAATTGCAACCAATTTGCATGTTCTGATTCATCTACACAACAAGCAAGAATCTTTTGATTATCCTGTTTATATATGCTTCCGGCCATTATTTGGTATCTTTGAGACTTGGTAATCTCTCCCTCTTTGATCTTTATCCTAGGATTCTTGGGTCCATATGTGAGAATAGGGACTATAGGTTTAGCCCATTCTGGTGCTATCTCAAGATTAAACAAGTATGCATCTGGTAACTCATCCACTACTCCTTGAGGAGCTTCTCTTGAGGTTAATCTTGAAAGGTGGTCAGCTCTAAGATGTGTCTTTCCTTTCCTGACTACGACTTCAAAATCATACTCCATGAGTAATAGAAACCAACGTATCAGTCGTCCCGTGTTACATGGCTTGTTGACTAAGTACAATAGGGCTTGATGATCTGTAAAGAACTTGAATTTGTTGGCCAACAAGTAGTGCCTAAACTTCTTTACTGCGTAGATCATCCCTAATCCTTCTCGTTCCGTCGTGGTGTAATTTCTTTCTGCTGCGTTCAATTGTCTACTAGCGTAAGCTATGGGGAGATCTATGTTACCTTCATTCGTGGGTTGTGCTAACACACATCCTATGGCGTAATTGGATGCATCCACATGTACATGGAATGGCTTACTCCAATCTGGGGTAGTCAATATAGGTGCTGAGCACAAACGTCGTTTAAGTTCATTGAATGAATTTTCACATTCATCTGTCCATTCAAAATTGGTTAAAAGAGAGTACAAAGGCTTGGCTATGATTGCATACATGTGTATGAATCTCCTATAATATCCACAATGGCCCATAAATGCTTGTACCTCTTTCACATTAGTTGGTCTAGGTAATTCTGCAATTACCTTCACCTTTTCTTCATCCGTAGAGATTCCATTTTTTGACACAATGTGTCCTAGAATTTTGCCTTGTCTGACCATGAAAATGCACTTTTCTGGGTTCAAACAAACCTGATATTCTCGACATTTGTCAAATATTTGCCTTAACTCTGGGATATGTGTTTGTCTTGCATTTGAATGAGCACATAAGTCATCGACATAAACTTCCAAGCTCTTGCGTAAGAATTCCTTGAAGACATGACACATGAGTCGCTGGAAAGTGGCGGGTGCATTTGTTAAGCCAAATGGCATCACACGAAATGCAAATATGCCCCATTCAGTGGCAAATGCCGTCTTGTGTTGATCTTCTGGAGCAATGGCTACTTGATTATAGCCTGAGAATCCATCAAGAAAGCTGTAAACTTCCTTGCCCGCAACCCTTTCCAATAGATGTTCTGTGATAGGAAGAGGATAATTATCTCTAATCGTTGCGGCATTAACTTTTTTAAGGTTAATACACACACGCAATTTTCCATTCTTCTTGGGCACAACCACAATGGGAGATACCCATTCGGTATGCTCAATTTCGTAAATGAATCCTGCTTCTATCAAGCGATCTATCTCCTCTTTAATCTTCGCGGCGTAGTTATCATTATACGTGTACGGTTTTTGTTTCGTAGGTTTTGCATCTGGAGTCATAGGGATTCTATGAGAACATATATCTGGATCTACTCCTTTCAAATCTTTGTAACTCCAAGCAAAAACATCTCTATATTCGCGCAATAGGGAAACTAATTCTTCTTCTTCTTCCTTCGACAAATCATGCCCTATGTATGTACATTTTTCTTCTTCTCCTTCGATAGCAACTATTATTTTCTTGGTTTTCTCTCGGTTATCATATACTTGTCCGTCATTCGCCTTTCTATTAGGCATTCGTACCATGATTCTTCTATCTTCGATTTCATATTTCTTGAAATTCTCGGGTACTTCAAATAAAGATTCTTCTTTTTCTGACATGGTTTCTTTCTTCTCTCTTTTCTTGCCTTCACTCTTGCTAGTCACTTCCGTGGCTAACCTCACCTCATTCGTAATTTCCTCATGTCTCTGAGGGTGAGTCTCTACTTCGTAGAAATATTCTTCCTCTGATGCAAAGGGTGGGTCCATGATAATTGATTCTAAATCAAAATCGCTTGCATACTCGAATGCATCAGTGTTAGGTTCACATTCTTCTAAAATTGCATCGCACATGATTGGCTCTATCGTGAAAACTGATATGTCATAGCCATCCTCGTCACAGTGGGGTGTCCATTGTTCTTCATTGATGGCTACGTCCATGGTTGCTAGGATTTCTGCCCAACCATGGGGTTCAAACTCTTCGTCTGGAAGTACTACAGGTGCATAAGCTGGATCCTGAAGGGTTCGTGGATGTTGTTCTGCGCCTAAGGTCCTGGCTTCTAACCGTTCTTCCTCTTGCTTTGCAACTTTACACATCCATAAATGAGTATCCTCATGCAACCAAGAAGGATCTGATTCTAATGAGTGCACGGATTCCGTTTCTACTGGTGTCTTATGGATGGTATTCCATTGTATTGGGGGTACATCTCGATGTGAATAGTCTTTAAGATTGACTTTGGTAGTCACTCCTAAATGTTGCAAGTACAACAAATTAGTTCCCCAATCTTGTACAATTTGCAACTGACGCATGAATGGTCGTCCCAATATCATCTCATAAGCATGATTTTTTGCAAAGTCACAAATGGCGAAAGTATGCTCAAATTCTACACCACAAGTGGTGAGAGATATGCCTTCTAGTAAGCCTAATGGTTTTTCTATGTGTCCGTCAGCCATTTGTAGCTTCATCCTGGTGGGTCTTAATGCTGGCTTACCCCAACGTTTCCATAAAGCGGTGGTAGCGATGGCTACTCCGGCTCCTGAATCTAAGATGGCTTTCGTGGTGTAGCCCTGATGGGTTATCGGAAGATACGTGTTACCTTCCTCTCCTTCGCTTACGTCTCCAATCTTTTCTACGGGTATTTCTGGTACCTTATTTTGTGATCCTATTTGTGAGGGAGTAGTAGCAAGCTCGGGGAATTGATTTGCTACATGTTTCCACAATTCTGGTTTTACCTTTAATAACTCCTCCAGAGTAAGGTTACATTGTACTTTAGTATTCTTGATCACTTCCGTGTTTCTAGGGATTACTGATTCTTCATTCCTCACTATTATCGTGGGTGCTCTCATACTAATAGACTTTGCTTCCCAAGGTCCTGTGAACTGAGGTAATTCTAGTAAAGAATTAGATTCAAAGCCTGTGTGTTCACTCAGTTGTTCTTCCTCTACATTATCGTAAATAGAGGGGATGTCTTGGGGAAATTGTTCCTGCAAGTCGTCTATTTCTTGAATAGGAGGATGGGTTCCTGGTTCCTTTCTCCATTTCTCTTCTTGGATCTCTCTCAAAAATTCATGTGAGTACCTATGTATGGAAGACAAATTGTCTTGACGTTCTGAGTTGGGTACTTGAGACAGGGATGGCGCATTCCTTTCCTGTGTCTCTGGGACAATAGGGTTCCTAGGCTGATCCTTTTTCTCTTTGCTTTCAATCAAATCTTCTAGCCTCTCCATTAGTCCTTGAAAATGTAATTCCGGTTTTGCCATGTTTTTCCAATTAAGATATCTAGAGGCTTCGAACAAAGCTTGTGCTAATTCTACCATCTTCATGCACAGTTTAGTTCTCTCAATTTCTAGATCAGCTCGAGGGTAGTTTTTACTCATTTCAGCTACCTGAGGTCCCTCTTTTAATCTAGCCTGATATGCACGAAACATCATGTCTAGATTTTCTGGTATGGGTTCCGCTAAAACTGATCCTGATTTTTGAGCTGGATTCTCTTGATTCAATTCTTGTGAAGTCAATTCTTGGATTTTGGCTCTAGATTCCTTCAAACTTCCTTCCAACTCACTTATCTTTTTACTCCATTTTCTCTTAATTCTTTCTCTAGAATCTTTCCAAGATTTTGTCTTTTTACTGCTAGATTCTGCAACTTCACTACTTCCGACTACTTTCTCCTGATTAAGCTTTTGGTTTTGTAAGAGCGCCTGGGCTCTTGTGATAGCTTGGATAGGCACGTATGTAGGGTTGGATCCATCTGCGTTATTTACAATACCTATCACGTTGATCGGTGTCACATTCGAAGCGTTAACAGGGCTCTTAGGACAATCTTTGATTATGTGCTCTTTGCCACAATCAGCACAAAAGCCTTGGATGTTATAGTACTATGATTGTCCTGCTATCGGGGGATGTGGACATTCCTTTATGAAGTGATCTCCTTGGCACCTAAAGCATGGTCCTCTAGGGCCCTGTGGTCTTTGTGGTCTCACTTGGGGCCGCGGATATGGGTTTGTGTACATCACATTAGCATAGTCGGGCTCCCAACTAGGTTCCACTGGTGGACTATCATAATGATATGT
Source organism: Ceratopteris richardii (assembly GCA_020310875.1). Lineage (NCBI taxonomy): Eukaryota > Viridiplantae > Streptophyta > Polypodiopsida > Polypodiales > Pteridaceae > Ceratopteris > Ceratopteris richardii. The sequence continues at coordinate 132,507,070 of CM035430.1, read as the reverse complement.
CTCCACATGTTCTGGTGACTCTGTGTAATAAGCGGGTGGACTATCTACATGTGTAGAGTCAAAACTATTTGAGTGTGGGTCACTCTTTGTGATCAAAGGTGAAGAAGGCACTAAAGCCCTACTTAGATTCTCTTCTGCAGCAGCGTATTTGACTGAGATGACATTCGCTGGTGGGGGTGGCTGCTGAGCCAAGACAGGTTGAGGTCTCTGTTGAGCCTGGTATGGGTAGTTCTGAGGAGGCCTATAGTAATAAGGCTGAGCATTGTATTGGCCTTGATACCTACCTGGCTGCGGGTATGCTTGCGGGTAGTTCTGTCTCACGGTTTGTTTGTTGTATGGGCAGTCCTGAGCCGTATGATTCGTGTATCTTCTTTCAATTGTACAATATTGGCCACTAGGGTTGACTTGAGGTTGTGTTGTATTGGGACACACATTTGCCATATGGTCACCACCATAGGTGTAACAACGCTTGTTAGTTAGCACCCTAGGTTTACTAGAAACTCCTAGTTTTTGAGCCACTTTTTCTGCTAAGTCCTCTATCGAGCTAGACACTTTTGTGGATGCTAGAGATGAACAGTCTGAGTCCTTATAGACCTTTGAGAGTTCCAAGTCGTCTCCTAAGTTGTCCTCAATATCTATACAAATTCGTATACATTGCTCTAGCGTTCTGGGTTCTTTTAGGTGCACGTAGGAGCGCAGTTTAGAGCTCAACAAGCCATCTAGAAACAATGACACTTGCTTAGCTTGTGAGGGTAGCTCTTGCATTGGACATCGTTCCACATATTGTCTAAACCTACGTCCTTCCAGTCTGACTGTTTCCTGAGGGGTCTGTTTAAAGCTATGAATCAACGAAGACGTGTCATGTCTAATCCCACTTTTAGAGAATTCAGTGATGAATGACTCTAAAAAGTGATGGATGTCTCTGAATTGCCTTTGTTGCAGAGGTTGGAACCAAGTTAAAGTGGTATTCTTTAACGTTAGCCCAAATGCATTATATTGCGTGAACATGTCTTCAACTTGTTCGGCTCTTAGTACTTGCTTGAATTCTGCGACGTGGTCATAGGGATCTCCTGTCCCATCAAAGTAATTTTTCATGGATTTCACTAATTGAGTGGGTCTCAATATTCTTGCGTGTTCACGTGGTCTGGGTAGAGGAAAATCATCTCTACCACCTAGTACTCCATGACCTCTTTGTCTATCCGCTCTATTAGTGTTTGTGGTTGTTCTATCTCTCCCTATGGGATGAGTGAAGCTTACTTCCGGTCTCTCTTTATTTCCCTCTCTTTGATTTCCATGGGCTGAGGATGTTCCTGCCCCTTGTTGACTTGTATTCATGTTCGTTCTAGATGGAGGGAATACCAATTCACCTCTCCATGTGTACGTGTTTTTAGCGCGGTCAGGTACCACAAAGACTCTTTCTGAAGTCTCATCCAGGTATACAACCTTTCCAGGTGTATCCGGGTCCTTGAACTCGTATATAGTGATGATACCTACCTCACTAAGTATTTCGGTCTTGTATCTCCAAAAGGCTTCATCAGTTTCTTTATTTACAAACAACTCTATGCTTCTGTTGTCTTGAGGGATCCAGTCTGGGATTAGTACTCGTGTCAGTACAGATTTCCCTCTAGGTGTTCTAGGCTCTTCTAATGGTTCTTTTCCTTGAGATTTCGTTTCCGTCTCTGGTTGAATCACGCCAAACTCGTTGGTATTGTTTGGCTGCGTACTTAAGATGTACATCGTTCCTTCCTTGTCTATGTACGCGTCTCTCTCAAATTTCACCACTGGACGCTCCAATCCAATGGGTTGATCGGGGTTGTGCATTTGCACCACTTGCCTTCGCAAACCATCCTCATAGATGCGAGCACCTAATCGGTTGGTTCGGAGAAACTCTAGTTGTGTCCTATAGGGTCCTTCTGGCTTTTCTAAATAGGCTACATTCGACCCTCCTTCTGGTCTGTCTGTGCTAAAAGCCATTTCTGAATCACTAGTATCTGAGCTCTCGTAGGGATAATTACTATTCAATTGCTGAGCCCACGATCGTGCCGTAGTTCTTACACTTGCCTCTGATGATCTAAGGCTTCGTCGGTCTGACTTACCTATATGTTTGCCCGATCTAAGGTTCATTAATTTTCTTCCTTGCACACTTAGTACACGCTCAGATCGTCACCGATTCTTTGTTATTACTGTCTTGATTCTTTTTAGATTTCTTTAGATTCTTGTCTTAGTGTATGCGTCAGGAATTCGACTTTCCGTTATAATTTTGAGTCCTCGTTCCGTCAGACTTATGTTCTTTCCTTTAGGTTTTCGTGTCACACACCTTTACTTTAGTCTTGAACTTGAAAGAATTAAATATCTTGAACTTGAGGCGTTCCTATCGTCGTTAATCCACAACACTACCGTTTAGCCTAAGCTAAGAATTGACTGAGGGGGTTGAGTAATCTTCCAACCTCGAGTCAGCTTTTCTGGTTGCTCTGATGCCCAAGAAGCCGCACTTCCCAAGCTTTATGCCCTTCACTGCCTTGCCTTGGTTGCCCTTGATTGCCCTTGCTAGACCTGGAAAAATTCAATATTAGACCAATTCACAGTTGGATGATCAAGCACTTGAGTATATACACCTTTTAAGTCCCTTCCCTTTTGCCCAACTTTTTAATGCTTGCCCCCTGGCTTCCTAGTCCCAAACTAGGTGAACCTCAAAATAGCTTATCAAAAAATAGACGTATCAAAATAGCGTATCAAAAAATTCACGTAGTACTCGTAAAGAGCTTTCTAATGAGCTATTAAGCTCGAAAAACGGACTTCGGATGAAAAAGTTATGACCGTTCAGGCCCTGGGGGGTAAAAACTGACAAACAGGTTTTTCTCCAAATATGAGCTAAGGGGTCTCCTATGAGTATAATCACCCAAAAATTTCCCAAAAATAGCCCCAAAATTGGCCAAAAATTGAAACCCTAAAATTTGCGATGGGGGTGCACAATCGCGATGGTCTGAGACAATGGCGATGGTCTGAGACAATCGCGATGGTCTGGGACCGTCGCGATGGCGTGAGGGTGCACCGTCGCGATGGCGTGAAATTGCACAATCGCGATGGTCTGGATTTGCACAATCGCGATGGTCTGGATTTGCACAATCGGGATGGCGTGAAATTGCACAATCGCGATGGTCTGGGTTTGCACAATCGCGATGGTCTGGATTTGCACAATCGCGATGGCGTGAAAGTGCACCGTCGCGATGGCGTGAAATTGCACAATCGCGATGGCCTGAAAGTGCACCGTCGCGATGGCGTGAAGCTGGACAATTGCGATGGCGTGAACTGGGACCGTCGTGATGGCGTGAGGCTGGACAATCGCGATGGCGTTAGTCAACGGTCAATGTGGACAATCGCGATGGTCCAAAATGAACCGTCGCGATTGTCTGGGCGCGATGGCGTGAGCCAATCGCGATGGTCTGAATTTTTGAACTGTCGCGATGGTCTGAAGTGCACCGTCGCGATGGTCCGAACGCGATGGCGTGAGCCAATCACGATGGTCTGGGCGCGATGGCGTGAGCCAATCGCGATGGTCTGAATTTTTGAACTGTCGCGATGGCGTGAGAGTGCACCGTCGCGATGGTCTGAATTGCCACGTGGCACCGTCGGCGCCATGGCGTGAGCCAATCGCGATGGCGTGACGCAATCGCGATGGTCAGAGACCGTCGCGATGGTCCGGCCAAGCCGTCGCGATGGCGTGAGCCTATCGCGATGGTGTGACACAATCGCGATGGTCTGAGATGATCGCGATGGTCCACCAAACTGAGATTTTTTGAGATGCAGCTATGGATTCCTACTCATGCAGGGGTCGCCTACACGGTGGTGAACTCGCCTTCCTCAAAATCCGAACTTTGCAGACCATCACGATGGTCTGACACAGTCGGCAATTTCTGACAGAAACTAAAAATTTTACCTTTTTGCAGCCTTCCTGATGCACTGGAGCTCTGTTCCTGCAAGAAAACTCAAGAAAGCCAAAGCACACACAAGCATAAAAGCTCTCTCTCACTCTCTCGCATGCACAAATGAGGGGAAATGAGGAGAATGGGTGGATATGGTGAATTTTCTGAATTTTTTTGGAGATGAAGATGATGATGCGGTGATGAAGATGGAGTGTGGGGGAGATGAAAAACACTAAAAACTAAGTAAAAACAATAACAAAAACTGAAATTTTTACCTTCCAACGCCACTTCTTGCTATACTCTTACCATCACACATTCGTCCTAGACTCGATCCCCGACAACGGCGCCAAATTTGGTGTTGCTCTAGCACAATGGTGAGAACCACGTTAAGAAGCTCCACCTCCTTAATGTCAATCCGCGGAAGAGATAGGAGTGATATGAAGATCGTGAATGTGAGATGAAGTGAGAGTGAAGGTGAGAAGCATAGAAATGCACACACACATACACACACACTACGAAGAGACAAGCAAGACACAATGGAAGGTGAGAAATTAGCTCTATTACTCAAGAACACTCTTACAAGCTCAAAATAGCTCTAAGCTCACACTAGCCAACCTCAAAAATGAGCTCTCTAGCTCTTTTTATAGTTTTTAGACTAGTTTTGACCGGTTTCACATCTAGTGACCGGCATAGTTAAAAATTAGGTCCAAGATGCTATTTGGAAGGGTAAACGGTATCTAAAAATAACGAAAATTGGTACGCGCATTCTACCTAAGCTCCTCAAGCTCGAGGACTCCTCGGCTTGCACAAAATGGAGCTATGGATTACAAAATGAGGTTTTCTATGTTACATATGTTACAATTAGTGATAAAAATCACTGTTGAATGTTTTGAAAAGTGATAAAAAACATATTTGTTTGAGAAATTGATCCGACTAGCTCCCTGCTCCGTCGTTACATGCTTCCGTGGCGTCTGTGCCTCTGGCTGCTTCCAACATCCATGCTCAACGAAAAGGGATTGCCAAACTACCTATGGGCAGAGGCTGTGTCTACAACGACATATCTCATAAATAGACTTCCATCTAAGTCACTAGATGGAACCACTCCATATGAAGTGTGGAATGGAACAAGACCTAGTCTAGAGCATTGTAAAATCTTTGGATGCTTAGCCTATGCTCACATTCCTTCTCAAGTAAGAGGGAAATTGGATCCCAAGGCAGAGAAGTGCGTATTTATTGGTTATGACCAAAACCAAAAACGATATAGATTGTACAATCCAACCAATAAAGGATTTTCTGTGAGTAGAGATGTAATTTTTGATGAAAACAAATCATGATTTGATGATGACAGGACAGTGAAGCTTCCATATGACTTGGATGAAGATTTTCCATCAGTTCAACCAAAGGATCCAAAGCAGATTGAAGAAAGTGATTCAGAGATTGACCTAGAAGACTTGGAAAGACTAAAGCTATGGAAGAAAAAAGGTAAAGCAAAGATGCAGGATGCTACATATGGACCTGAGAGCTCACATCAACCACTTAGAAGGTCTTCAAGGGAGAAGAAGAAACCAGAGAGGTTTGGTTATGATACTTCTTTGGTCACCAAGTACTCAATCTACATTGCAAAGGATTTCACCAATGAAGAACCTACCACATTTGAAGAAGCACAAAGCAAGAAAGCTTGGAGAGATGCAATGGATGAAGAAATGGAAGCCCTGAAGGAAAACGACACTTGGGAGCTTGTACCTAACAAGCCATCTATGAAGGTAATTGGATCTCGATGGATATACAAAATCAAGAGGAATCCAGATCGAAGTATAAATAGACACAAAGCAAGGTTAGTTGCTAAAGGGTTTGCTCAAACCCATGGTATTGATTCTGAGGAGACTTTCTCTCCTGTTGCAAAAATGCCTACAATTAGGGTTCTCATTAGTCTTGCTGCATCTAGAAATTGGAATCTCTATCAACTTGATGTAAAGAATGCTTTCTTGAATGGATGGATTTTTGAGGAAGTGTATATGGCACAACCTCCTGGATATGAGGATGCACATCATCCTAACTATGTATGCAAACTAAAGAAAGCTTTGTATGGATTGAAGCAAGCTCCAAGAGCTTGGAATTTCAGATTGGTGACTTATTTGCAGGACCAAGGATTCAAAGCTAGCAAAGTGGATACCTCTTTGTTCATAAAGAGGAATGGATCTGAAGTGATCTATTTATGTGTGTATGTTGATGATATTATTACCACATGCAATGATCTTGAAGGAATCAAATAGGTAAAGAGTCAAATGAAGGAGGATTTCAAAATAAGTGACCTCGGACCACTCACTTAATTTCTGGGATTGGAGTTGATCTACACATATTCATGTATATACATCACACAAAGGAAGTATGTCCATGACATGCTCGTCAAGTTCAAGATGGAAAATACCAAGTGTGCAGGTACACCTATGGAGCAAAATCATATTAAGCTTAGTGCTTATGAAGGAGAGCCAATTGAAGACATCACAAGCTATCAAAGCTTGGTTGGAAGTTTGAACTATGCAACACTCACAAGGGTGGATATATGCTATAGTGTTAGCATATTGAGTCAGTTCATGCATAAGCCGAGAAGACCACATATGGAAGCGGCCAAGAGAGTCCTCAAGTACCTAAAGGGGACCATGAATGAAGGTTTGTTTTATTCATTTACTTCAGATATTGAGCTAAAGGTCTACTCATATGCAGATTGGGCCAGATCTAGAGATGATAGAAGAAGCACATCCGGATATATATCATTTACAGGTTCAAAAATAATTTCTTGGTCATCGAAGAAGCAACCAACCGTGGCATTATCTTCTACCAAAGCTGAATATAGAGGTTTGGCTAATGCAACTCAAGAAATCATGTGGTTAAAGTCTTTGTACACAGATCTTGGACTTCATTCTTCAACACCTCACATTTTTGGTGACAACACAAGCTCACTACATCTTGCAGCTAATCCGGTATACCATGCTAGAACCAAGCATACTGAATTCCACTACCATTATGTAAGGGAGAAGCTAATGAGCAAGGTATTCAACTATCCTATGTCTCTACAGATATGCAATGTGCAGACATGTTGACTAAAGCTCTTGATGGTACAAAGTTAAGTAGATTCAAGTTGATGATTGTAGCTCAAGCGTAAGCACCACCTCCTTTACTTGTCAATCCGCAGAGACGTGAGGACCGGTATGAAGACCACGAGCAAGTGAAGGCACAAGTGTGTGAGTGAAAGCACACGAGCATGCACACACATACACACACACGCACACGGTAAGATCAAAGAGAGGAACAATGGAAGGGCTTTGATTACAAAAGAAATCTATTACAAAACTGAAATCTACAAGAAGCTAACCCCAAAAATGAGCTCTCTAGCTCTTTTTATAGTTTTTGGACTAGTTTTGGCCCTGTCCAGACCTAGTGTCCGGCCTAGTTAAAAATTAGGTTCTAGGGCTTATTTGAAGGCTCAAACAGATTCTAAAAATTATGAAAATTGGTAGGATGATACTTCTAATGCTCCTCAAGCTCGAGGACTCCTCAGCTTGCACAAAACGGAGCTACAAAAATAGAAAATGGTATTTACAAAGGTTTTAGTGATGGAAATCACTATTTTTGTAGGGGATTCTTCTGAAAAGTTGACATGTACTTCATGGAGCTCCCTACTTGCTCCTTCTTCTTGTGTGTGTCCACCTTTCTGATGTGCTTCCATGCTTGTGCTTGACCTTGAGTTCCAACACTCCCCCCCCTCTCGAGTCTGTCGTCCCTGACAGACCCTTGTTGTAGTGGTTGTTCCATGTAGTGCTTTGAGAGGTAGTATCCATTCTGTATGAACAAGAGCCATCTAACTTCCAAATTTGGCAGCATTGGTTGTCCGGTTCTTCATTTATCACTGCAAGCCTTTGCAAGTCATAGTCCCTTGGTATGTGCTTCTTTCGTGGATTCTGCATGAATGCGTCGTTGTGAGCTTTCAAAGATTGTGAGTTGCTCAAAAGAGGTTATCAAGATTGAGTTGGAGCAACTGCTAGCTTCGAATTGCTTCCTAGGTATTGATGTTGCCCCCAAGATATCCTCTAGCTCTTCTAAAGATGATGTTCAGAGTAGTCATGCCAAGTACTCATAACCCATAGTGAATGATGGGTAAGTGTGTTAGTGCATGGGTTGAAAAAATTATGTGCCTTGTGCACGGCCTTGTAATGTAGCCCTATGCATGCTTACTTGGAAAATGCATGGGAAGAAGTATGGTGCAAAAATTTGGGGTCTTGAGCTAAGTGCTCAAGGGTATGCTGATGAAGATGTTTCCTACTCTATCATGGTTATAATGTGGCCCAAGTAGAAGATTCTTACCATAAGGAAAGGTCAGTCGATGTGGATCTCTTCGTGTTGTACACCTTTCATCATGATGGACCATTGGTTGGTTTATCATTGTCGATGAATGCCCTGGTTGATGGTCCACCTAAGCATGACTCATTCATGTTCCATAAGCCAAATCTAGGAACAAGCTCTCTCTCTCTCTCTCTCTTTTTTTTTTTTTTGGGAAAAAATAGCACAAAACAAGAACACAAAAATTAGTATCAATAGAAATATTTGACATATGTCAATGTGCTCTTGTGCTTGGGATTCTCAAGTGTGTCTATGCACGGCCGTGTAATGTGGCCCTATATTAATGCATACTTTGGAAATGCATGACTTGAATGGTGCAGAAGACAGGGTTGTGCAAGGAGCACATGGTTGTCGCTCGTCGAGGCTTGATGTCACTTGCAGATGTTGATGCCATCTTGGTTGGAGGTATCCATTGCATGTCGAGATGACAACTGATCATTCCTCCTTATAGAGATCCATTTGAGAAGGGTCTGTGACTGGGTAGTGATCACCTTTGGCTGCTTCATGTTTGAATGATTTCGTGAGGGTTTGATCCATCGTGGTTGGCTCTTTACTTTGGTGGATGCTACCAGTACTTTCCTCTTCCAAACCCATATCCTTGCAGAAGAGGTTCTTTGATCTTTGTTGGAGCTCTGTGCTTGATTCAGTCCTTTACCTCGCCTTGGTGTCTTTGTTGTGCAGGTTGTTGCCTTGAAGTCCCCCCCTGGATTTTTTTTGAGGTTAGGCTTGATTGCTTGGGATCCTTGGATTGGAAGTGGTCTTTCTTGAGGATAAGTCATAGTAGGCCTAGACCATAGATTTTGAAGTCTAGTGTGAGGGGGCTGATTTTGTGCAAGGGCTTTCTTTGGTACCCATATCATAGTGCGATTCGGTTGAGCTCTAAGTAATTTCTTGGCCACCCAAATTTGCTTGACATTACCAAGAAAATATGATTTGTGTTTCTTGATGTAAGGGTCTTTTGGGCCTTCGATGTGAGTTTTTTGAGAAAACTCATCTTTACATGGGAAATGCAACAAGGGTTGATCTTCTATACATACATCAAGCTTATGCAAGGGATCAATGGGTTGTGTGGTTTGAGATTGATCTAGAGATTCATCGAGACATTTATCCTTATTACACGTAGAATCCCTAGGTGTACAAATGGGTGATGGATTGTCATGATTCACCCTAGAGTCGACATCATTTTCCAGATCAGTGATACAAAGCATTGGTTGATCATCTCCTTCTTGATCATATGAGTGTAGATCATCCCTGCTTATGGTTTCATGAGGGGAATCCAAATTTACACGAAGAGAGGATCCTTCCACATCCCCCAAACACTTGGAGTCCTCCATTTCTCCATTCTCTAAGGTTTCCTGTGATTTACTCAAAGAAGGATTAGATTCAAAAACATGAGTAGAAAGAAAACTTTTTTCATGAAAAGCACACTCTTTGGAAAGATGATTTTGCCCCCAATTATCATAAGGCGGATAGTCATTAGGATTTTCCATTGACAAATATGTAGAAGCACGGGTAATAGGTGGAGAAAACTCCTCAAATTCTTGATGATTTTGTGTAATGAACCTTTGGGTGCCAATGATCAAGTCTTCATCTATACAATCCATGACAAAGAATGTTTCCGAAAATTGCATATCATCCACCATAAAAGGCAACACAACTTGACCCATGCATTCATAATGTTCATCATCCATGAGGATAGAAGAATGAGTTGTTGGTTGAATGTTCTCAAAAATGATGGTCAATAGGTCAATATGAATTAAATTCCACCCACAATGAGGATTGATATATGCACTCAACCTTCTATAGTCATATCCTATCCTGATATCCACAAAAGTATTATCATATTCTCTTGTTGCAAATAAGGATCCCACCCCCCTAGACATTTCCTCCGTTTCCTTGACTCCTTGCAATTTTTCTCTAGATGTTTCACACTCATGTGAGATTATTTCATGCACTTCATGTTTATCTCCCTTCTCTTTTCCCATCTTAGCCCCCTTTCTTCTCTCTTTTGCTTTTTTCTTTCCCATGATACAATTTTTCTCCCCCTTGGTATTGCTCAAAAATCCTTTGGAGCCCCCTTGGTTTCCTAGTCCCACATGAGGCCCAACTTCAAATTATCCTATCTAAAAATCAACGCATTATTCTTATAAAAAAACAGTTGAGGCCATGTAGGATTCGAAACGAGCTTTCCAACGAGCTATAGAGCTCAAAAAATGGACTTTGGATGAAAAAGTTATGTCAAATCAGGCTCCTGAGGGTCAAAACAGGCAAACAGGACCTTTTGGACAAAATCGCGATTTTGTGAAATTAAGAGAATCGTGATTTTGTGAACCTCAAGAGAATCCCGATTTTGTGAACCTCAAGAGAATCGCGATTTTGTGAAATCAAGAGAATCGCGATTTTGTGAACCTCAAGAGAATCGCGATTTTGTGAACCTCAAGAGAATCACGATTTTGTGAACCTCAAGAGAATCGCGATGCTGAGCAGAGAATCGTGTTTTTGAGAATCGCGATTCTGAACAGAGAATCGTGTTTCATATAATCGTGTCTTAGAGAATTGCGTTTTCACAGAATTGTGTTTTCACAAAATCGCATTTTCACAAAATCGTGTTTTAGAGAATCGTGTTTTAGAGAATCGCGATTTTGTCTCAGAGAATCGTGGTTTTCAAAATTTAGAGAATTGCGATTTTGAGCAGAGAATCGTGTTTTCACAGAATCGTGGTTCACAGAATCGTGTTTTGAAAATCGCGATTTTGTACCTTGGATAAAAATCGTGTTTTTTATAGAATCGTGTTTTTAGAGAATCGTGTTTTAGAGAATCGCGATTTTGTCTCAGAGAATCGTGATTTATGAGAATCGCGATTTTGAGCACAACCACAGAATCGTGTTTTCTCAGAATCGTGTTTTTGACATGAAAATCGCGATTGTCTACAGAGAATCGTGTTTTCACAAAATCGTGTTTTAGAGAATCGTGTTCTAGAGAATCGTGATTTTGTCCTAGAGAATCGTGTTTTTACAAAATCGTGTTTTTGACTAAAAATCGTGATTTGTGAGAATCGTGATTTTGAGCACAACCACAGAATCGCGATTCTGAGAATGACCACAGAATCGTGTTCTTTTCCACAAGCTTTTAGGCAGGAAACAGAGAATCGTGATTTTTCAAAAAATTTTGAATTTTCACAGAATCGCGATTTTCATCACAGAATCGCGTTTTTTGGCAGGAACTTCGAATTTTTGAGCACCGAGCAATGACGAGCTCCATATGTGCAGAAAATCATGAAAAAACACAGCGCTTGCTCTCCCTTGCACCTCCTAACTCCTTCTCACACAATAATGCATGAAAAATGGTATGGAAATGGTGAAAATGCACTAAAAAACAAGAAATTTCTATGAAGAAGAAGATGGAAGAAGGTGGAGAGGATGATGATGATGAAGATGAAGAGGAAAAAATAGAAAATGAACTGAAATGACAGTTTTTTTTACCTTCCAACGTTGCAAATCTACGATCTTACCATCACAACGCTCGTCCTCGAAGCTCTCTCCCCGACAACGGCGCCAAAATTTGGTGTAGCTCAAGCGTAAGCACCACCTCCTTTACTTGTCAATCCGCCGAGACGTGAGGACCGGTATGAAGACCACGAGCAAGTGAAGGCACAAGTGTGTGAGTGAAAGCACACAAGCATGCACACACATACACACACACGCACACGGTAAGATCAAAGAGAGGAACAATGGAAGGGATTTGATTACAAAAGAAATTTATTACAAAACTGAAATCTACAAGAAGCTAACCCCAAAAATGACCTCTCTAGCTCTTTTTATAGTTTTTGGACTAGTTTTGGCCCTGTCCAGACCTAGTGTCCGGCCTAGTTAAAAATTAGGTTCTAGGGCTTATTTGAAGGCTCAAACAGAGTCTAAAAATTATGAAAATTGGTAGGATGATACTTCTAATGCTCCTCAAGCTCGAGGACTCCTCGGCTTGCACAAAATGGAGCTACAAAAATAGAAAATGATATTTACAAAGGTTTTAGTGATGGAAATCACTATTTTTGTAGGGGATTCTTTTGAAAAGTTGACATGTACTTCATGGAGCTCCCTACTTGCTCCTTCTTCTTGTGTGTGTCCACCTTTCTGATGTGCTTCCATGCTTGTGCTTGTCCTTGAGTTCCAACAATGATTGGCTTGTAGGAAATCAAGGACAATTGAAGACTTATTTGGAGGCCAAGCATGTTAGGCTTGAGGGGGAGCTGTTGGTGCATTTTACCCAAGCCTACATGCTTGATATACTTGATATTATGATCATTTGTAAGTCACATGTGTAGTCATGTGAACATCTCTTGTAAAACAGTTCATTTTATCTCTTGTAATTGAAAAAATAAAAAAGGAAAAGGATGGCTTACCTCATCCATGATGTAAAAGCAAAGTCATGGCTCTAACTACCTAAAACCATGAATTTTTGAGCCAAGGGAATATCTCCTAACTTTGGGGATCACTTTTAGGTGGAGCCATTCGAATTCGAATTCAAAACTCCCTCCAAGAATAGCTATAAAAAGGAGCAAGAAGGAAGAGGCGATTAGCAAGCCTTGTACGTGACCACTTCATGTCATTTTGTAGAGATTGAAGAGCTTACTCCATAGCTCTATCATTCTACTCCCATTGTGCAAACATTCATTGCCAATGTGGTTGTAATCATATGTGAATCTATAAATTTGTCATTATCTACTTCTCTGTTTTGTTCTCTGCTATACTCACTCAGAGCAGTAACTTCAGAAGGTTATATCTCAAGTTGTACTCAACATTTCTCATGGTTTTAATGTGCTTGGATAGCTCTTACTGTCTAGTTTCTGTATATCAATTTTCATGGTCATTGGATTTACAGTTTTGGAGATATCTGCATTTTACTGCTCACTGGTCTATCTCTGTAGAGCCCCGAGAATGGTGGGCATGTTCCAGAAATTGATGAATCTTGTTCTCAGTGCTCAGTCCATCATTTGAAGTGTTTTAACTTGGATTGGGAATCTTGCTAAGTCTATTTGCTATGCCCAAAAGGAATTTATCTAATTCCTACCAGGTTGAGAGCACAGTTTAATTTTTCCAGCAGGTGTATGTCCAAAAATAGCAAGTTTTGGGAGCTAGTCATTCCGCAACTAGTCTGTCTTGACTTAAACTTTTGGGATACATGTTCCAAAGTACTTGGCTGATATTTTGGTGGATTTAGGAAGCTCAAAGGGTCTACTAATCAACTCTGAAGTGTCAGTTGGCTGATGTGAAGCCGGTTGTAGCAGCACCAACTCATCTTTGGATTGCATCCACCATCTCTATTCACAGTAATAAGTCAGACCTATGGATCAAATAAACCTCCAGTAATAAGTCAGACCTATGTATCAAATCCCCTCTCAAGATTCGGGTTACCATTGATTTGCCTCTAGGAGTGGTTACCAACTCCTCAGGGTCCGGTCTTCCTAAATGTTCCAAAGTACTTGGCTGATATTTTGGTGGATTTAGGAAGCTCAAAGGGTCTACTAATCAACTCTGAAGTCTCAGTTGGCTGATGTGAAGCCGGTTGTAGCAGCACCAACTCATCTTTGGATTGCATCCACCATCTCTCTTCACAGTAATAAGTCAGACCTATGGATCAAATAAACCTCCAGTAATAAGTCAGACCTATGTATCAAATCCCCTCTCAAGATTCGGGTTACCATTGATTTGCCTCTAGGAGTGGTTACCAACTCCTCAGGGTCCGGTCTTCCTAAATTTTCAATGTTGTTATCACGATACCAAAACTCAACCGATCACGATACTACAACCGAAGTAGCTCCAAATGCAAATTTTTTTCACCCCTTGGTTTCTCTCTCACTCCTCTTCACTCCTCACCCTCTATCTTACTCAAGAACACTCTAAAAACTCTCTATCCCACCCTACAATACCGGATACGCCTTTAATCACGTGTTAAAGCACTTCTACTGTGTTTTGGATATTAAAATCTTGAGGTAGCTTACCTTTGTGATACCCTACTTAAGCCTTGAGTTCACTAGGTAGCTTTGAAGGCCTAGATTGCACGATACCACACGGGCGATACTGGTCACTGTCTTCAGATGATACCACTCTCTGAGCAAGTGTCAAATGAAATACTTTTTTTGGTTTTTATAGTTTCTGATGGCTGATGCCTATCCTACACTAACTTGGCAATTTTTTGGGATCTTCCTTAGTACTTTTCCACTTACTCCTACTCCAATTCTCTTCTTGACCTAACCCTAACTCTTTCGTCTCTCCCTCTCTCCTAACCCTAAACCTAAAAACTCATTACACACACCTCTAGGATGTGAAGTAACAAGTGCTGAAGTGTTTGACTACTTGCCACGGAACGAATTCACTTCTACAAGTACGATTTCTTCACTCTAGAGCTATAACCATCACAAAGGCACCTTGGTTGGGCGTGTTCTCTGGCAATGGCACAAAAAGCATGTGTACCTAAGTCACAAGGTTTTAGGGACTTGTGTCAAAGAGACTAAATCTTGCTTGCCACACAAGTGCATATAGTGGTGGATTGACACACGCTTAATTATCAATCTGATGAACCGACCTAACCAAGTGTATGAGGACTTGTGCGCACATGATGGATAATGAAATGGTTTAGCTAAAATGCATGAGAAAAGACTAGTCTACTTCTCCAACTCACTCAATCTCTGAAAATCTCTGCCGCAATACACTTACAGTAGTAAACACAAATTCGAATGTTTCTCCCAACTCTGAACTCCGAATATGGTCAATAGCAGATTCATTTCAAAGATCTCAACGAGACGCATCTATTGGTGGTTTTTCACTCGAATCTGACAACCGCTCTTTAAGTTATGAACCACAACAGTGAATGGCAGGAAACACACACACTCACTTCACAACTCGTACTTGCTCACACACACACTACAATAGCTCAAAAGTGATGGGACCGGGTAGATAACAGTCCTACACACACATTCCAAGCTTTGCACACACACAAAAGATCATAGAGAAGATGAAAATCTGTAGGAAAGAAGCAAATTTGAAATTCTGGAGCTCTCCTTCTTCACAATGTTAAAAAGTATTTACAAAGAGTCACAAAGTGACTAATATAAATGTGCCCTAGAAATGGTCCTTTCACACAAGTGACCGGCACTTTATTGGCTAATCTCTAATTTCCTACTATTTTACAAGAAATATTTTACAACCATTTGGGATTATGCACATAGAGGACTCCTCTAGTGCATTTACATACCTTTGAGGGAATTTTCTAGGATTTTGAAGAAGAAAAATATGCCCATAAATTTGAAAATTTTGGGGCTCCTCATTTGCTCTGCAACAACAAGAGTCTGAAGGAAACCCTAACAAGGAGGTAGAAAACCATAAAAAACAAGAACCAGGATCAGTTCTGGCCGATCCAATGCCAGAAGAGTTATCCATGTGGATCGAGGCATATCAAGCACAAATAAAAGCAAGACCAACCATTGAACAACATGAAAGGGAATATCCAAGAGGTGACTTAGAGAAAGAAAGATTGGAGATATGTAAGAAGTTAATTGAAGTGGCTCAACAAACCTTGGAAAAACCTGTTCAACCACTACCCAGTACAAGAGTTCCCGAAAAAGAATTTTAGGAATGTGTAGCGCCTAGTCATTCGAGGGAAGGGAAGAAAAGTGAGAACCATGGAGAAAATTACTGTGAAAATAAAAAGTAAGGATCAGTTATCCCTGAAGTAGACGCGGAATGGCCTAGTGACTTGTGCACAAGAGTCCAAGAAGATAGATGGAAGAAAACAGAAGGAATTGAACTTCCTTTTGAAGAGTTAGAAGCGGGAGGCGAGCTTGAAGTGTCAATGCATGAATTAAACTCAGAAGGATTACTGCAACTTTATGACAACAAAGATGACGAAGATAATGTGAATGTATTGTGAAATTATTGGGAGAATATGAACATAATTCTGAATTATATCATGTTCCCCCAGTGAGGAGAAAGGAGCAAAACCCATTAGTTCAAACCTCTGACATAATACAACATCTTAAAGAAATAAAAATACCTTGTACTCTGACTTTGGAAAAACTCTTAAAAGTGAATCCTCAGTTGAGAGAGAAGCTCACCAACCAGTTAGAGACAAAGTCAGACAAAATCGAGATGCAAGATGAAGTAGCCACAGTTAAAATCCCAGTCGATAAGGTTGGAGATTTCAACAAGGGAGATGAAGGAAACACATGCCTCCCTATCACTTATAGAGGTTATACCACTAAAGACATATTAGATTCGAGAGCTGGAGTAGGAATTGCTACCAAGGAAATATGGGAGAAATGGGGAAAACCAGCTTTACGACCTACCAGAATGAAGATTCAAATGGCAGATGGGCACACAGAACGACCCCTATGCTTATTGGAAAAAGCAATATTTATCACTTGTGGAGTCAAATTTGAGCACACCTTAGCAATCTGTCAATTCGAAAATGCTAGCAATTATGAGATGATACTTGGAAGGCCTTTCGTGAGATAGCTCAAGGTAGTGCAAGACTGGGGAACAGACGCAGTATACTTGCAGCATGGGGGAACCACAACTAGAATAAACATCCATACTTATATATATCAAGATGTCCCCCCTCTGCAATGGAACCTGATACATAAGGAAGACGACAATCTATCGATTCATAGTATAGGTTCGAGTAGCCAAACATGGATGAATGAAGATACTCACCTATGGATGTGCCAGACAGCTAAAAGGGAAGAAGAAAGGAGGCAAGAATGGCAGATAAGACAACGAGTATCTAGACCTATAAAAGACCCTGCTTACATGCCTCAAATCTTCTTAGATGAAGAATTCGAACCCCATGGTTGGATGGAGATTTTAGCCACTCTTGACGTGTGTGTAAATGAAGAAGTAATAACTATGAATGAATGCATAGATGAGGAAGGATATGATGTAAGATTCTACATGGTTGTTCTCCAAGAAGTAGATGAAGGAGAGGTAATCGAAAAAGAATGGAAGGAAGATTATGAGAGCATCGAAATGGAATGGGAACCTATCGAGGAAGAAAATAAAAATCAAGGAGTAAGCATCGTGACTAATGAGTCAAATCAAGGAATGACACAAAGGGAAGAAAATGAACCAGACAAAGAAAATGGAGAAGAAGAAAACAAACCTCAAGACCAATTCGAGGTACTAGAGCATTTCAAGAAGTATGAAGTAGAAGAAAGGAAGACTGCTATTCAGATGCCAAAACGGGAAGCGCAACTAGGGATAGCATATGACAATAAAGAGCAGACCAAGAAAATAATATTAGTTCTGGAGGAAGGAGAAGAGAGATGCACTTTTATAGGACAGGATGTCTCATTTGAGGAAGAACAAGCTTTAATACAACTCATAAGAGAATATAGAGATGTCTTTGCATGGACTTTTAAGGATTTAATAGGTGTAGATCCTTCTATTTGCGCCCATAGAATCCCTATGACCTCAAAGACCAAGCCCTCCAACAAAGACCATACACTTATAATGATGTTTATTCGGCAAAGATTAAGGAAGAGATAGATAAGTTGTTGGATGCGGGCTTCATTTATGAAATTGAACACATAGAATGGGTGTCACCCTTAGTGGTAGTGCCTAAGAAGAATGGAAAGTTAAGGGTATGTATTAATCTTAAAAACGTAAACGTCGCCACCATACGCGATAGTTACCCATTACCTATCACAAATCATTTGTTGGAAAGGGTGGCAGGAAAGGAAGTCTATAGCTTCCTTGACGGCTTCTTAGGATATAACCAAGTAGCCATTGCTCCTGAAGTCCAACATAAGACAGCCTTTGCAACCGAATGGGTAGTCTATGCATTTAGGGTTATGCCTTTTGGTCGAACTGATGCCCCAACCACTTTCCAAAGATTGATGTGCCATGTGTTCAAGGAGTTCTTGAGAAAAAGTATGGAGGTATACATGGATGATTTATGTACCTATTCAACTATACGATCAGAACATATCCCAGAACTAAGAAAAATATTTTCCAAATGTCATTAGTATAGAGTATGCCTTAATATGGAAAAATGTGTTTTCATGGTTCGACAGGGAAAGATATTAGGACACATTGTCTCTAAGAATGCAATTTCCACTGATGAAGATAAAATCAAAGTGATTTTGGATTTGCCAAGACCAAAGACCGCTAAGGAAGTGCAATCATTTATGGGACATTGTGGATATTATCGTAGATTCATTCACATGTATGCCATAATTGTGAGACCCCTTTATGGATTACTGACTCAGTTTACCTGGACAGAAGAATGTGAAGAGGATTTCAATGAATTGAAGAGTCACTTGAGCTCAGCACCAATCCTGAGAGTACCGGATTGGAATAGACCATTTCATATTCATGTAGATGCCTCCAAGTTTGCCATTGGCTGCATCTTAGCACAACCAGTGGATACAGGGAAATTAGATCATCCTATAGCCTATGCTAGTAGACAATTAAACCAAGCAGAGCGTAATTATACCACTACGGAGTGAGAAGGCTTAGGAATGGTATATGCTGTAAAGAAATTTTGACACTACTTATTGGCAAACAAATTCAAATTCTTCATTGATCATCAATCTCTACTGTACCTAGTCAATAAGCCTTGCAATACTAGACGACTAGTGTGATGGTTTCTATTGTTAATGGAATTTGATTTTGAAGTAGTAGTCAAGAAAGGGAATACGCACATTCGTGTAGATCACCTGTCAAGAATGACACATGGAGAACCTCCCACCGGAGTGCCAAAGGATCTGCCGGATTCTTATCTCTTCAACCTAGAAGTATGTCCACAATGGGCAAAAAAATTAATTCCCATATTAACACATGGACCTCAACATCGCATCAATTTAAACAACATCCAGGAGCTACGAAAGACTAAAACTCTCCACATCATAGCTGGAAGCCTATACCACCAAGATCCAAGTGGATTACTTATGAGATGTGTGGAAGAAGAGGAACAAGAGATGTGGCTTCAAAGAGCACATGTGAATCGATGGAAAACTCATTGAAGTGTGAATGGAACCTGGCAAGCACTTACGAGATTAGGCATATATTGGCCAACCATGCAGAGGGATACACATAACTATGTATCTACATGCCCCACTTGTCAAGAAAGAACACCTAAAGAGAACTCTACTCTATGTTACTCTACAGTAGCACCAAGGTGGAGCATGCCTCTGGTAAAATTCTTGAAAACATAGGAGTACCCAAAAGGAGCTAATTTGGCAAGAAAACATGCCCTCGAGGAACAGAGCAAAGATTATGTACTCATAGGCAAACAACTTTTCAAGAGAGGAAGGGACAATCATTTAAGAATGTGCATTCATGAAGAGGAGTATGTTTCAGTCTTAGAGATGGCTCATATAGGAGCTGCTGGAGGACATTAAATTGGAAAAATGATTCTCTTTGCTAGAATGTGGTGGCCAACTCTATATCAAGATGCAACCACTTATGTCCAAAGATGCGATACATGTCAACGGACGAAGTATCCTATTAGAAGAGATGAAATGCCATTAAGACCTATGATAAGTTCCAGAGCATTTACCAAATGGGGAATAGATTTTGTAGGACCTATTAGCCCACAAGTGAAAGGTTCTCATGCCGAGTACATAATCATAGCAATGGACTACTTGACCACATGGGTAGAGGCCAAGGCAGCTAAGAAGAACAATGCAAGGACCACGACTAAGTTTCTCTTTGAGAACATATTCACTAGATTTGGATTGCCAATAGAAATCGCGAGTGATAGGGGCACACACTTTGTCAGTGAAGTGATAGAAGCCTTAATGAATGAATTCTTAGTTATTCATAAGAAATCAACTCCCTATCACCCACAAGCCAATGGAGAGGCTAAAAGTTCAAACAAAATCTTGTGTACAGTTCTCACAAAGATTGTTAACAATGGAAGATCTGATTGGGACAAGCAATTACATCACGCTTTATGGGCATTCTAAGTAGCATACAAAACAACCATAGAAACTACTCTGTTTAACCTAGTGTATGGCTAGAATGTTGTCTTACCAATTGACTTCCTAGTTCCTACTCTTAGAGTAGCCTCAAACTACGAATGGATTGGACGTGAGTTATCTAATCAATTGGACCAAATCGAGAAGCTACATGAAACTAGGTTACAAGCACTGGTAAGCATTTATGCTGCAAAAAGGCAACAAAAGGCATACTTCGATGCTCACATTAAGGATAAAAATTTGAAGGAAGGAGATTTAGTCCTGGTATATACCTTAAAGCAACACACAAAGAAGCTGCAGAAGAGAGGATATGGACCCTTGGTGATCAATCACATATCAACTAGTGGAGCCATCAATTTAGCAACCATAGACGGTGAACTACTACCTAATTATATAAGTGGGTGTCGAGTAAAAAACTATTTAGAGCCATTGACAGAGGAAATACTATCAAGAGTTCTAACAGCAAGAAATAGACGAGAAGAGGATGAAAAAATACGCGAGGAATCAAGATAGGAAGCCCTAGAACGAATAAGGAAACAAAAGGAATGGATGAGAGAGAGGGATGAAAGGTATCGGCTAGGAGAGGAGCCCATCCCAATGGCTAATTTAGGGCCTCAGAAAACCCAAGACATCAGGTGAGGCAACCTTATTTGAACTTAGGAGTGGGAATAGAGGAATACCACCTGGCGGATGCTCTCATCGATACAGGAGCAGCTGTCAACTGCATCCGATCCTCTCTGACTCATTAGCTCAAAGCACAATTACGTCCAACAAAAGTACATCTGATTGGAATAGGTGGAAAGGTTACTGAATGCATAGGCGAGATTACCTTATCATTGCACCTAGGAAATAATTCGATGCAACAAAGACTCTTAGTGTGTCATGATCAAGATTTATTGGAAGAACTTATGTTAGGCCAAGATTGGATATATGAATATGAGGTAACTATCCAATTAGCCTTGGGCTACATATCAGCCAAGATAGGACATCGCGAAGTATTCAGTGTGTTAGAAGAACGACCTGTCAAAGCCAAGTGTATAGACCCGAGAGATCAACTACTCATGCATGACGATGTTTGTACATCTACACCTAGTATGGAACCCGCACCTCAAAGTAATTCACCTGTGTTCACAAAAATTCTTAATTTCACACCCACTCATCATCTTGTGCACCTTTGTATTAACATCGTTTCCAAGAAGAGCCCTAGTGAGGAATTGAACACAAGAGCTACTAGGCAAAGTAACCTACCCAAATCAGGTCGAATTAGCCTATATCCAATTCAAGGCACTAGACAGACTTGGATTAGAAAAGGTCAGGCAACATCATATCATCAACAATAGAGCCATCATCTACACAGGAAACAACAACAATACAAGGACACAAGCCAAGCTGGATCTCGAGGTCCACAAAAGATTGCCCAATTGTGAATACCAAGGAAATTGATTGCTGCTCAACCTTGTAGAACACAAATATGGGCTCCCAAATCAAATGTACCAATGAAGACCACTAAGCTGAAAACATCCGTACGAAGGAAGGATCAATACGAAATAAAGATGAAGAAGCAAGAAAGATGTGATGACTTGAGATTGAAGAAACATAGGTACTCAACGAGAGCAACTCAAAGATATGAATGACTAGTAGAGCAGAATTACAACGCGATAGTTACACAAAACACCAGAAGAAACAAAGATGCAGTCAAGGATAACAAAACAAAGTTGAGTTGGATACCCAAATTGCGATCATCATCGATAAACTCTCCAACAAATTCTTCTTGCACACATCTTGAGGTATGTGCCTTGAAAAGAGTGCTTTGAAGTGTTGTCTATCCATGGTAGTGCTTGTTTGTTGTTGGTAGTGTGTGTGCAAAGTGTAGGAAGTGTTGAAGCATAGCTAGGTCATTTCCCTGGCTCAGTATTTTGCTCATAACTTGAAGAAGGAATGTCAAAATCAAGTGAGAGTACCATCATTGGATGCGTCTTCTTGAGAGCTTCAAAATTAGCCTACTATTCACTATATTCCGAGTTCAGAGCTAAGAGAAAATCTCGATTTACTGTTGGCTGCTTCTCTAAGTGTCGTGACACCATAGCTGACCCTGAAAGCTTTGATTGTGATAGCTTACACATATTTGCACCATTGGTAGTTATCATTTGCATTGACGGTCATTTGAATGCATGTCCTCATACACTCGGCTAGGTTATGATATTTCTTGGATTGATAATTAAAGCGTGAATCGCCACTATATGCACTTGTAGAGGATTGAGGTATAGTCTCCTTCTCCTCAAGTCCCTAAGTCGATACTTAGGTACACACATGCCTAGGGAGAAGTTTGAAGCTTTCAACAAAGCTTTGGGCTTACTTCCTTTTGTGGATTGATTCCACATAGCTTGGCACTTCCTTATACACGAGTGCCAGCTCCTTGTTCACTGCACCACTCCCAGGGGGGATTTGTTGATATATTTAGGTAGTGATATGTGTGAACACTCTAGGACCATCGGGGCACTTTTTTCCCTCTTTAGGACGTTTTTCCCCCCGGCTTGTATATATGCCTATTGCCCTAATGGGCTAATTATCTTTGTACATTCTAGTGGTAATACATTCAATATTGTGTGTTGAACTCCAAGCTTCTTCTTCTTCCTTGTGCTGTTCGCATGCTTCCGCAGATGTCTAAGTCCAATAGTGACATGCATTATCAGCGAAATAAGAGACTTGAGAGGTAGATGAGCACAATGTACATGCATTGGTAGCATTTTCACTTCATTTGCCATCATGTGTGCACATGTCCTTAGACACTTGATATGTCTATCTTCTCAGATTGCTAATTAAGCATATATTGGTCCACCACTATATGCACTTGGGGTCAATTGAGGTATAGTCTCAGTTAGCACAAGTCCCTAAGATTCTACAACTTAGCTATACACATTTTTGGTGCCGTTGCCGAGACCTAGTCCAATCAAGGTGCCTATATGATGGTAATGGCCTAGGAGAGAATGTATCATGTGTTGAGAAGCAATTTCAATAAGTGGAAAGTCACTAAAAACTTTCGCACTCATTCCTTCACACACTTGTAATGTGTAATGAGTTTTTAGGTTTAGGAGTGAGGGAGTGAGAGAGCATTAGAGTTTAGAAGTAAGAGTAAGCTCGCATGATTAGTGTAGGAAAATCATCACAAGAAAATCCAAAAATTGAATCATTTTCATTTTAGGCCTTGGTCACCCCAAGGACCTAAAATACCAAAACATTTTAGTGTCCTAGTCACTTTTACTAGTTGCAAGCTACATGAGCCAACTAGCGACCAGTGTCGCAGGGCAAGTATCATGTAGAAATACACGCACAAAGGGAGTGAGCAAGAGAGAAGTGAGCAAAGGAAATCACTAAAGTAAGTGTTGCATCTTCTTAAACTTCAAAATCCATTAAAATAGCTCAAAACATGATACGACACAGTAGAAGTATCGCAAGGGTTGTAGGAAGGGATTTGAGTGAGATATTGCACTCATAGGCACATGAGGGAGAATATGAACATCTGAAGAGCATCGCACACAAGAATGTTTTGAATTTAGACCTTGCAAAGACCAAGTATCATGGCCGGTTGAGTTCAAGTATCGTGATACTTGAATTCCCATGTATCACAATACTTGGCCTGTATTGTGTATTGCCTCACCGTGTATTGCGATATCTCACAAGTATCGTGTATTGCCGGGTTGAGTATCACGAGTGCACAAGTATCGTGTATTACCTCTCCGTGTATCATGATACCTCACAAGTATCGTGTATCGTCAGGTTGAGTATCATGAGTGCACAAGTATTGTGTATCACCTTGCTCGTGTATCATGTATCACCTCCCCGTGTATTATGATACATCACAAGTATCATGTATCATTGGGTTGAGTATTGCAAGTGCACAAGTATCGTGTATCATCTCCTCATGTATCACGATACCTCACAAGTATCATGTATCATCGGGTTGAGTATCGTGAGTGTGCAAGTATCATGTATCGTCTCGCTCATTTATCATGTATCATCATCTTATGTATCACGATACCTCACAAGTATCATGTATTGTTGGGTTGAATATCAAGAGTGCACAAGTATCATGTATCATCGGGTGGCTAAGTATCATATCATTTGAGCAAATATCGTGTATCGTGGATGGCTAAGTATCGTATCATGGATTATCTGGTATCATGTATTGTTTAGCCCATGTATCATGTGTCATGCATGACTGAGTATCGTGAGAGTTCAAATATTGTATCATGACCACCCAAGTATTGTGTATCGTCCAATTGTCAGGTATCATGTATCGTGGAGCAGTGTGTATTGTGGTTAATGAAAAGTGGTAAAAAATCTTGGAGAAGGAAAACTGAGAATTGCAATTGTTGAAATCCTATTAAAGGATAGTCCTAGGGTTAAAATAGACCTAAGGACTCTGCATTGAATGAACTTAAGATCAAGAAAAGTATTAGCACTACAAGGAATACGAGCGCATAGCGACGGTTAAGGCGACACAATTTCATCGCTATAAAATTGCAAAATGCATCGCAATGAGCATCGTGCGCGAACTGTCGATTAAACGATGAATAAAACGATGTTTTTTTTGACGTACAGCGCGATGGGGTGTGCGATGCTCGCATAGAGCGTCGCTAAGGTGAAAGTTTTAAAAAAGCATCGCATAAGCGACGCTAAAATAGCATAAGTGACACTAAAAAATGTCGCTTATGCGACGTCAATTCCAGTGGTTTTTATGACGCGTTACCATTGCTTACATGATGGTCTGTTGACAAAAAAATTAAAATGTTGGAGGCTTTTCGATCGGCACTTTCACGCATCTGATCGAAGAGATCTCCAACGTTCGCAATTGCGCTACGTTTACGAGCTGAAACAAGTATATGCAGAATTGTTGTTTTGCCTAAGCTCTCTCTTATTGTCTCTCTCTGTCTCTATTTCTCTCTTTCTACATCTTTCTCTCTTTGAATTCTCTCTCTCTCTCTCTCTCTTCTTTCTCTCTTTATTGCAGGTTATTCAAGAAGCTAACCAAGCAAAAAGTATGGCTAACTATTGTAAGTACAATTTCTATTCTTTGTATATCATTTGAATTGTGTTATTTTCATTAGATAGCATACTCACACTTATTGATATGCACATATACACTTATACATGATGAAGATGCACATTCACACATATACACATACACATACACACACATATATACACACAGATACATGTGCACATACACACACATACACATGCATATGCACAAACATGTCTACAACCACATAAAAAGACTTACATGAATGCATTATTGCATATATATACACATACACACATTAACATATACATAAATACATGTATATGCACATCCACATGCATGCACATGGATGCAAATGGAAATGCATCCACATACACATGCATGTTTCATACATATACACATGTATATACATACATTATACACATATATACACATATATATGCACATACGTACACACATATATACACATGCACACACATGCACATACACATGCACATACATACATATACACATATAGATGCACATACACACATATACACATAGAGTTACACATATACATGCACATACATATACACACACATAGACATGCACATGCACATACTCATAAACACATATACACTTACACATGCACATGCACATTTATACATATAACCACACATACACATGCACATACATACATATACACACACATACATATACACTTATGTACACACATATGAATGAATTATATAATTAAAGTATTAAAACACATGCTTAATATAAACAATAATAACAATCAATATAACAAAATTCTTCATTACTTAATACCATACACACAATTCAAAACATAACTGAAATGAAAAATATATAGATAAAAAAAGTATATATATATATATCAATGTAAATACATATAATCCAATGTCATAATCAACTAGAATCCTTATCATCATCATCATGATCATCATCATGATCATCATCATCATCATCAACAACATCATGATCATCCTGATCATCCTCATCCTCATCATCATGATCACCCTGTGACGATCGAGATCGTCCCTCTTGTGTCTGTCTCTCCACCTCATCCATATCTGCCTCTCCATAATACTCCTGTATTACATATAACAAACATAAATAAGTAAAACAATTAAACCATTCATAAAAACAAAATAATTATATAAAATTTAATAATACTCACAAAGGCATCCGGATGATCTCGCATATACTCGCTCAAATGCCGATATCCAAAATGTGTAGCATACTCGATCTCATGTTTCGTAGGATATCGGCCATAATCCTTTCGCTGCATTGAAACAAATAAAAAAGATTAGTTGCTTGCATTTTAACTAAAATAAGAAATATACTCCCAATAACACATATACTTACAAATGTAGCTACAAAACCATTATGGCCCATTTGGCCTAGGTGTGATGTGTGGCCCGACTCCAGTCTCTTCTTTGCAGTAGCCTATTTATTTAAGAAAAAAGAAATACATAAGTTAAATGTAAAAAATTACTAAAATTATGAAAATTATAAATATAAACTATTAATTTGTGTACCTTTTGCTGAGGAAATGACTCCTGAAGACATAGCTATCTATGAAAAAACTGCCATGTCTCAGGTGGTATGTTAGGTCGCCTCTTATTTTTTTCCACCATACAACATCTCCTGTTAATTTAATCTCAAACAAAAAAAAAATCAGAATACATACACATATATACACACACATACACATACACATACCCACATACACATATACATGCAGACATATATGCATATACATACATATAACATAAACACACATATACATATCCACATATATACGTACACACACATGCATGCATATACACTCATTCATACAAAATACATGCATTTATCCCACAATAATGTGTATTTGTGTATATGTGAATATGTGTGTATGTGTAAATGTGTATATGTGTGTATGTGTAAATATGTATATGTGAATTTTTTGTGTATGTAAATAATCAGATTATTAATATCAAATACCATTATTTGTAGATTCTAATCAATCAGATGGAACTCCACCACCGTCTCCTCATCGTGCAATGACTATATACTGTAAGTATATCAAGCATTTAATTTTAAATATATTTGATGGATACATAACTTATATATTTTTTTGTTTCTTATTATAATCAGATTCTGATCAATCAGAGGGTACTCCACCACCTCCTACCCATGCAATAAATTCACATCTGTCCTCCAATAGGAATTATGATGAATTTTACTATCAAGAGCATATTATATGTTGGTGTAACTCTTGTTATGACACGTATCGAAGACCACGATTGGAATGTATTGAACATGAGGCAGAGTATGGTACTTTTGAGCATGCACCATCACTTGGTCAATGTGATAATGCTTGGGTATGTATTTTTTATACAAATTAATGTCATTATTTTATTTAAAAATCATATACAAAATCAAATTACTGTTGATATACAGGAATACTTGTTCGATGATGATGATGATGATAATTTTTCTCATAATGTTAATATACCTCGTACACGTCATGGACTTGCTGTTCATCAATTACAAGCAGAGGTTTCTAGAAATCCTCTACCTCCTGGTTTAGAGACTGAAACGGCTAGAGATTATCCATTGCCAGCTCGTGGTTGTTCTTTAGTACAAACATATGATAGAAGAAGATATGGAGGATGGAATAGAGGACCACTTCCTTTAGATGGAGAGGTTTTCAACTTTTGGGGTAATCGCTATATGATTGCTCCATCCACTATTACTAATGTTGGTCGTGGTCTCTTTATTGTAGAGGATTTGTATGTGCCTCCGAACTCTGAAGTCACTCTTATGTCATTTTCTGGTCCTATATATGAATGGGGAGATTGGCATCGACTTTCTCGTTATGTTCAAAGCATGAGTACTTATGGAATATGCTTGAAAGCAGCATCTCTTACTAGTAGAAGGATTTTACATGCAGAAAATGAAAGATTATATATTGATGGAAGACCTTATACACATGGAAATATAGCAGGTTTAATAAATAGTAGTCGAGGGTTACATAATAGTTCAAAGACTAATTGCACATTTGAGGAGCGTGAAAATAGTCATGAATCACCATACATGAGTAGAGATGTATCAAGATACATAGTTGTCAATGCTATTACTACATTACATGCCGATGATGAACTATTATTTCATATTTCTAAAAATGAGAAATATCTTCGAGAGGAATGTCTAAAGCATGTATATTAAGGAAGTCGTTTGACACGACTAAGTGCTAGCTTACTTATTCTCAATCTTCAAAATCATTTTGGATGGAGTAATGTATCTGTTTCAACACGATTAAGGTATAATTTTCAATTTTCTATCTATTGATATATATATGCATATATATATATATATATATATATATATATATATATATATATATATATATATATATATATATATATATATATATATATATATATATAAACATACACATAATATACATGAATGCATACACACATATAAACATACACACACATATACACACATACACATGTTATGAGAGTAAGGTCAAATTATACATACTTGTATCGATTGAAGATGTTTTGTCCATCTAGCCTTTAGAATTGTCCACCCAACCTTTAGAATCTTCTTGACACATATGTTTCTCCTATTTTAGTCGACGTAATACCTGTGCTGCTAATTATACAAATATATAAATAGCAGTTACCAAGGAAGGTATCAAGTCACATGTAAAATGGGAGGAGCAAATTTATCTTGAAGATTTTGAAGGATGGAAAAATAATTTTAAAGGATGGGCGAACAAAAAGTGTCCATTCAATGCAAGTTTTTAATCTTACTTTAGATAAGGTAAGAGCAAGAACTTGAATTGAATGGACACTTTTTGTTGGTCCATCTTTTAAAACTATTAATGCATCTTTCAAAATATTCACGAAAAATTTGATCCTCCCATTTTACATATGACTTAATACCTTCCTTGGTAACGGATATTTAATATCTGTAAACAACTTAGCAAGACAGTTAATAGATTGACTATAAAATGGGAAACTGCCAGACGATTCAATGGTCTAGATATGAAAATCTGCAAACCACAATATACAAAAACAATTAAAAAGGAAATCAAATATACACAGCTACACATGCATACATACATATACATACATATATACACATTCATACATACACATACATACATACATACACATGTATACACACATACATATACATATATGCATACATATATATACATACATATACACCTATAAAACACATATACATACATATATAAATATACACATACACATATGTATATGCATGCACATGCATATTCACATCCACATACACATACACATAAGCATACACATATATAAAATTATATGCATATATATGTATATTTATTTATTTACTTTTTTTAATATATCTTTTTTTGATGAACTTACAGGTTATTATTTGAAAAGTTTTTACCAAGTCAGAATATTCTTCCTACCTCACATGATGAAATGAAGAAGATAATCAACAATCTTGGTATAGATTATCAATGTATACATGCATGTCCTAACGATTGTATTTTATATAGAGGTGAATATGCAGACTCTTTGACATGTCCCAAATGTCAATCTCCTCGATATAAGGGCGAAGAAGGTAAAATCCCAAAAAAGGTATTGAGACATTTTCCATTGGCTCCACGGATTAGACATATGTTTCAAAGCCCCGAATTATCAAAGCTTTTGACTTGGGGACATGATCATAAAAGTACTGATGGAAAAATCAGAATTCCTCATGATAGTGTTGCTTTTCAGCATATTGATTCTACATGGCCTGAATTTGCACAAAATCCACAAAATCTAAAGTTAGGAGTTGCATTAGATGGGGTTAATCCATTCTCCATGAAATCCAGTAAATGGTCAACATGGCCTGTGGTAGTCACAAACTACAATCTTCTGCCATATCTTAGCATTAAAAAGGAACATTCAATGCTTTGACATTTAATCCCAGACAAAAGACAAGTTAAAGATATGAATATATATCTTGCTCCTCTCATTGACGATCTCCAAGAGTTATGGAGAGGTATTAATGTCATTGATGTATCGAAAAGCATCAATGAAAGACATATTACGGTTCGTGGTATTGTGGCTTGGACGATTCACGATTTTCTAGGATATGGTGTTTGTTCAGATATTGATATAATTTTTTATTCAACATGCATGTAAATAAATATGATTTAATCTAATTATATTTTTATCATTTTCATGATGCAGGAATATCTACTAAGGGTTATAAAGCTTGTCTATATTGTGGTGATTGGTTGAGATCAATCTATAGTAAGAATCTCAACAAAAATATTTATCTTCAACATCGACGATTCTTGCCTGATGATCATCCATTAAGATCTAAAAGAGAAGCGATACATTTTAATGGAAAGCTTGAAATAGGTTAGTGTCCAAAACCTATGACGCCTATGGATTGGTATAAAAAATGGACAAATTGACCTCTAATAGATCCAGAATCAGAAATCTTCAGTGATGATTCAGATAATGAGTATGTGAATAGAGGTAAAGGAAAATTGGCACTCGTAGAGAACATATCAATATGGTATTCTTTGGAGTATTGGAAAGAGTTAAAAGTATGTCATCTTCTTGATACTATGCATATATTCAAAAATATTGGTTATTCACTATGGCAACATCTTCTTGGACTAAAAGATACCATAACATCAAGGAATGATTTGAAAGATCAAAAATCAAAACCAAAGTTATGGCCGGTTTTTGATAGACATTGACAAGAAACGACTTATGCACCTACTCCTTGGGTACTTACAACAAAAGAGATAAAGGCTATCAACAATATAATTAAATTGATTAAGTCTCCTACAGGATATGGAGCATCTTTTCAAAACATGTTTACTATGGATGATAAGAGCTTATCTGGGTTAAAGACCCATGACTGGCATAACTTTTTGAAACATATTTTACCTTTGGTTATCAATGGATGTACAACGAAAGGAGTACGAGATGTGATGTATCGTCTTGGATCACTTATAAGGTAATTATGATACTTTTATATTTAATATGTATGAATATTGGATATCTTTTATTTTTGAATTAACTTCTTTATAATTGTTTTTATGATATGTATAGGTGGATTACATCCAAAGAGATTGACAAAAACTCGATCCCATTGAAGAAAAACGTGAATGCAAAGAGCTACTATGTTTGATGGAGAAAGAACTTCCTACTTCATTTTTTGATATTCAGGTTCATTTATTAGTCCATCTTGTAGATGAAATAGAGATTGCAGGTGTTGTCAACACTCGATGGATGTTTTGGGTCGAGCGATTTATGGGAATATTAAAAGGTTATGTGCGACAAAGAGCGAAACCAGAAGGATCCATGGCAAAGGGTTGGATGCTTGAAGAGTGCATGTATTATGTTAGTGAGTACCTTGAAAGAGTTCATGAAGAAGCTCCATGTGCATGGACCAACGAGACTTCTTCAAAACTAATAGATGAGGTATTATCAGGTAAGGGAGTTCCATTCTTATTTACATTTCAAGAAAAAAATGATGTTTCTACTTTTGTAGCATATAATAGCGAATGCATGCAAGCATTCCTTAGCGAGTATGAACAGGAACTTCAAAATCTTTGAAGTAAAAGGCTAAAAAACAAAAGATATAGGCGTAATCTCGATAATAATGAGATTACAGATATATCTTCTTTCACGGATTGGCTATATAGTCGTTTGCAACATGCCAACGCAAATAATGAAGAAATCTCAGATGAGCAGAGAGAGTTAATGATAGGTTGTGAATGAAAGGTAATTTTATTTTAATAATATTTTATTTTTTTCATATATGTATATTAGTTTCTATTTACTAATTGAATTTCTTTTGCAAGCTCAAATGTTCACTGATATGTGGGCTTTTGGATAGCATATTAGAATCAAAGCCATTGATTCTTTACGTGAAATAGAGGATTCTAGTATTGTTGCTTCTTTCAAGCAATCACGTGCTAGTTCAAAAGACACGAACCTTATAGATGGCGAACTTGGTTACGTAGGAACTATTGTTGGTATCTACAAAATTTCATTTCGTACATTCAAACAGGTAAAAAAAAGTTTATATTTTTTATGATAGAGTTAGTTATTTTTTTAAGCACCTAATAATGGGTTTTTGTTTTTATATATTTTGATAGGTCATTTTGAAGGTTGACTGGTTTCCAGCTGAGTATAAAGGTAGTAATTCCACATTAAGAAAGGAATTATCTAGGTTTTGGGCAATTGATTCTTCCAAGGTAATGCGATCTACTAAAGAACCATATATTCTTCCTAGGCATATTCAACAAGCATTTTTTTATAAAAACCCAGATGCTCACCCTTGGTGGCAAGTCATGCATGTGCAACCTAGAGGTAGGTCATTGTTTGAATAGTTTATTGTTAGAGAGATCGAAGAAAGTCCTCTTGATGATTCAACATCAGATACTGATACATCAACATCTGAAAGAGAAATTAGAATCATTACATGTGATAATGATACTAATCTTTTTGATGAAGAGGATAATTCTCTACATGCTGATTCTACTGGTGAGGAAGACGAATTACCAGAAATAGATATTAATCCATCAATAGAATGTGTGTGTATGCGTGTATTTATACCTCTAGACTCACTCTTTTCTCTCTCTCTCTCTCTCATATACATACATACATACATAAACACACATACTCATATCCACATATATATACATAAAAGCAATGCGTATCGTGCATTATCGCGATGATGAGCCATAAGTGTCCGCATCTCTTTTAGACACCACTTATGCAACCATCTTGTCCCAAAATTTGTCTCAAGTGAACTAAGTACATATTTTTTATCCCTCTCATCATGCTCACTACAAAAATAAAAACAATCATGTAAATAAAACATAAGATATCTATTTCAATTTATATGTAAAATTTATACTTACTTCCATGATAAGTGGACAAGGCATAGGTAAGAGTCGCATAATGCTCACATTCTTCTCTTGAACTCCAATCCATTCCCTATGTACATAATGTTCCCCTCTGGCTCTATATCGCACTCTAGTCCTAAGGTGCCTATGCATGTCCTCATAGGCAACTCTGCTCTGCTATCATGATCTGGAGGTGAATATAATATTATTAAAAAATTTTATGAAAAAAAAACATACCTATGAGCAGATAGCTATCTTCCTGCATGTGGAGCCGCAGAAGAGCTCTCCTCTGATCGTTGGGTAAGCATCTAGATCGTATAATCCAACTCATCATCAGACACCCTAGAGTATCAGACGGAACTCTTGCTCTCAGAAGACTTTTTTATGAGAGTGTGTTTCGCCTTTCTCTCTCTACTAGGATCCATAATACCTAACATATAAAACAAAATGGGTTAGAAATCAATATATATACGTGTACATATGTATGTGTGTATGCATTAAGTATGTGTATGTATGCATGTGCATTATGTATGCATATGTGTGTGTATGCATTAAGTATGTGTATGTATGCATGTGCATTATGTATGCATATGTGTGTGTATGCATGTAAGTATGTATGTCTGCATATGCATATGCATTATGTATGCATATGTATGCATGTATGTGTATGTGTGTGTATGTCTCTCTATGTGTGTGTATGCATATATGTGTGTGTGTATGTGTGTGTGTATGTGTGTATGCATGTGTATGTGTGTGTATGCATCATTATGTATGTATGTGTCTATGTGTGTATGTGTGTGTGTATACATCATTATGTATGTATGTTTCTATGTGTGTATGTGTGTGTGTATATGTGTGTGTATGTGTGTGTGTGTGTGTCTATGTGTATGTGTCTACGTCTATGAGTGTGTATGTATTTATGCATGTGTATGTGTCTATGTGTATGTATGTGTCTATGTGTGTATGTGTATGCATGTATGTATGCATATGCATGTGCATTATGTATGCATGTGTGTGTATGTGTGTGTATGCATTATGTATGCATATGTGTGTGTATGCATTAAGTATATGTATGTATGCATGTGCATTATGTATGCTATGTGTGTGTATGCATGTAAGTATGTATGTATGCATATGCATATGCATTATGTATGCATATGTATGCATGTATGTGTATGTGTGTGTATATCTCTCTATGTGTGTATGCATATATGTGTGTGTATGTGTCTGCGTGTATGTATGTGTGTATGTGTGTATGCACGTGTATGTGTATATGCATCATTATGTGTGTATGTGCGTGTGTATGTGTGTGTGTCTATGTGTATGTGTGTGCGTCTATGAGTGTGTATGTGTTTATGCGTGTGTATGTGTCTATGTGTGTGTATGTGTCTATGTGTGTGTATGTGTTTATGTGTGTATGTGTATGCATGTATGTATGCATATGCATGTGCATTATGTATGCATATGTGTGTGTATGCATTATGTATGCATATGTGTGTGCATGCATTAAGTATGTGTATGTATGCATGTGCATTATGTATGCAGATGTGTGTGTCTGCATGTAAGTATTTATGTATGCATATGCATATGCATTATGTATGCATATGTATGCATGTATGTGTATGTCTCTCTATGTGTGTGTATGCATATATGTGTGTGTATGTGTGTTCATGTATGTGTGTTCATGTATGTGTGTGTGTATGTGTGTATTCATGTGTATGTGTGTGTATGCATCATTATGTGTGTATGTGTCTATGTGTGAATGTGTGTGTATACGTGTGTGTGTATGTGTGTGTGTCTATGTGTATGTGTGTGCGTATATGAGTGTGTATGTGTTTATGCGTGTGTATGTGTCTATATGTGTGTATGTGTCTATGTGTGTATGTTTATGCATGTAGGTATGCATATGCATGTGCATTATGTATGCATATGTGTGTGTATGTATGCATTATGTATGCATATGTGTGTGTATGCATTAAGTATGTGTATGTATGCATGTGCATTATGTATGCATGTAAATCTTTATGTATGCATATGCATATGCATTATGTATGCATGTATGTGTATGTGTGTGTATGTCTCTCTATGTGTGTGTATGCATATATGTGTGTGTATGTGTGTATGTGTGTGTATGTGTGTATTGTTAAAAGTCAAGCTTCAAGCTAAAAATTCGTGGGGAATCTTTTATGGACATGTGGAGCAATCAAAGGAAGCCAAAAGCCACGAGATTCTATCAAGAAAAGTCACTCAACCACTCCCCAAGTCATCTCAACTAATTCCTCCAAGTTAGGAGGCTGATTTGGAAAGGTAGTTCCTAGATTTTAGGGGCACACCTCTCACTATAAAAGGAGCATGTATCCCGACTTCTTTTGGGCCATCTTCTTGGAGTTTTAGCTCATGTAAAGTGAGCACTAAGTGCTGGAGTTGTGATAAGCAAGCCCCTTGCTTAAGCAACCCCCTTGCTTAAGCAACCCCCTTGCTTAAGCAACCCCCTTGCTTGCTTGTTTGTTTTCTTTTAGTAGGCATATCTATGTGTGTGCCCAGGCAGTGTTGCAACTCTCTACCCCTGAGTTGTTAGCATTGGTTCTCCCTCATATGGTATCCATTTGATGTAATTCTTATCTCATTGGATAGCTATAGGAGTCTATTTTATTCTTACCAATTCTCTGGAGCATTCATTGAGTAAGCTGGGAGCAACATTCATTTTAGTGAAGTTGTGTGATTGATATCTCTCTCTTTGTGTAGGCTCTGTTGGAAATATTTTGCTCTCTGTTGTAAGGGCTGGTTCTCCTTCTCTATGTATCCATTTGCTATGATTTTGGTGTCATTGGGTAGCTATTAGAGTGCTCTAAAGTTGACTCAAGTTTGAGATTCATTCTCTGTATAATCTCTGAGAAAAGATTGCTGGAGTGAAGTGAGGTCTCTGCTTGACTAGCAGTTGTGAGCATTCAACTAGCTCATGTTGTAGACATTGTTTCTCTTTGTGTAAGCATCCATTTCAAGTGAAATTTGTTTTGTTGGAAAGCCCTTGGTGTCTACTACAGGTCTACAAAAGCTCACTGGAGTTCTCTGCATAAGCTGTGAGTAAGAGCATTTTTGGTGTGCAGAGGTCAAAGAAGGATACCTGTGGAGGTCATTCGCGCTTCATCGTTGCTTAGGGGTTGAGATACTTCCCCCATCAGTGGTATCAGAGCATTTGGGCATCTTGGAGGTATCACATACAAGCAAGAAGACCTCTTGGAGTTGGTGGTTGAAGAGTTGCATCAACAAAAGCTTCTTGGAGGTAGCTCACATCAAGGGGGAGCTATTCTACTCAAATTTGCAAGAGCACAAGGTGTCCATCTAAGGAAAGCTTTGGATTGAGGTAACCTCAGAGCCTCATTTTCATTTTAAATACATTGGAGCATTAGCCAAGGGCTAGGTCAAGTATCAAAGACTAGATATGGGAGACTTCAACACTCAAATTGAAAAGCTAGACAAAGGTAACTATCAACCATGGAGATTTAGGGTCTCCAACTATCTTATGGGCAAGGGCCTTTGGGGGTTGATTAGTGGAAGTGAACCAAGACCTAGGTTGGATGAGAATCAAACCAATGACCAGAGAAGAGCCTTTAGGGAATGGAATGAAAGAGACAAGAGGGTTATCTTTATTCTTTCCCAACACATTAGCAATAGCATGATCGGCCATATCCAAGACCTGGATTCAAGCATGAAGGTATGGGAGACACTTGAAAGGCTTTATTCAACAAGCACCAAAGCAAGGAAGATCCAACTCAAGAATGAGCTCAACAACCTTAGGAAGAGCTCAGGGAGTAGCATAAATGACTACATACTTAAGGTCAAGGAGTTATCAGATGCATTGGGATCCATTGGAAGCCACGTAGACGATGACGATCTTGTGGCTTATACTCTCAATGGTTTGAGAGATGATGAGAAGTGGAAACCCTTTACCACTTCAGTTTATGTAAGGGATAATCTTCCCGATTTTGAGCAATTGGTTGCTCTCATGGTCACCGAAGAAATGAACATAGGTGGAAGTTCAACTAAAAGCAAAGATGCACAAGTTTTCTATGCAGGTAATCAAAGGGGCAAAGGAAGACAAGGACAAGGAAGGGGCAAAGGAAGGTTTGGAGGAAGGCAAGGCCACTCAAGAAATCAAGGACATGACCAAGGCACCTCATCACAAAGAGGGAGAGGAAGATCAAGAGGAAGAGGAGGACGACATCAACAAAACAGGAATCAAGATTGCGAAGGATGTTACATATGTGGCAAGTTTGGCCACTATGCTAGAGATTGCTACCAAGGAGGAAACCAAAGGAACTATAATCAAGGTCCTTCATACAAAGGCCAAGGTAATTATGCTTCTACAAGTTCAAAAAATGACAATCTCTTGATGATGCACATGAATGGGAATTCAAGCAAAGTAGATAACACTTGGTATATTGATAGTGGATGTAGCAACCATATGAGTTGCAATGCTTCTTGGTTTACTAATCTACATGTTCCCAAAGGTAAAGGACATGTAGAAACAGGTGATGATACAGCCCATGAGATCTCCCATGTTGGAGATGTAGCTTTGGATGACAAGGAGGAAGGAAGATGTCTCAAGGATGTCTTGCATGTACCTACCATCACAAAGAACTTGGTGTCTGTTGGGCAAATGGTTGAAAGAGGCTATCAAGTAAGGTTCAACAAAGGTGGATGCTTTGTGGAGAACCCTAAGCAAGGTTACAAGGTCATAGCAAGAGGAAAGAAGCAAGGGAGACTCTTCACTTTGGAGGTAAATTCTCATTCTACTCAACATGTCTACTTCACATATGGAAACAAGAGGATTTCGGAGTTGGACTTGTGGCACAAGAGGATAGGTCACATCAACATACAAAGAATGAAAGAAATGCAATTCAAGAGGCTGGTTGAAGGTCTTCCCAACTTCCAAGGACAAGGTATGAAGCATTTATGTGAATCTTGTCAACTAGGGAAGCAAGCGAGACTTCCATTCAAGAAGAGTGGCTACATAAGCCAACATCCATTGGAGTTGATACATACAGATGTGTGGGGGCCAACAAAAGAGCAATCCATTGGAGGTAACAAGTACTTTGTCACTTTTATAGATGATTGCACAAGGATGGTTTGGGTTTATTTCATCAAAAACAAATCAGATGTGTTTACATGTTTCAAAGCATTCAAGGCAATGGTAGAGAAGGAAACAGGTACATATATCAAGAAGCTAAGGTCCGATGGAGGGGGAGAATATTTCTCAAATGAGTTTTCTGATTTTTTAATGGATCAAGGCATCAAGAGGCAAGTAACATGCAGGTACACACCCCAACAAAATGGAGTAGCAGAGAGAAAGAATAGATACATTGCCGAGATCGCTAGAGCAATGCTTAATGAGATGAATGTACCTAACATGTTTTGGAGTGATGCAGCAAATACCGCCGTGTATCTAATGAATAGGGCTCCTACCTCAGGGATCCATGGCTTGACACCATATCAAGCCTATTATGGTAAGAAACCTGATCTTTCCCACTTGAAGATATTTGGATGTACTTGTTATGTACATGTGCCAAGTGAATTGAGGCACAAGCTACAACCAAAGGCAGAAAAGTGTGTGTTTCTAGGATATTCAAATGATCATAAAGGTTACAGGTGCTTCAACCAAGGACTTGAGGATATCAAGGGATGTAGCATTTGATGAGCTACTCCCTTGGTATAAGAAGTATGATTGTATGCAGGACTATGAAGAAGAAAAGCATGGACATGATGAAGAACAAATCGACCTAGAGCTAAGCGGCCCAAGGTGTTCCATCAATGAAGATAGTTCAAGCATGAACTCACCATGGAGGGGGATCTTCATCAAGCTATGAAGCACAATCAATCAACAAAGGCAAAGCAACATTGGTGGAGTTGGATGAAGAAGGTAATGAAGTTGAAGATGATGAAGGACACATGATGGAGAAAGAAGCCACGTCAAAGAAAGAGATCAAGTTCCCAAGGCAAAGGAGGTTTATTCCTCCAAAAGGTGAAGAAAGGAAGTCTTCTAGAGTTAAGTATCCAACTCAAAGGTTTACTTATGATTCATACATGGCAACACATTATGCATATATGAACAAAGTAGTAGAAGATCATGAGCCCGATTGCTATAAAGATGCAAGCAGGTACACCGAATGGAAAGAGGCAATGCAAGAAGAGATCAACGCACTTGAGGAAAATCAAACATGGACTCTAGTGCCCAAGAAGGAGAACATGAAGGTAATAGGTAATAAGTGGGTGTATAAAGTAAAGAGGAATTCAGATGGATCTATTTCTAGGTTCAAAGCAAGATTGGTGGCCAAGGGTTTTGCACAAACCTATGGAGTGGACTTTGAAGAGACATTCAGCCCCGTGGCAAAGATGAGCACCATTAGGACACTCATTGCAATGGCTGCTAGCAAAGGATGGAAGCTCTTCCAATTGGATATCAAGAATGCCTTTCTCAATGGAGACTTGGAAGAAGAGGTATACATGGAGCAACCACTAGGTTTTGTTCATAAAGAGTTTCCACATCATGTTTGTAGGTTGAAGAAGGCACTTTATGGCCTAAAGCAAGCTCCAAGGGCTTGGAACCAAAGCTTGGTGCACTATTTGATCAAATGTGCTTACAATCAATGCAAGGCGGATCCATCTCTCTTCATCAAACAAAGAGGAGAACTTGTGGTCTACATGTGTGTGTATGTAGATGATCTTATCATTACAGGTAATGATACAAAAGGCATTGAGGAGATCAAGGCAAAGCTTGGAAAGGAGTTTAGGATCTCTGATCTTGGAGATCTTAGGTATTTTCTTGGCATTGAAGTTGTATACAAAGAAGAAGGTATTATGCTCATACAAAGGAAGTATATTCTAGACCTACTTGAGAGGTTTGGGATGCTACATTGCAAGCCTATTTCAAATCCCATGGAAGTTAATGTAAAGCTAAGCTCCATTGATGGAGAGCCATTAGAGGATGTAACTTTGTATCGATCTATTGTAGGCTCTTTCAATTATGCCACAATAACCAGGCCCGACATAGCATATGGAGTTGGAGTGTTATCACAATTTATGCATAGTCCAAGGACTACACACTTGCAAGCTGCAAGAAGAATGTTGCGATATCTCAAAGCCACTATAAATGAAGGATTGTTCTACTCATTTGATGATGATATGCAGGTCAAAGCTTATTCCGATGCCGATTGGGCCGGTTCGAAGGAAGATAGAAGGAGTACAAGTGGTTACCTAGTCATGCTAGGTAGCAAGATCATCTCATGGATTTCAAAGAAGCAACCCACGGTGGCATTATCTTCCACCGAGGCTGAGTATAGAGCTTTGGCTCAAGTCACATGTGAGCTAATGTGGATTAAGAAGTTATTTATGGAGCTTAATTTGCAGGTTGACACATATCCAATTTTTTGTGACAACATGAGTAGCATTCATCTAGCATCGAACCCTGTCTATCATGCTAGAACCAAGCATATTGAAGTGCACTATCACTTCATAAGGGAAAAGGTGATATCCAAGGAAGTTTCAGTACATCATATTGGTACCAAGGACCAAGTTGCGGACATGTTTACAAAGGCTTTGGATGGGATGAAGATTTCAAAATTCAAGCAATGCATCAACATGAAGGAGCTTGGATGAGGATGAAGAATTGAAGCTTGAGGGGGAGTGTTAAAAGTCAAGCTTCAAGCTAAAAATTCGTGGGGAATCTTTTATGGACATGTGGAGCAATCAAAGGAAGCCAAAAGCCACGAGATTCCATCAAGAAAAGTCACTCAACCACTCCCCAAGTCATCTCAACTAATTCCTCTAAGTTAGGAGGCTGATTTGGAAAGGTAGTTCCTAGATTTTAGGGGCACACCTCTCACTATAAAAGGAGCATGTATCCCGACTTCTTTTGGGCCATCTTCTTGGAGTTTTAGCTCATGTAAAGTGAGCACTAAGTGCTGGAATTGTGATAAGCAAGCCCCTTGCTTAAGCAACCCCCTTGCTTGCTTGTTTGTTTTCTTTTAGTAGGCATATCTATGTGTGCGCGCAGGCAGTGTTGCAACTCTCTACCCCTGAGTTGTTAGCATTGGTTCTCCCTCATATGGTATCCATTTGATGTAATTCTTGTCTCATTGGATAGCTATAGGAGTCTATTTTATGCTTACCAATTCTCTGGAGCATTCTCTAAGTAAACTGGGAGCAACATTCATTTTAGTGAAGTTGTGTGATTGATATCTCTCTCTTTGTGTAGGCTCTGTTGGAAATATTTTGCTCTCTGTTGTAAGGGCTGGTTCTCCTTCTCTATGTATCCATTTGCTATGATTTTGGTGTCATTGGGTAGCTATTAGAGTGCTCTAAAGTTTACTCAAGTTTGAGATTCATTCTCTGTATAATCTCTGAGAAAAGTTTGCTGGAGTGGAGTGAGGTCTCTGCTTGACTAGCAGTTGTGAGCATTCAACTAGCTCATGTTGTAGACATTGTTTCTCTTTGTGTAAGCATCCATTTCAAGTGAAATTTGTTTTGTTGGAAAGCCCTTGGTGTCTACTATAGGTCTATAAAAGCTCACTGGAGTTCTCTGCATAAGCTCTGAGTAAGAGCATTTTTGGTGTGCAGAGGTCAAAGAAGGATACCTATGGAGGTCATTCGCGCTTCATCGTTGCTTAGGGGTTGAGATACTTCCCCCATCATGTATGCATGTGTATGTGTGTGTATGCATCATTATGTGTGTATGTGTCTATGTGTGTGTATATGTGTGTGTGTATGTGTGTGTGTGTCTATGTGTATGTGTGTGCGTCTATGAGTGTATGTGTTTATGTGTGTGTATGTGTCTATGTGTGTGTATGTGTCTATGTGTGTATGTGTATGCATGTATGTATGCATATGCATGTGCATTATGTATGCATATGTGTGCGTATGTGTGTGTATGCATTATGTATGCATATGTGTGTCTATGCATTATTGTGTATGTATGCATATGTGTGTGTACGCATGTAAGTATGTATGTATGCATATGCATATGCATATGCATTATGTATGCATATGTATGCAAATATGAGAGTACCCAAACAACAAAAAGCCTAAAGTGGAAGGATAGGAGAGGAAAACTCAAGGAGAAATGGATGACAAACAAAAACAAGGAAGACAAGAAGCATGCGCATAGCAATAAAAAATCTAAAAGACCTAAGGGTCACGAAGAAATTTCCATTACACCGCAGACATGAGAGCCAGAGGAGCCAGGATCAATTCTAGCCGACCTGAAACTAGATGATTTAGACATGTGGTTGAAAGCATACCAAGCTAGAATCAAGAATGGACCGAATGTAGAGCAACATGAAAAGCTTTACCCATAAGGGGAGTTAGAAAAGGAGAGACTAGTGATATGTAAAAAACTCATAGAGGTAGGCCAGGCCACCCTAGAGAAGACTATCCCAGCTCTACATGAGACAAGAATATCCGAGGATCAATACCATGACTGCATTAAAGCCAAGGACAAGGAACCAAAAGAGAAGAGCAATAAACGAGAGCTATTGAAAACCCAGGATGACCTATGTCCATAGTCTTGGATTTAGAGGTGGACTGGCCAAAAGAATTGTGGAATAGAATTCGAGAAGATCAATGGAAAAGGAATGGAGCTGTAAAACATCCTTTTGAGGAATTAGATGTGGAAGATCACCAATCCGGGCCTAACATGGAAGAAATATATGAGGAAGTTTCGAGACTAGACAAAAATAGGGAAGAGGCCCAGAGTATTTCTACCTTACCAAACTACACGGGAGAATACGAAAAAGAGTCCATAGTATTCCGTGCGCCCAAGGGAAAGGACAAGGAAACTCAGATAAGAATTCACACAATCTAACAGAACTTAAAAAGACCAAAGTGCAATGCCAATTGACTGTGGAAGAACTACTTCATGTTAAACCACAATTATGGAAACAATTAGCGGGACAATTGGAGTTAGAGCAGGAGAAGAACAAAAAGGAAAGCAAGGGAAATGAAAACCCATCTAATGTACAAATCCCTGTGGATAAGGTTGGAGAATTCAGTGAAGGAGATGAGGGTAACACATGTCTACCTGTCACCGACAATGGCTATATGACCAAAGCCATGTTAGATACAGGAACGGGAGTAGGTATTGCTACCAAAGAAATTTGGGAGAAATGGGGAAAGCATGCCCTACGACCCACTCGTATGAAGCTTCAATTAGCAGATGGCCATGTGGAGAAACCATTGGGAATATTAGAAAAGATCGAATTGACCACCTGTGGAGTTGAATTTGAGCATACTTTAGCCATCTGTCAATTTGGAAAAGGAAATAACTATGAGATGATCTTAGGACAACGCTTCATGAGACAAATTAGGGTAGTACAAGATTGGGGACGAGACTCATTATACCGTCAACATCAAGGAAATACTACCAAGATAAATTTGCATACATTTGCATACCGAGATGTACCCCGACTACAATGGAACCCCATACATAAGGAGGAGGATGATTTGTCTATCCATAGTGCTGGATCAAGTGATCAGTCTTGGATGCATGAGGATGCCCAATTATGGACGTGTAAAGAAGCCAAGAGAGAGGGTAACAAGATGCAATTATGGCCCATAGGACATCCAAATTATCGACCCGTGGAGGACCCAATGGACATGCCTCAAATCTTTCCTGATGAGGCATTTGAACCGCACAGTTGGATGGAAATCCTAGCAACCCTGGATGTATGTGTGAATGAAGAGGTCTTGATAATGAATGAATGTGTGGACGAAGAAGGCTACAACGTAAATTTGTACATGGTTGTCGTTCAGGAAGTAGAAGCAGGAGAAATATTGGAAAAGGAATGGAAAGAAGAACACGAGAGCATAGAAATGGAACCAGAATTTGATTCTAAAGAATGCTACCTAGAAGCCATTCAAACCGAAGACAAGTATGGAATGACCAAAGTATTAGCATTAGAAGCAGCCCCTATAGTACCAAAACTGGAGGAAAGCATAAATAAGATCGAACCAAACCATGATCTTTTTGAGGTACCTGAACATTTCAAAAGGTATGAAGTAGAAGAGAGAAAAATAGCTATTCAAATGCCTAAGAGAGAGGCGAGAGAAGGAGAAGTGTACGACAACAAGGAACAAATGAAAAAGAGTGACTGTAGAAGATGGAGAAGAAAGATGTACATACATAGGAAAAGATGTGTCAATAGAAGAGGAAGAAGAATTGATACAGTTGATCCGAGAGTATCGAGATGT
Organism: Ceratopteris richardii; assembly: GCA_020310875.1. Lineage (NCBI taxonomy): Eukaryota > Viridiplantae > Streptophyta > Polypodiopsida > Polypodiales > Pteridaceae > Ceratopteris > Ceratopteris richardii. The sequence continues at coordinate 132,462,596 of CM035430.1, read as the reverse complement.
ATTTGCTTGGACCTATAAGGATCTCAAGGGTGTGGAACCCTCCATTTGTTCTCATAGAATACCATTGACATCTGTAGAGGAGGTACCGGGGTATCCACTTTCAACAATATCAAATTGTATACATTTCCAGTACTCTGTCTACTCAAGGGGGGTTCTCCTTAGGGAAGTATACCCTGTGACATTCTTGTGTGCAGGTACCTTCACTGATAACAGAGAAACCAATAGAAGTGAAAATGTATAGTTATAGAGAAAGGATCAATGACAAGTGCTCTTGAGAGAGAAAATCACTTCGTAACTTTGAAAATGATTACAGAGAGCTAAAAATAGCCTCAACTAGCATCAACAAATGATGGTAGTGATGATACGCAATAGTCCACACGATTCAGATTACATCCGATTCAGCCCCCAAATGAGTGCCAAACCTCTGTTTATATAGACCCAGAGTGGCCAAGGGTGGCCTTGCCAAATTCCAGCCTTAAGTGCCGCACGTGCCAAAGTGGTGGTCCAGAGGTGGAGGATGGTAGCCAACTTCAATAAGGCCCCCAATTTTAGCTTCTGACACCGCCAAAGCTAAGTGGCAATATTCCCTGCATTACTTTTTCATTCTGACACATTATTGACAAAATATGCTCCGCCCGTCATTTGCCGCCCAAGTTGCTCATAGTGGAGCCCATACTAAGTCGGTAGTCGCCCATGTGCATGTAGGAGGCGAGTGATTGCCTTTGGAGAGGGTTGGGAGAAAAGAGGTGGTCGCCCCAATTTCCATGAGAACTCATGGTGGTCGCCTTACCTTGTAGTAAGTGCCCCTGGATGGTCGCCCAATTAGCAAAAAAGGAGTAGAGGTTCGCCCAAGGTGGGGGTCGCCTAAGGGAGAAGGTCGCCCAAGGTGGGGGTCGCCCACATGATTGAAAGGGCGTGGGTCGCCCACTTCAAGGAGATGTGGCCAATAGGAGGAGTGTCGCCTTGGGTGAGGGTCGCGCAAGGATGCATCTGGGAAGAGAGTCGCCTCATGTAGATTCGGAGGAGGGTTGCCCAAGGGTGGATTTGGAGGATGGTCGCCCAAAGTGGCCTTCAAGGATGGTCGCCATGTAGAATAATGGAGGAGAGTCACCTAGGAGGTGGGTCGCCCAGGAGGTGGGTCGCCCAGGGTGAGGGTCACCCAGGAGGTGGGTCGCCCAGGAGGTGGGTCGCCCAAGTAGAGGTAAGTCGCCCAAGAGGTGGGTCGCCCAGGGTGAGGGTCGCCTAGGAGGTGGTCGCCCAAGTAGATGGTCGCCCAAATTCTTTGGTGTCTAGGAGGAGGCTCGCCCTTTTGCATATATGTAGCCTAAGAAGGCGTCGCCCATTGCATATGAAGTCCAAGAAGGTGCCGTCCACTTCCTCCCAAAGACTTTGCTTCAACTTGCTCATGCTTTGACACTTCCCCGAAGCTTCTCCCCAAATAAAGTCAATCAAATGCTAGCAAGCTCACCTGCTCTACAGACCCCCACATCAAGACTTTGCACCGTCCGGGTGCAACAACTCATTTATTTGCTTATTCCATCAAACAAAATGAACTGTAGAAAATGAAAAGAACTATGGTATGTACAGTGAGTGAATTCCATCTGCTTGCATTAATTCAAATAGCTTTTCACCCTGGAGATGTTTGAAAGAACTTGGAGAAGCTTGTCGAAGGTAGAAAAGTGTGTTTCGAAGTGATGAAGTTTGGTCAAGCCAACCGGCACAAGACCAGCCCTTGAGCTTTTGGAGACTCAAATAGACCTTATAGGCATGCTATAAGTGCAAAGAAACACACTATGTACCTTGGAGCATCAAGGAGAATGAGTCGATACAAAACAGATAGGTTCGCAGGTCGACTAGCTCAAAAAACTTACTATCTATGGAAGAGACAATGAACTTCGAATGCCCATAGCGACCAGCATGATTACAATTAGAAAAAATCCTTTTATGGGAGTGATACACATAGGGTTGAGTGTATGGAATGCACAAAATTATAAGGAATAAGCAAAATATGCTATAGGAATGAATGCGACATTCACCGGTGGTACTTCCTATTTTTCAGGAATACGCAGAGATTGACCCCGAGGCAGAAAAATTGAGATTTCTCTAAATCTGCTGAACCAAATGCTTTGAAAATTTACAGGCATAAACTAGACACTGATACCTTTCCAATGAGTCCTCTTGCACTCAATTTGGAGCTCTAAGGAGAGAGCAGCAGCCTCTGCAAGATTACTGTTGGCGAAGAAGATGATGCAGAAATTGAAGGAGCAAGACAATGATGGTCACAAGTGTGTGTATATTGCTTCCATGTAATGTACAAGTGATTTCAACTCCTTATATAGCCTCTAGGAGTGTTCCACGACTTTTACAACTTGAATTTGAATTCGAATGAAGGTGGGAATGGTTGTTGGAGGGAATCAATTCACTTCCCTACAATCTAGGAAAAGTGAAGATCTTGATTGATCTACTTTTAGGTGATTGATTGCTTGATTGAATGCAACTTCAACCACCAAAATTTCGTGGGATTTTGGCCCTATATTTGTACCTTTACATGTGTACAACTCAAGGCTTTTACAACGGTAAATGAGCCATCAAAATATTCTCAAAAAATACAATAAATGAGCATATGAAAAAGAACTCTCCAACGGATATTCTTTCGACGCGATAGCCTTTGATGTAGATCAAATCCACCTCAAGCATAGTGTAAGCTTGATGTTCCAACAATGTTGACGAGGGGTATTGTTTCACCCTGCAAGTCCTCTAAATGAACTGCTCCTTGTGATAATACCTTTATCACCTTGTAGGGCCCTATCCATTTAGGTGCTAGTTTGGTGGATGCTGGCGGGATCTGATGCACCAAGACCAAAGATCCTTCCTGTACCTCATTAGTCCTTAGATACCTGTCATGCAACCTTTTGTGTTCCTCTTGCTTTACCTGCAGTTTCCTCATTGCTGCTTCCCTATATTCTTCCAATGCCACAAGTCTTCTAATGGGAGGCTCAATTCCGATGGTTCTAGCTCCAATTTCCTTCTTGATAATAAATTCGAATGGTGCCAAGTGAACTATTTGAGGGTTTTCTTCATCTCCAAGATTTACTTCTTGAACAAACGTTTCGGAATTAGACTCACTTGAAAATTCATCCCCACTGTATGCAGGAGCGGAGTTCAATTTATGATCCACAATCTGTTCCTTGATCCATCCTAAAGGTATATTTGAAAATGGTAGTTCTTGAAGGTCAAAATTAGCCTCCTCAGATGCAGGCACAACTTTGTCACTTTCTGGTCCTGCATAAAATCATCCAATTTTTTATGTTTACCTGTCTTCTCCTTACACATGATTGTAGTGGCGCCGATTGTCAAATTTTGACTATCCGGGTCTAGTGGCCCAATTAGAGGTTTCGGTCCTTTGGGAGGTGCCTGCAAAAGATAAGCTCGACTACCTTGTTTAAGAGAAGAAGTGAGTTCCAGAGGAAGGATTGGCCCATTTTGGCCACTCTTGGCTAAGTGCACAACTTGGGCCTCCTGTCGCCCACTTGGGCCACCACCTTTGGCCTCCTGTCGCCCACTTGGGCCACCACCTTGGGCCTCCTGTCGCCCACTTGGGCCACCACCTTGGGCCTCCTGTCGCCCACTTGGGCCACCACCTTGGGCCTCCTGTCGCCCACTTGGGCCACCACCTTGGGCCTCCTGTCGCCAAATTTTTGCCGCTTCCTCTAATTTTTTTGTGATCACATATCTTACTCTTTCCCATACTGTTCAAGTGAAAAACATCAATTTTTTCCTCTTTCTGGCCTCCTTGTGCTGCTTCTATAAAATCCTCATTTACTTCACATATCTCCACTGTGCAGCATTCTGTACTCCCCATCATCCAGTTTAATAGGGTATCATCTTTAGAAGGCATTACCTGAGTGTCCAGTGTAACCCAGTAGCCTTGTTGATGTCTGATCCTTCTTCCAAATGTATATGTAATTGATTGTTAGTACATGTGGAAATCCATAACTTGTTCTTTCCCCAATCCTGTAGAGCCTTTGCTTGCCTTAACCAAGGCCTTCCCAAGAGTAGAGGATATGAGGTCTCCTGTGGCAAGGAAATAACAACAAAGTCTAGAACAAAGTGACAACCCTGCACTATCATATGTACCTTTTCAACAATACCAAGTGGTGTAACCCGACGTTGATCTGCTAATGTAACTGTGAAGGGTGCTGCCTTCATGGGATTCAATTTTAGTTTCTTCATGGTGAAATCTGGCATCAAATTGATGCCGGAACCTCCATCTATGATAACACCTGTGAGAGCTTCATCCTTTATAAAAACAGATAATCTTGAGCTTTGATAATCAGCCAGGGGTGCAGGGGGAAAGTCAACCATAAAACCATCTATGCTAGGAGGTGGGCACAAGCATGCAGAGTGTATAATCTTCAACAAATCACTTCTTACTTTTGAATCCATCTTTATGAGTTGGTACAGACTAATCTTATGATGAATACCTCTCAAGATTTCCTCAATGTTCACCTCTTGTGTGTCTTCTTGAGGACTTGCTGGTTGATCTTTTAGCAAAGTAGTCACCCTCTCATAAGCTCCTTCAATGTCTGCTTGTTCCGTCCATCTCGCCTTCTTTTCCTCATCTCTATCTTTGAGTCCTTGTTGTTCCTCCCTATAGGCTGTTGCCGCTTGCCTGGCTCTAGTCATCATTGGCATTGACGAAGATGAAACAGCATAAGACTAAGTGGTCATACCTTCTACTTGTGGGGAGACTGCAATCATGTAAATTGGAGGAGGGCGGCTCCTTGGGCAATCTCTGGTGTAGTGATCTTTAGCATCTGGACAATGCTGACAGGGAGGTGCACCTTCTGGTAGGGAGCACTTGTTCTGCATATGGCCATACTCACCACAACGATAACACATGAGTGGCCTATTATATCTAGGCCGAGTTGGACGGGTCTCTTCTCTATTAGGTGCATTCGAAGTACTAGCATAATATGAATCCAAAGCTTGATGGTTACCTCGTTGTTGTGCTCCCTTGAGGTAGTAGCAGTCTCTAGCTTCATGACCATCTTTGCCACAGAATTGACAACTGACCTTGTTAGGACAATTAACATTGGAATGTCCACTATTGCTGCATATTGTACACCAAACCTGTCTTCGTATGTCCTGTGTAGTCCGCAAATCTTCGAGCTCACGACGAAGTTGAGCTACTTCATCAACAGTGTGGGGCGGGGGCGGCGGCACAACCTTCTCTTCTTGGCGACTTTGCTGCATTCTTAAGGCTTCCAACTCCTTCCTGAGTTGCCCGATAGGATCCAAGTCTGATGCATAATTTGGTTGGGCCTCCCCTTCAAAATGTAGTCTAGCCTCCTCAATGCGCGATGCAGTTGCAACAAAATCATCAAGTGTTGCATCCAATCTAAGAGATTCACGAAGCTTCTGCTGAGATGACTTGGGTAGAGCTTTCTCTATCCATTTTTTTACCAAGAAATCACCTGGAGCATGTGGCAGACGTGAAACAAGTGCTTTTGTTCTAGTGTGAAGTTCATGAAATGATTCACCTGATCTCAATTTTAGGTTCTCTAGCTGATCTAGAGCTCTTTCCGAGGAGTTGCTTGGTCAGAATGTCTGCGAGAATGCCGTCTTTAGTGCCTCCCATGTAGTGAAGTGTCCATCTGCATATTGACTATACCATTTGTCTGCAAGGCCTTCCAATGTAGATGGGAAGAGTACCAACATTGCATCCTCTCGGTTCTGCAATCCTCGTCCACGGCATAATGAGACGAATCTCCTCACGTGGTCATCCGCATCCTCATAAGCCAATCCCTTAAATGTAGGGAACTTGATGTTCAACCTAGAGAGTAAATGAGAAATTTCCTCCATTGGCACTGGTGCTTCTTCTGAAGTATCAGAGGGAAAATCTAACGTCCTCCTCAGCTTCTCTTTTGAATGCGGGGTTGAAGCCAAATCGATGGAAAAATTTAAGGGTAGAGGGGTACTAGCCGAAGGTAGAGCTGACTTCTTGAGGCTCTTTTGTACACGAAGGGGCTCTCTGTATACTCGAGTGTGGGTCATGTACCCACTCACAGAATGCAAAAAATCAAGAAATTAATGCAATGACAACTATATAGTGCACACTAGATACCTCACACAAAAATGCAAGTGTCCCACCATGCGTGCCAAACTGTAGAGGAGGTACTGGGGTATCCACTTTCAACAATATCAAATTGTATACATTTCCAGTACTCCGTCTACTCAAGGGGGGTTCTCCTTAGGGAAGTATACCCTGCGACATTCTTGTGTGCAGGTACCTTCACTGATAACAGAGAAACCAATAGAAGTGAAAATGTACAGTTATAGAGAAAGGATCAATGACAAGTGCTCTTGAGAGAGAAAATCACTTCGTAACTTTGAAAATGATTACAGAGAGCTAAAATACTACAAAAGGATGTAACAGTGGGCTAGCATGCCATTCCAAAACTAATTAGCAAAAATACAAGAGTGAGACCAACAAAGTGAATACAATAAAGATGATGACTTGATCCTGAAGAAATTCACCGATGCATGCCAATGACTAGATCCAAGCCACTCAATCACCCTGTAATGCTAATCAGCAACTCCACTGGAGGTCCACGCTCTATATAATCATCACAGAGTGACCTTCCACAGTGTGCCTGTAGCAACAGAGTGCAGAGAGTAGACCAAAAAAAAATAGCCTCAACTAGCATCAACAAATGATGGTAGTGATGATACGCAATAGTCCACACGATTCAGATTACATCCGATTCAGCCCCCAAATGAGTGCCAAAACTCTGTTTATATAGACCCAGAGTGGCCAAGGGTGGCCTTGCCAAATTCCAGCCTTAAGTGCCGCACGCGCCAAAGTGGTGGTCCAGAGGTGGAGGATGGTAGCCAACTTCAATAAGGCCCCCAATTTTAGCTTCTGACACCGCCAAAGCTAAGTGGCAATATTCCCTGCATTACTTTTTCATTCTGACACAATATTGACAAAATATGCTCCGCCCGTCATTTGCCGCCCAAGTTGCTCATAGTGGAGCCCATACTAAGTCGGTAGTCGCCCATGTGCATGTAGGAGGCGAGTGATCGCCTTTGGAGAGGGTTGGGAGAAAAGAGGTGGTCGCCCCAATTTCCATGAGAACTCATGGTGGTCACCTTACCTTGTAGTAAGTGCCCCTGGATGGTCGCCCAATTAGCAAAAAAGGAGTAGAGGTTCGCCCAAGGTGGGGGTCGCCTAAGGGAGAAGGTCGCCCAAGGTGGGGGTCGCCCACATGATTGAAAGGGCGTGGGTCGCCCACTTCAAGGAGATGTGGCCAATAGGAGGAGTGTCGCCTTGGGTGAGGGTCGCGCAAGGATGCATCTGGGAAGAGAGTCGCCTCATGTAGATTCGGAGGAGGGTTGCCCAAGGGTGGATTTGGAGGATGGTCGCCCAAAGTGGCCTTCAAGGATGGTCGCCATGTAGAATAATGGAGGAGAGTCACCTAGGAGGTGGGTCGCCCAAGAGGAGGGTCGCCCAGGAGGTGGGTCGCCCAGGGTGAGGGTCACCCAGGAGGTGGGTCGCCCAAGTAGAGGTAAGTCGCCCAAGAGGTGGGTCGCCCAGGGTGAGGGTCGCCCAGGAGGTGGTCGCCCAAGTAGATGGTCGCCCAAATTCTTTGGTGTCTAGGAGGAGGCTCGCCCTTTTGCATATATGTAGCCTAAGAAGGCGTCGCCCATTGCATATGAAGTCCAAGAAGGTGCCGCCCACTTCCTCCCAAAGACTTTGCTTCAACTTGCTCATGCTTTGACACTTCCCCGAAGCTTCTCCCCAAATAAAGTCAATCAAATGCTAGCAAGCTCACCTGATCTACAACATCGGAGGCAAAACCATCAAAACAACGCCCTTACACGTACAACAAGGTCTATGCGGCTAAAATAAAAGAGGAAATAACAAGCTATTAGCAGCTGGATTCATTTACGAGATACAACACACCGAATGGGTGTCGCCATTAGTTGTTGTGCCTAAAAAGAATGGAAAACTGAGAGTATGCATTAATATGAAGAAAGTCAATGCAGCCATGATCCGTGATAGCTACCCATTACCTATCACCGACCACCTATTGGAAAGAGTTGCAGGGAAAGAAGTCTATAGCTTCTTAGACGGATTCTCTGGATACAACCAAGTAGCGATTGCTACTGAGGACCAACATAAGACCGCATTTGCGATTGAATGGGGAGTGTATGCTTTCAGGGTGATGCCTTTTGGGCTCACTAATGCACTTGCTACTTTCCAAAGATTGATGTGTCACGTTTTCAAAGAATTCTTAAAGAAAAGTATGGAAGTGTATGTAGATGACCTATGTACATATTCAAATCAAAGGCGAGAACACATTCTTGAACTACGGAAAATATTTGATAAATGTCGACAATATAGAGTATGCCTAAATCCAGAGAAGTGCATTTTCATGGTGAGACAAGGGAAGATATTAGGACACATAGTGTCTAGGAACAGAATATCTACATATGAAGACAAGATCAAGGTAATTTTAGAACTTCCTAGACCAAAGAATGCAAAAGAAGTGCAAGCATTTATGGGGCATTGTGGATGCTATCCTCGATTTATCCACATGTACGCCATAATTGCCAAATTCTTGTATGGATTGTTGACTCAATTCACTTGGACTGAGGAATGCGAAAAGGCATTTAATGAGTTAAAAAGGTGACTTAGCACAGCCCCAATTTTGAAAACACCCAATTGGAATAAGCCTTTCCATATTCATGTGGACGCTTCTAATTACGCAATAGGATGCATCTTAGCTCAGCCGGCAGATGAAGGAAAGTTGGATCATCCAATTGCCTACGCAAGTAGACAATTGAATCAAGCAGAGAGAAACTATACGACTACTGAAAGAGAAGGCTTAGGAATTGTGTATGCTGTGAAAAAATTTAGACACTATCTCTTAGCCAACAAGTTCAAGTTCTTCATAGATCATCAAGCCTTATTGTACTTAGTCAATAAGCCTTGCAACACAAGAAGACTTGTGAGATGGTCTCTGCTATTGATGGAGTTCGATTTTGAAGTAATTGTGAAGAAAGAAAACACCCATGTGAGGGCAGATCATCTCTCAAGACTAACACATGGAGAACCACCAAGCGGAGTACCAGATGATCTACTAGACACTTATTTGTTTAATTTGGAAGTGTGTCCCAAGTGGGCAGAAAAGCTAATCCATATACTCACTCATGGACCACAACACTCAATGAATAAACACAATAAAAAGGAAATTCTACAATCACGAAACCTACACATTACTGCAGGAAGTGTGTATTATAAGGAACCCAATGGCATACTGTCAAGATGTGTAGAGGAAGACGAACAAAAGAAGTTGATTGAACAAGCCCATGTAAATGAATGGAGAATGCACAAAGGAACTCATGGAACTCCATGAGAATTAAAACTTTTAGGAGTATATTGGCCGAATATGCCTAAAGATGTCCATGATTATGTTAGTAATTGCGCGGAGTGTTAAGAAACCATACTAGATGATCACACATCTTTACCTTTCTCTACAGTAGCACCCAAATGGAGTGAAACATTAGTGAAATTCCTAAAGACACGAGAGCATGAAGAAGGAATTAGTTTAGCAACGAAACGATCCCTAGAGGAAATGAGCAAGGACTATGTAATTATGGGAAGACAACTATTCAAAAGAGGGAAAGATAATCACCTAAGTCTATGTGTGCATGAAGGAGAATACTTACCCATATTGGAAATGGCACATGCAGGTGCTGCACGAGGTCATTTTTCAGCCGAGAGAACTATAAAAATGATCCTCTTTGCAGGCTTGTGGTGGCCAACTCTACATATGGACGTTGAAACATATGTTCGAAGTTGCGAGACATGCCAAAGGGCCAAATATCCGATTAGACGAGATGACATGCCATTGAGACCTATGGTCTGCGCTAGAGCATTTTCCAAATGGGGTATTGATTTCATAGGACCCATTAACCCACCCGCCAAAGGATCACATGCACAATATATAATAGTAGCAACAGATTACTTGACTAAATGGGTAGAGGTGAAGGCTACTAGAAAAAATGATGCTCAAACCACTGCTGAGTTTCTTTTTGAGCAAATCTTCACTCGCTTTGGATTACCAATTGAGATTGTGAGTGACCAAGGAATGCACTTCATTAATGAAGTAATAGAGTCCTTAATGAATGAATTCTTAGTGATGCATAAAAAATCAGCCCCTTATCACCCTCAAGCCAATGGTCAAGCTGAAAGTTCCAATAAGGTGTTATGCACAATATTGACAAAGATAGTCAATAGTGGAAGGTTAGACTGGAACAAACAATTGCATCACACAATTTGGGCCTTTCGTGTCGCTTACAAGATGGCCATTGGAACTACCCATTCAATCTAGTGTATGGACAGAACGCAATTCTACCAATCGATTTTTTAGTGCCAACTTTGAGAGTAGCCCAATAGTATGAATGGACAGGGCATGAATTATCCAAGCAATTAGACCAAATTGAGAAGTTACATGAGACTAGGATACAGGCTGTGGTAGGAATTTATGTGGCCAAGAGAAGACAAAAGGTGTATTATGATGCGCACATCAAGGACAAAGGACTAAAAGAAGGAGATCTAGTTCTGCTCTACACCTTGAAGCAACATGCCAAGAAGTTACAAAAGCACGGATATGGACCACTAATAATCAATAGGATTTCCACTAGTGGAGCGGTCAATCTAGCTACTCTGGATGGAGATGTTCTTCCTAACTACATAAGTGGATGTCGAGTAAAACGTTATATGAAGCCATTGACGGACCAAATGTTAACATGACTTGTAGGTGCAAAAAATAGGAAGAGAGAGGAAGAGCGGATTAGAGAGGAAGCGCGACAAGAAGCCCTAGAGCGTATCAAGAAATAGAAAGAGTGGATAAGGCAAAGAGATGAACGGTATCTACAAGGAGAAGAGCCTATTCCCATGGCTAACTGTCAGGTTCATAAGTCCGACACGATCAATATCAGCACATCCCAGCCACACTTAAAACTAGGGATTGGAACAACCGAGTACCAATTAATAGATGCCTTGATAGATTCAAGAGCAGCACTCAGTTGCATACGAAGTATGGTCATCACGCATCTTCAAACGACTATAACACCTACAAAAGCACACATGATAGGTGTTGGAGGTCAAGTTATAGAATGCATTGGAGAAGCTATAGTATCCCTCCACCTAGGAAATTCAACTATGGAACAATGAGTTCTAGTGTGTAGAGATGAGGATCTAATTGAAAACTTGATCCTAGTGCGAGAGTGGATCGTTGAGAATGAGGTGAGCATCCACCTAGCCCAAGGTTACATTTCAGCAAAAATAGGGCACAATGAAATCTTTAGTCTATTAGAAGAGAAACCCTCCCATAGACACGATCTCATCAAGAGTGCTAAACAAATCGTAGAGGAGCACATAGCAAATGATTCCATCACAAATCAATCAGAAGAAGGTCCGATAGAAGAAAGGAATTCAAACCCCAATGTATCCAAGGAGAAAGTAGATTCATCCTACTTGAATGGTGAATAGAAGGGAACCAAGGGGGACAATGCGCCTAAAGCCTTCGATGAAAAAGAGAGATCAGCAGCATGGAAACTTGCTGTTAGCTTCTCGCAATCAGGAAATATTAATCTAAAGTGGGTTCGCAAGGATCGAGTGAAGGAATCAGAGAAGACAATGCCAGTACACGTCATTCATCTTAGGAAGACCTGGGCCGACAAGGGTTCTTCTTCACCAAAACCGGAACCAAAGCGATTTCTGAGGGTATGTGTAGCTCAAGCGTAAGCACCACCTCCTTTACTTGTCAATCCGTGGAGACGTGAGGACCGGTATGAAGACCATGAGCACGTGACAGCACAAGTGCGTGAGTGAGAGCACACGAACATGCACACACATACACACACACACACACAAGGTAAGATCAAGAGAGGAACAATGGAAAGCTTCGATTGCAAAAGAGTTCTCATACAAAAGCTCTATTCTCTAACAAGCTAACCTCAAAAATGAGCTCTCTAGCTCTTTTTATAGTTTTTTTGACTAGTTTTGGCCCTATCCAGACCTAGTGTCCGGCCTAGTTAAAAATTAGGTTCCAGGGCTTATTTGAGGGCTCAAACGGAGTCTAAAAATTATGAAAATTGGTAGGACGATAGTTCTAATACTCCTCAAGCTCAAGGACTCCTTGGCTTGAACAAAATGGAGTTACAAAAATAGAAAATGGTATTTACAATGGTTTTTAGTGATGAAAATCACTATTTTTGCAGAGAATTCTTGTGAAAATTTGACATACACTTCTTGGGGCTCCCTACTTGCTCCTTCTTCTTGTGTGTGTCCACCTTTCTGATGTGCTTCCATGCTTGTGCTTGACTTTGAGTTCCAACACTCCCCCCCCTCTCGAGTCTGTCGTCCCTGACAGACCCTTGTTGTAGTGGTTGTTCCAAGTAGTGCTTTAAGAGGTAGTGTCTGTTCGGTAGAAACAAGAGCCATCTACCTTCCAAATGTGGCAGGGTTGGTTGTCCGGTTCTTCATCTGTCACTGCGAGCCTTTGCAAGTTGTAGTGCCTTGGTATGCACTTCTTCGTTGGATTCCAGCATGACTGTGTCGTTGTGAGTCTCTGTTGATGTCCTCTAGATCTTCCAAAGTTGATGTTCATAGTAGCCCCTACAGGATGATGGGTAAGTGTGTTCGTGCATGGGTTGAGGAAAATATGTGCCTTGTGCACGACCTTGTAATGTAGCCCTATGCATGCTTACTTGGAAAATGCATCGGAAGAAGTATGGTGCAAAAATTGGGGGTCTTGAGCTAAGTGCTCAGGGGTATGCCGACGAAGAGGTTTCCTAATCTATCATGGTGATGGTGTTGCCAAAGTAAAGATACTTACCATTGTGGAGGTTCGATCGATGTTCATCTCTTCATGTTGTACACCCGGTATTTGTGATGGAACCTTGTCGATGAATGTCCGTGTTGATGGTCCACCGATGAGTTTTTTTGAGCGCCTGGTCCTGTCTCCTTTTTTCAAGCAACATTTGCCAAATACTGAGAATTGAATTTCTTTATATTCCTTGGCAAACAATATTGGGTAACTACACCAAGCTTAGTTTCACACATTTTCTTTAGCTCACCATAAGCAAAAGTCTTCTCACCCGGTATACGGACAAGAATTCTCAGGATACCAAACTACCTCTTGCAGATATCTCCCTGTAGATTATAGTACATGCAGTAGTTAAGCATCACTCAAGTTGCGGACCTTCAAGTTCTTCACACCTGCTAGCCGAGACACACTTCTATCAAGACTGATAAATGCCCAGTAATCAATGGTTCCACCTTCAACTAAGCATGACTCATTCATGTTTCATAAGCCAAACCTGGGAACTAGCTCTCTCTCGCTTTTCTTCTCTCTTTTTTTTTCTTGAGAGCAATGTCACAAAACAAGAAGATAGACGTTAGTATCAGTAAAACTAGATGACATGTGTCAATGTGCTCTTGTGCCTGGGATTCTCAAATGTGTCTATGCACGGCCATGTAATAGGTCCCTATATCAATGCATACTTTGGAAGTGCATTACCTGAATGGTGCAAAAGACAAGGTTGTGCAAGAAGCACATGGTTGTCGCTCGTCGAGGCTTTTGATGTTACTTGTAGTTGTTGATGCCGGCTTTGGTGGAGGTATCCATTGGATCTCAAAATGATGTAATCCTCCTTATTGGGGTCCATTTTAGAACAACATTTGGCACTACAGAGATCACTTCAGGCGTCTTCATCTTTGGATACTTCCTGAACTGTGGTATCCAGTGTGGTTGGCGCTTTGATTTGGTGGAGGCTACTTGTACTTTTGGCTTCCAAACCCATACCCTTTTTGCACATCTTCCTACTACTGTTGAAGAGGTGATTTGATCTTCTTTCGGTCTCTGTATGCGGTTCTTACCCTTTTCTCTTTTTGGCTTCTTTGTTGAGACCTTTCGCATGTGGGAGAACATAGGTTGTTGTGGATGCAAGAGCTTCTTAGGTACCCACATCTGTAATCGCCCTTGTTGAGCTGCAGCTAATTTCTTGGACACCCAAACTTGTTGGATACCTTGTGATTGAGCTTGTCCGAGCTGCTTCCTTCGTCTTTTGGCCTGGTTGGCTTGCCTGGATGGGATTTGGGGGGGCAAGGCTGGTGGTTGCTCTCCTTTGCGTACCCAGATCTGTTTCATGCTCGGAACTGCTTTCTTGTCGACTGGTGTCTTTCTATTTGATGTAGTCGTTGTCGTGAACAATTGTGTTTCTCTGTGTGGTGGACTCACTACTGTGGCTACTTGATTCTTTGGAGAAGAAGAAAGATCCACCCGCCTTCGAACCTGTTCTTCCATGATTGAATCCTTGTGCATCATAGAGCTTTTGACACATACAACATCTTCTTCCATATGATTAGTCTTAGAAGAATGAAGAGAGTGTGTGGTGCCATGATGTGGGAGCATGTAGTTCTCTAATTCTAATGTAATGCATTGTTCATGTACCCAAACTTGAAGAATTTGACTTCTTAGGTTTAGGTTGACTGCATTGTCATAAATCCAATCTTGTCCTAAGACAGTGGTTCTGTAAGGTTCTCATCGTGACACACTAGCACTTTGACTTTCATTGGAACATCTTGAAGGTAGATGGGAAGTTCCACCTCGCCCAAACAAGGGGTTTCCATGCCTCCCAATCCTATGAGATAAGCTTCTATGGGATTGATGTTCAACTGCAAGTCTTTGCAGTAGGAAAGTCGAACTGCACTACTTGCTGCACCTGAGTCAATCAATGCTTTCACAGTCCTTGCACCCTTTCCTTGTCCTATCTCTATGGTCACAAAGGGACGTCGGTCAATAACTGGAGAAGTTGCTATGCCTGATTTTTGGCACATATCCATGTGATATTTTGGGGCGTTTGAGTTGACATCTAGGCCTAGTCGCCTTAACTTATTTCATCTTATGCGCTCTCTAGCCTCTGCTTGTGCTTCTTCTCTGACTCTCATCTCTTCTTCTTTTCATTTCTTAGCAGTGTTGAGTCTCATTAGCATGTCCTCTGTAAGAGGTTCTTGATATAACTTGACTGGACAACCACTGATATAGTTTGGCAAGATGTCACCTTCTAAAGTAGCCAATTGAACAGCACCGCTAGTGGAAATTTTATTAATGATCATGGGTCCATATCCTCTTTTTTCAACCTTACAAGCATGTTGCTTTAGTGTGTAAACCAACACTAGATCTCCCTCTTTCAGTCCCTTATCCTTGATGTGTGCATCAAAGTATGCCTTTTGCCTTTTCTTTGCAGCATAGATACCTGCCACCGCGCGTAGCCTTGTCTCACCTAAGCGTTCTAGATCAAAGATCCTAGAGGACAATTCATGTCCATTCCACTCATGCTCTTATGCTACTTTTAATGCTGGGATTAGGAAATCTAAAGGTAGCACAACATTCTGTCCAAAGACCATCTGAAATGGGGTGGCATTGAGTACTGTTTTGTAGGTAACTCGGTAAGCCCAAACAGCATGATGAAGCTGTTTGTCCCAATCAGAGCATTTATTATTTACCAATTTAGTCAAGACATTACATAGGATCTTATTTGTGCTCTCGGCCTGTCCGTTAGCTTGGGGATGATAGGGGGCAGACTTCTTATGTATCACCAAGAATTCTTGGAGAAGATTTTCAATGACTTCATTTAAGAAGTGGGTGCCTCTATCGCTTACTAACTCTATTGGTAGTCCATATCTAGTGAACACATTCTCGAATAAGAACTTAGCCATCGTCTGAGCATCATTCTTTGTTGTGGCTTTGACTTCTAACCATTTTGTAAGGTAATATGTGGCTACAATGATGTACTCTGCATGGGAGTTTCTAGCTGGGGGGTTAATAGGACCTACAAAGTCGATACCCCACTTTGAGAATGCACGTCCTCCCATCATGGGCCTCAAAGGCATCTCGTCTTTTCTGATAGGATATTGTGCACGTTGGCATGTGTCATATTTCTTCACATAGGTATGTGCATCCATATGAAGAGTTGGCCATCAAAGTCCTGAGAATAGAATGGTCTTGATGACTCGATCAGGACCAAAGTGTCCACTTGCAACACCGCTGTGTGCAGTCTCTAAGACCTTTAAATAGTCTGATTCATGAACGCACAGTCTTAAGTAACCATCTTTGCCTCTTTGGTATAGGTTCTCTCCTACTAAGGCATAGCCTTGAGCCTCTTGCTCCATGCTTCGTCTTGTGATGTGTTCACATTCTTATTTGCAGGGCCGAAGGTTAGGATTGGTACCAACTTATGTGCCCATTTAGGAACAACTTCTAAATTGAACAGATAAGCATCGGGCAATTCGTTATACACTCCTTGCGGTGACTCTCCTGAAGTGATGCGAGAAAGGTGATCTGCCTGAAGGTGGGTTCTACCTTTCCTGACAACAACTTCAAAGTCATATTCCATTAATCAGGAGTGGTCAGTATTGGTGATGTGCACAAACGTTTCTTCAGTTCATTGAAAGAATTCTCGCATTTGGCGTTCCACTCAAAATTAGACAACAAGGCATAAAGGGGTCTAGCTATGATCGCGTACATGTGGATAAACCTACGGTAATATCCACAATGGCCCATAAAGGCTTGTACCTCTTTAACATTCCTTGGCCGTGGCAGCTCTGCTATGGCTTGTACCTTATCTTCATCTGTTGAGATTCCATTCTTAGAAACAATATGACCTAAGATTTTACCTTGACGCACCATGAACACACAATTTTTTGGGTTCAGACACACTCGATATTCTCTACACTTGTTAAAGATTTGTCTGAGTTCAGGGATGTGAAATCTTCTTTCTTGGGAATGAGCACATAAATCATCCACATATACTTCTAAGCTCTTTCGCAAGAACTCTTTGAAGACATGACACATGAGCCGTTGGAATGTTGCAGGTGCATTTTTGTGAGCCCGAATGGCATAACACGAAATGCAAAGATTCCCCACTCTATGGCAAAAGCTGTTTTGTGTTGATCTTCTGGGGCAATGGCTACTTGATTGTAACCTGAAAATCCATCAAGGAAGCTATAAACTTCCTTACCTGCAACACGCTCCAATAGGTGTTCTGTGATTGGAAGTGGATAACTATCTCTGATCGTAGCGGCATTAACTTTTTTAAGGTTAATACACACTCGCAACTTCCCGTTCTTCTTGGGTACCACTACAATGGTGGACACCCATTCAGTATGCTCAATCTCATAGATGAATCCAGCTTCAATCAGCCTATCAATTTCTTCTTTTATTTTGGCTGCATATGTATCATTATATGTGTAGGACTTCTGTTTGGTGGGCTTGGCATCAGCAGTCATGGGGATAGTATGAGAACAAATTCTTGGATCTACCCCTTTCAAGTCTCTATAGTGCCATGCAAACACATCCCTATATTCCCTTAATAGAGCTACGAGCTCCATTTCTTCTCTTGCACTTAGATCATCTCCTATGTATGTGCATCTCTCTTCGTTCTCTTCAATGGTCATTACAATTTTATTGGTCTTTTCTTTATTATCATATGATTCTCCTATGATGGCCTCTCTCTTAGGCATGCGTACCAAAATTTTGCGGTCGTCAACTTCATATTTCTTGAAGTTTTCTTCTGGTTTCACTACTTTTCTTTTCTTTTTCTTTTGACTGCTCTCACTTCCATCTTTTGAATTTACCGTTTTAATACTTGTGAGAGGTTCTTCTTCTTTCTGAGTGAACACTCCTATATCTTCTAGATAGTGCTGCTCTGAGTTAAAGCAACTATCCATCACAATGGACTCTATATCATCATCATTCTCTTCTTCTTCTATGACATCACTAGGGTCACATTCTTCTAGCAAGGGTTGACACATGAACACTGAAATATCATAACCTTCCTCATCACAATGAGGTGTCCATTGTTCTTCATTGACAACAATGTCCATGGTGGCTAAGATTTCTGGCCAGCCATGAGGCTCAAATTCCTCATCTGGAAAGATCATCAGTGTATAAGCTGGGTCTTTAATTGGTCTATCTCCTGGTGAAGTTCCTTCTTCTCGCGCCTTCAAGCGTTTTTCCTCTTCCTCTGCGACCTTGCACATCCACAAATGAGTATCTTCATGCAGCCATGATGGATCAGGTGAACTTTCAGAATGCACAGAGATTGAATCTTCTTTTGCTTTGTGGATAGGATTCCACTGTAGGGGTGGTACATCTCTGAAGGAGTAATCCTTCAAATTGACCTTGGTGGTGACCCCTAAGTGCTGCAAGTACAAGGAGTTGGTTCCCCAATCCTGTACTATTTGCAATTGTCTTAGGAAAGGTCTTCCTAGGATCATCTCATAGACATTATTTTTCTCAAAGTCACATATAGCAAATGTGTGCTCAAACTCTACACCACAAGTGGTTAGAGTTATCCCTTCTAGCAATCCTAGAGGTCTTTCAAAATGACCATCAGCCATTTGAAGCTTCATTCTAGTTGGTCTTAATGTGGGCTTGCCCCATTGCTTCCACAAGGAGGTGGTCGCAATAGCAACACCAGCACCTGAATCTATGATTGCTTTGGTTGTGTAACCTTGGTAGGTGATTGGAAGGTAAGTATTACCTTCTTCACCCTCACACATGTCCCCTATTTTGTCTAGAGGTATCTCTGGTACTTTTTGTTTAGAGCCTGCTTTTGGCATTTTGGAATCAAGTTCTGGAACTTGATCCTTCACATGATTCCAAAGCTCAGGTTTTGCTTTGAGCAGCTCTTCTACAGTGAGATGACACTGAACCTTAGTGTTCTTCACGACATTAGTGTTCCTTGGAACCACTGAGTCTTCATTTCTTACTAGTATTGTGGGAGCTCTAATCTGGAGAGATTCAGATTCCCATGGGCCTGGAAATTGAGGCAATTCTTCTAGGGTATTAGATTCAAAATCTAATCTTTCGTCTTCTTGTTGTTCTGCTTCATCTCCATAAATAGACGGAATGTCTTGGGGAAATTGATCATGAAGATCATCAATATCAGGAATAGGAGGGGAGTTACCCTTCTCCTTGGCCCATTTCTCTTCTTGTATTTCCCGCAAGAACTCTTGAGAGTACTATTGAATTGAAGGAGGTATTCCAGCATCCGTGGAATTAGGAACATAAGCTCCCATTGGTGGTGAGCTTCCTCTTTCAATAACTGGTTGAGCCTATGGAGGTAAAGAAACTTGTGCTTTGTTTACCAATTGCTCTAATCTTTCTAGTAAGCCTCGGAAATGCAAATCTGATTTGACAGAGTTTGTCTGATTGAACTTTTGACTAGTCTCGAGTATAGCTTGAGCTTGTTCTACCATTTTCATGCACATTTTCAGCCGTTCAATCTCTAAATCTGCTCTAGGGTAACTCTTGTCTAGGTTTGCATTTGTTGGCCCTTCTTGAAGTCGAGCCTGGTAGGCCTTGAACATCATGTCCAAGCCTTCTGGGGTTGGATCTGCAAGAACAGAACCTGGTTGCGGTCTATTTACAATGGGTGGTGGGGTGGGATGAGGTGGAGTGGATGGAGTTTCAGCATGCGAGGGGTTTTGAGATGCAATGTCTTCTATTTTTGTTTTTGCGTCTTTCAAGCTTTCTTCTAGTTCCGATAACTTTTTATTCCACTTACGATTGGCCTTTTCTCTAGTATCCTTCCATGTTCTTGTTTTCCTCTTACTAGGCTCTCCTGATTCACTCGACTCTGATTGTTCTGCTGGTTTATCTTGTTTTAATGCTTGTGCCCTAGTAACTGCCTGTACAGGTGCCACATTACTGCTACTTGAACTTGAATCCGCCACTAAGCCTACCACATTAATCGGTGTAATCTTGGGTGCACTGGAGGGGTTTCTTGGACAATCTCTGGGGAGATGTTCTTTTCCACAATCAGGACAAAAAGCTTGTATTGTGATAGCTTGTCCTTGACTCGGAGATGGTGGGTGGGGACAATCACGAAGGAAATGGTCGCCCTGACATCTAAAACATGGTCCTCTAGGAGCTTGTGTTCTTACTTGTCTCAATTGGGGCCTAGGGTTAGCATTTGCGTACATGACATTGGAATATTCAAGCTCCCAATTTTGTTCCATAGGTTGTGCCTCATATTGATACGGGTAAATCTCACTATGTTCAGGTGACTCTGTGTAATAAGCATGTGGACTACCTTCATGGGAGTAGTGTGAACTATGAGCATGAGAGTCATTATCTGGTATCAATGGGGTTAGTGGGACCAATGCTCTATTTGGATTTTCCTCTCCCACGGCATAAAAGACTGGAATCACATTGGCAGGAGTTGGTGGTTGGTTTCCCAAGACTGGTTGTGGCCTATATTGTGCCTGATATTGCTGTTGTGGTCGATAATATGGCTGTTGGTATTGGTTCTGATATCTACCTTGTTGGAAAGGTTGCTGATAAGTTTGTCTAACAGCCTGCCTATTGTAGGGACAATCTTGAGCCGTGTGGTTCTTGTATTTTCTCTCAATAGTGCAATATGGAGCATTCCTTTCTCTAATGTTTTGGTTTTGCATTGGGCATACGTTAGCCATGTGGTCCCCTCCGCAGGTATAACATCGATTCAATGAGGTGACTCTTGGTATTTGTCTATTTTGAACTCCTAGCTTCTTGGCAACTTGCTCAACTATCTCATCTATTTCCATGGAGATTTTCAAAGTATGACTAGTAGAACTATCAGAATCCTTATAGAGTTTGGACAATCCTAACTCCTCACCCAAGTTACCTTCTATGTCAATGCACGTCCGCACACACTCTTCTATGGATCTAGGCTCTTTCAAGTACACATATGATCTCAACTTTGTGCTCAGTAAGCCATCTAAGAACAAAGCCACTTGTTTGGCTGGTGTGGGTAACTCTGGAGTAGGGCATCTTTCTAGGTACTCTGTGAACCTTCTACCTGCTAGTCGCACTGTTTCTTGGGGTGTCTGCTTGAAACTGTAGATCAAGGATGATGTGTTATGCCTGATACCACTCTTGGAAAATTCTACAATGAATTCGTCTAGCAGCTGACCTATATCGCGATAGTTGCGACTACTCAATGGTTGAAACCAAGCCAAGGCAGTGCCCTTAAGAGTCAAACCAAATGCCTCGTATTGGGTGAATAAATCCTCAACCTGTTCAGCTCTTAACACTTGTTTGAACTCAGCCACATGATCATAAGGATCTCCTGACCCGTCAAAATAATTCTTCATTGCCTTGATCACTTGAGTGGGTCTAAGGGTTCTTGTGTGCTCTCGGGGTCTAGGCAATGGAAAATCATGTTCATCTCTTTGTTGCCTATGTGCTTGATGTCTCTCTCTTTCAGGTCTTTCATTTTCAAATCCTGCTCTATTTCTGCCCATCGTGTGTGCAAAACTTACCTCAGGTCTCTCTCTAGTTCTTTCTCTCTAGGCTTCATGAGCTTGGGATGATCCTACTCCTTGGAGGCCATGGGAAACATTGGATCTTGGTGGAGGGAAAATCAATTCATTCTTCCAAGTATATGCATGTCTATCATGTTCTGTTACCAAGTGTTGGGTTATAAGGGTTGCCCACAATTCCTCTTATGTAATGGCACCCTCTAGTACTCATAAAAATACCTCTTTTTTGTATTTAGGAGATGTGCTCATGTGAACACTCTCCTAAGCCCTTTTTAATATTTTCCTTATGCTATAGTGTGGAAGCATCTTAAATAAATCCACCTTTTTGCACATATGTAGAAATCCCACGTTGAGAAATTCCCACGCTCCATTTCCTTGAGATTTGGGAATATTTTCCAAGATATCAAAAGATATGTTAGTTAGAAAGCATGTGCTCCCTTTTGACTAGTCAAAAAGAGCACATGGGAGAATGTGCCTAGCCTATATATAGAGGCTCATTTCTTGTAATGAGGGAGCTTTTGGTCGTTCTCTCATGTAAAATCCTTTCAATGGAAGAACTCTCCTTTCTCTTAAGGCTTTGTACATATGTGTATTTAGTCTTGGAGTGTGTGAGAGTGAGGTGTGTGTGCATGCTAGCATTTCCTATGTGTGTAAGTAGAGTGTTGAAATTATCTTGTATTTTACATATGTGACTAGGATCCTTGACTCCCATTGCTCCATATTTTCAAGCATGTGGCATAGCTGCGGGCTGATGGCCAATGGCTTGAACATGATGGAGGATGGGGTGGATGAAAGGAGAGTCATTCTTGGGACTTCCTTCTTGCTTCCATGCAAGGTGGTGTGGGTCTTGGCTCCCAAGGGCATACTACAACAACAAATTTGGCGCCGTTGCCTGGGAGAACGACCTTTCATCACTTGGAGTGCTCAAGAGCATGTGGTAAGATATTGATTTGCAATTTTTTTTGCTTATACTTTTAGGATGTGTGTGTTGGCATGACACTTTCACCCTTCCATTGGGCCATTAGTTCCCCATTTCTTATTTTTAGTAGTGTAGTTTTAGTTCATTTTGATGGTTGCACAAGAACCTCCCTTAAACTCCTTCTCTCTCACTCCCTCACGTATGCACTTCCACTCACATACACCTTTGGCATCACTTTCCACCACTGCCATCTCTGACACAAGTGAATGCCTTGGAAAGAGGGATGGGTAGTTGTCCTCTCTTCTCTCTCCCTCTCTTCATTTTTGAGAAAAACCAAAAAGAAATTGATGATCTATGACGAATACCAATAGGACACTTAGTTGAATGAGTTGCAAAATTTTCAATTCATTTTGACACTCACTTTTCGAGAATAAGGATGTCGACAACATATGAAGGGTAGGTGGGAGGGACTTAACTGGCCCCTTTCTCTCTCCTCCCTTGATCATGAAGCAGACACACCGTTCACTTTCTCTTCGCTAATTTTTGGGGTTGAGCATCCCTGGGCACCCCCTTCCTGCATAATTTTCATGGGGTTGAGCTCCAAGCGAGCTCCCCCTGCCGTGCGTCTTTGCCTCTGTGTGATCTGCCAAGGCAAGTGAAGGGCAAACATTCACCCCCTATGCTTTGTGCGAGGCTTCACTTGCTCCTCCTAAGCGTGCAGCTGGCCGCTTCACGGGGGGTTGGGCAATGGCTCCCCAATTCCCTTCCTCCCTTTGCTTTAAGACTACCTCGGGCTGAGCAGGGCACTCCCCTCGCTTTTTGGGTCTCCGTCTTTGTGCTACAGAAGGTGGGTGGCATCGCCAATCTCCGTGCATCCTACTGAACCGGGTTGAGCTCAGCGTGAGCTCCCCCTCCAATCCATGCTGAAGGCGACAGTTTGCTAACCTGCCGCGTTGTTGTGTATGAGTAAGCATTTGGTCCTCGCCAAAGGGGGAATTACCTGCACTAAGCTTGTCTTTTGCGCATACATTTCCAACCTGAAAGCAAGGTCTGCAATGTATGTAGTTTTGCAAATGTGCCAAATCATTGGGAGAATCCCTCATTCTTTGATCCAGGCAGGTCCTACAAATGAACATTGGCTTCAATAGCGATGACATGCAGTTCTTACCAGTCAATTTTGGTCAAGAAAATTGTCCTGATATGATATTGGTAGTAGCCATTATGGGTTGATAACAAGACTTACGGTCTGAATCTCGATGGAGGATGAAGATTGGTCACAGACGAAGCACTATCTGTTGGCATTTTTTGAAATACTTGGATTTGGGGCATTCTTCTGTTGTTGCCTTCCATATTATACCAGGTTGGGGTCGAGCCCCCTCTTGCTCTCCTTGCAGGTATATGTTTCTACGCTGATGAAATCAAGCACGGGACTCCCCATTTCCCAATACTATTTTTTCAGGAGCAAGAAACCTCCCACCATTCTATGCATGCATTGAAGCTCTCCTTGCTGAAGCTTTTCGAGGTTACACATATTGACTGAAGCAATCAAATCTACAAAGGCTCACCCCTTCTTGGATATGGCTATGGAGTCCAACCATCCGATGTTCCTTCCATATGAAGACTGCTTGTTGTACCTTGTAAGTAATGTTCGATGCTCACTTTGCTGGAACGGAAGGTTCTGTGCTCCTCTCTATGTCCAGCTCTGCCTTCTGGATGGGCAGCGGTATTCTTCTCTTCGAGTGCACAGATTGAAGACAATCAACATGGCTTTTCTCCCTTGAGGTGATTCTTGTGCTCATATTACTACCCTTTGCTCTGTCTCTTTTGGAACAAAAGAGAAAAGTCCATGGGACGAGTTGTTAAGGTAGGGCTTCTACATACAATGCTTGAGGAGGGTGGGGGAGGAAAATATACAATAAAAGGCTTGCACAATGCTCCCTTGGTGACCACAGTCAAGCTTTGGGAGACTTTACTTTCAGCATTTCCTTTTTCGACCATGCTTCATGTTGAGCATCTTCCACCAACAGCCGTCGTTGCTACCTGCTCAGATGCACTTATAAGGAAGCAAGTTCTACTGATTGACTGCAATGCAAAATGCGAAGGCAGGTCTAAAGGGGTGGGACATCTCTGAAGCCTGAAATTTGTTGACATCATGGAAGGGCTACCAACAGAAGCAGCTGGGGAATAACTCAGTAAGCCAAAATAAAATAACAAGGAAGGATGCAAGGTTTTCTTATCAAAGTTGTCAACTTTATTCGATAATGGTTAAAGTCTTCAGGAGTATTATATGGTTGCTTGGAAAATGACCACGATCAGGCTGTAGCAGTTGAATTAGTTACCAAAGGCTCCTCCATACATGGAGGAAAGTCTGCACAGGGATACATTTTGTGAAGGGAATTACAACAGCAAGAGACGGTATCACCATTATGTGATTGTTACTGCAGGAAATGGGCTTGTACGAATTTATTTATTTTCTATTACTACAAGAAGCACAAGGTCATGTGCCCTTCCTAGTCCCAAATTGGCCCCATGTTGCCTCAAGACATGGGATAAGTCCAGCTCCATGGTCTTGTGAAGAAATCAACTGGAAGAATTTAACTACTGAAGTTCAGCAATGGATTCAAGATATGCTGAGGGCTTGGGCTGGTGCACAGTTTGTGTTTACTCTTCTATAGGCTGGAGTACAAAAGGCAAGGGTTGCTTTTTTATTTTGAGAAGAATGTAATGCCAAGCTCTAGATCAGAGGGCTGCCATGGAGGATAGCTTGTTTATATGACAGAAGGAGTTGAAAAGTTGAACACAATGACTGTCATATTTTTTTTCCAAGCTTTGATGAAACCCTCAACTTTAGAAAGTGCAGCACTGAAGGCTTTTTGAAGAATTCAATTAAATATGACTTTCTCTATTTATGGACCCCTTTTTCATGCTTCTTGAACCGAGCAAGAATGGCCGAATATCACTTTCAGATTTGATGAAGAATGCAACAAATGCAATGAAGGCTGCACAATGGCTGGAGTGATATCTTTGTTTGGGGATCGTTCCATCCAAGGACTTAGTGCTGCAGCTATACTCAGAGCCAAAATGGGAGGTTGAACTATGTAACCAGTCTTGGCAATCCTTGCAACAAATCTGATGGTTAAGATTGACATTGCCTACTCAGAGCAAAGGAGATGTTGTTCAAAAGGATGTCTGTTCAACTAATTGCTACAATCAAGACATAGAGAATTATTCAGTGTGGGCTGATGTGCTACTAAGAAACCAATTCTCAACTCTCTGCTACATGCTGGATGGGGATCTAGCTAAAGTACAAAATGTAGGATGCATGATTCCACAGTACTGCTGAGATGTGTTTCATCAGTCTCAGCTACCATGGCCTAGTGAACCTCCACCCTATGGTTGCCCATTATCTGGATCTCACATATTCCTTGGACAATGGGCTCCATCAGCAATTCGTAGGCCAGCATCCAATCTCCCCAACAGTTTGTGCAGTTGGCTTTCATCCTATGTCTCACTGAACTCCCTTTCGGGCCTTACTAGCATCCCAGGCAGAGATGTTTGCAGCAGGAGGAATGCAGCAAGCACATGGATTGGCATATGCATGAAATGACAATCACAGTTGTTGTTGATGAAGATACCACTCTTACAACTGGAAGCTTTAGGATTCTTATAGCTGGGTGTTATGTTGCACATCAATGCTGGTGTGCACAGTCATACAGGAGTGATTGGATTTGGTTCCTGTGTTGCCAAGGCTATTCAAATAACATGTAATTTTGGAATTGATGACATCAAAGTTGTTGATGATTCCACCATGGAGATCAGTGACCGATCACCAAGGTCTTTGGAAAAAGGGACCCAACAGAAATTCCATGAAGTAATGCTGGTGTGGACTTTTTTGTATCATGTTCTGTAGGGATGTTAACCTTCTCCATGGTGATGTGGACAAGCAAATCTACATAACTACAACTTACATCTGAAGAGCTTGATGATTATGTCCTTGCCAAAGTCTCTACTCTGCAGGACCTTTGCTCTCAGAACAAAAGGAGGTCGAGACAAAGCTATTGTTGCCTGCTCCAAAACTGTCCAAAACCAGGTTTAACAAGCTCATGGAGTTACTCTGCCAGGCTGAGATCCCTGATATGGATACTCACTACAGGTAAAACTGAAGGTTCCTTTGAGACTCAAAGGCAAAGTCATGGTTTTGGGCAGCTTGCAGGAGTTTGATTCTGTTTTTCAACTGTAGCTTTGCACTTTTCTACCTGGTCTGGTGAAATTCAGAGATGTTGTTGCATTTAAAATGCAACTGAAAGAAAGTAGTGGTGACATAAGAATCCTTTGGCACGACATCCCTGATTTTTGCCTGCCTAGAGCTCTCAGTACAATTGCACCTGCTTATAAATTTGTTCCAGGATGGACATGATATGCTCTACACAAATGGAAAGATTGGTTTATTTTCTGACTCTGATATTCTGCCTGGCAGATGATAAGTTCACAAATGCCTTCTATGCATCCATGGCTGGCTTCAAAAGAGAACACCCTGGTGATTGGTTCAAACTATGGAACTACTCTGAAGTGCTCTTTGCATCTCAGATGGTACAAGCAGGTCCATCCGAAAGGAACATTGAAGAGGATACTGGTATGGAACCCTTCATGTATTCCCCACCGCTTGTAGCATTTGAGGAAGTTAAATCTTAAAATGAAGCTGAGCAACTTTGAAGAAGTGGTAAGGACATTGGAAGCAGTTTTAAAGTGCTTATGAGTTGTTTGGGCTTAGGTTTGGTGCAGTAGCTGAATAAATGAAGAAACTTTTTGAAAGTTTTAGTGATTGTACATCCAGACATATATAATCATCCTCGTGCTCATCAGACATTTACAAATCCTGATCAAGCCTTTAGAAATATTCAACCTCGTGAAACAAATTTTGCTGAAGCTAGGAAGTCCACGGAGTGGGGTGATGAAAGATGCTGTCTTGATATCCTTATTTGCTGCCTATTATTTGCAGGTTCTAGATGTGGTTCCTGAATCTTATATGGAACCTATCTCTCTTCTGTGTTAGCTGATGGAATGTTATGATGCTTAGCATGGGGGAGGGTACTTTGATCTTCGTACTGGACTCACAGAAGTTGATGGGTTCTTCTTCGATGCCTTCTTATAGAAGTGATATGCTGCCTGAGATAAATTTGATGCTGGGATTGATCAGACTTGATGGGCTTCTGCTCCCTTGGATGCCATAAAGTCCAGAATGATTCCTGGTTGGTATGGATGATGCACCCTTGACTCAAGCCTCTGTGACTGCCCTGCCTAGGTATGACTGCCCTGCCCTTATAAAGATGGGCCCAGCAGGATTGCTGCCTGTTTGACAACAAAAGCTGAGTGGGCAGACATCTGTGAATGTCATCTATTGTTGCTTCTCATGATTGAAGGTTCAAGCAGGTTGTGCTGAATACTCTCAGCTGAAGGTGGTTGACGAGTATCAATACTCCTGGACTGCCATAATTTGGGTACTTACAGGAGCAGGCCCCATCAGAAATCTAGAGAAGCTGATGAGTTTTTCTTTGATGACTTCTTTCTCTCATAAAAGCCCCTGGTCTGCTATGTGAATGCGCAAAACAAGTTTGAATGATGCCAAAATTCACGGTTTGCAGGTTGGGCTGCTGCCACCAACGAGCTTTGGATGCTATATTGCATATATTGATTTATGGTTCGTTTGATATGACTGTCCAGTCAGGGGCATGACCACTACTCTTCGAATCACTTTGCACCTATTATACGTTATTTGAACCTTGTTGCAAGGATAAATGACTTCATTATAGAATTCAAAATGCTCCAGCAGCTGGCCCCTTGCTTTCTCTCAATTGTTATGTATGTCCCATGGTGTCTTTTGAAAATACAGGATGATGCACCCTTGACTGAAGCTTCTGTGACTGCCCTGCCTAGGGATGGTGTCCAAAACTCCAAAGCTCATGAAAGTCTTCATGTCAATTTTGGTGATTACCCTTAGGGGACTATGTTTTTAGTAAAAAATATTACGACAGTCACCTTGCTTGTTTAGTTTTCAGTAAAGAGTTATTTTTCAGGTCTTCCAACAATGCAATACATGTCTCTTCAGCAGCCTGATGGCTAGACTGACTGCCTCATGGGAGGATTGTGTCGCCTAGCATCTAAAGACTCCACCACTTGGAAGCATTTGCAAGAATCAACACTGAGATAGGATATGGACCTCTTCTCCAACATTTGTCTTCTTTGAGTTGGTGGGCTGACTGCCTCCTAGGAGGATTGTGTCGCTCACCATTTCGGAAACTCTTGGGAGAAGTGTCTTACTCTGATGTTTTATGATCACATCTATTGGCTAAAGGTTTTTTCACGAACTAGTCCAAGGGAGGGCTGCATATTCGGCAACAAAGGATGATCTTCCGGATTGTTGGGCTGACTGCCCCCCAAGGGGATTGTGTCGCTCAACATTGAAGACCTGAAGACTTGAAGAACTGTAGATTTGAAGAGTTGAAGACTCAAACTTGGACCAGTTCGCAATGTATGCTTCTCCTATCTTAGCTTTGTCGAGGACGACAAAGTCTAGGAGGAGGAGAGTGTTGGGTTATAAGGGTTGCCCACAATTCCTCTTATGTAATGGCACCCTCTAGTACTCATAAAAATACCTCTTTTTTGTATTTAGGAGATGTGCTCATGTGAACACTCTCCTAAGCCCTTTTTAATATTTTCCTTATGCTATAGTGTGGAAGCATCTTAAATAAATCCACCTTTTTGCACATATGTAGAAATCCCACGTTGAGAAATTCCCACGCTCCATTTCCTTGAGATTTGGGAATATTTTCCAAGATATCAAAAGATATGTTAGTTAGAAAGCATGTGCTCCCTTTTGACTAGTCAAAAAGAGCACATGGGAGAATGTGCCTAGCCTATATATAGAGGCTCATTTCTTGTAATGAGGGAGCTTTTGGTCGTGCTCTCATGTAAAATCCTTTTAATGGAAGAACTCTCCTTTCTCTTAAGGCTTTGTACATATGTGTATTTAGTCTTGGAGTGTGTGAGTGAGGTGTGTGTGCATGCTAGCATTTCCTATGTGTGTAAGTAGAGTGTTGCAATTATCTTGTATTTTACATATGTGACTAGGATCCTTGACTCCCATTGCTCCATATTTTCAAGCATGTGGCATAGTTGCGGGCTGATGGCCAATGGCTTGAACATGATGGAGGATGGGGTGGATGAAAGGAGAGTCATTCTTGGGCCTTCCTTCTTGCTTCCATGCAAGGTGGTGTGGGTCTTGGCTCCCAAGGGCATACTACAACAACACCAAGGAAATTTTCTCTGATGTGTTATCCAGGTAGACAACTTTGCCTGGTATCTTTGGATCCTTGAACTCGTAGATGATGACTATGCCCAATTGGCTAGGTTGATCTGGCTGTCCTACATTTCCTTGTTCTAGGTCTCCTATCTCATTCTCATGAATGATATTTCCAAACTCATCGGTCCTATCTGGTTGGTTGGTAACCACATACATGGTTCCTTCCTTATCAATGTATGAACCCTCTTCGAACTTGACCACCGGGTGTTCAAGTCCAAAGGATTGATCTGGATTTTTGAGTTGGACCACTGATCGCCTCAGGCCATCCTCATAGATGTGAGCACCTAATCGGTTGGTCCGAATATATTCCAATTGTGTCTTATAGGGACCTTCTGGTGTTTGTAGATGGGCTGTTCCTGAATTACCTGCAGGTTTTCCCATGCTAAAAGACATTTCTGAGTCACTTGTGTCTGAGTTTAGTACGTAAGGACAACCACTTAGTCGTTGTGCCCAAGACTTAGCTGTATGGTTGACACTAGACTGAGAAGATCTAATGCTTTGTCTATCCTTGCCTAGGTGTCTACCAGATCTCAGGTTCATAAGCTTTGGCAAAGAGTCCAAAATTTCCCCTTGGTATGGTTCAAAAATCCTTTGGAGTCCCCTTGGTTTCCTAGCCCCACTTGAAGCCCAACTTCAAATTATCCTATCTAAAAATCAACGTGTTATTCTTATAAAAAACAGTTGAGGCCGTGTAGGATTCGAAACAAGCTTTCCAACGAGCTATAGATCTCAAAAAATGGACTTTGGATGAAAAATTTATGTCAAATCAGGCTCTTGGGGGTCAAAACAGGCAAACATGACCTTTTGGAAAAAATCGCGATTTTGTGAAATCAAGTGAATCGCGATTTCGTGAACTTCAAGAGAATCGCGATTTTGTGAAGTCAAAGAATCACGATTTTGAGCACAGAATCGTGTTTTTGAAAATCGTGATTTTGAGCACAGAATCGTGTTTCAGAGAATCGTGGTTCACAGAATCGTGATTCACAAAATCGTGTTTTAGAGAATCGTGTTCTAGAGAATCGCAATTTTGTCTCAGAGAATCGTGTTTTCACAAAATCATGTTTTAGAGAATCGTGTTCTCACAGAATCGTGTTTTTGGCTGAAAATCGTGATTTGTGAGAATCACGATTTTGAGCACAACCACAAAATTGCGATTCTGAGAATGACCACAGAATCGTGTTTTTGAAAATCGCGATTTTGAGCACAGAATCGTGTTTCAGAGAATCGTGGTTCACAGAATCGTGATTCACAAAATCGTGTTTTAGAGAATCGTGTTCTAGAGAATCGCGATTTTGTCTCAGAGAATCGTGTTTTCACAAAATCGTGTTTTAGAGAATCGTGTTCTCACAGAATCGTGTTTTTGGCTGAAAATCGTGATTTGTGAGAATCGCGATTTTGAGCACAACCACAGAATTGCGATTCTGAGAATGACCACAGAATCGTGATTCTTTCAGCAAGCTTTTAGGCGGGAAACAGAAAATCGTGATTTTCAAAAAAATTTGAATTCTCACAGAATCGCGATTTTCATCATAGAATCGCGTTTTTTGGCAGGAACTTCGAATTTTTGAGCGCCGAGCAATGCTGAGCTCCGTATGAGCAGAAGATCATGAAAAACACAGGCGCTTGTTCTCCCTTGCACTTCCTTTTTACTCCTTCCCACACAATAATGCATGAAAAATGGTATGAAAATGGTAAAAATGCACTAAAAAACAAGAAATTTCTATGAAGAAGAAGATGGAAGAAGGTGGAGATGATGATGATGAAGAAGATGAAGAAGAAAAATCAGAAAATGAACAAAAATGACAGTTTTTTAACCTTCCAACGTCGCAAATCTACGATCTTACCATCACAACGCTCGTCCTCGAAGCTCTCTCCCCGGCAACAGCACCAAAATTTGGTGTAGCTCAAGCGTAAGCACCACCTCCTTTACTTGTCAATCCGCGGAGACGTGAGGACCGGTATGAAGACCACGAGCACGTGACGGCACAAGTGCGTGAGTGAGAGCACACGAACATGCACACACATACACACACACGCGCACAAGGTAAGATCAAGAGAGGAACAATGGAAAGCTTCGATTGCAAAAGAGTTCTCATACAAAAGCTCTATTCTCTAACAAGCTAACCTCAAAAATGAGCTCTCTAGCTCTTTTTATAGTTTTTTTGAATAGTTTTGGCCCTGTCCAGACCTAGTGTCTGGCCTAGTTAAAAATTAGGTTCCAGGGCTTATTTGAGGGCTCAAACAGAGTCTAAAAATTATGAAAATTGGTAGGATCATAGTTCTAATACTCCTCAAGCTCAAGGACTCTTTGGCTTGAACAAAATGGAGTTACAAAAATAGAAAATGGTATTTACAATGGTTTTTAGTGATGAAAATCACTATTTTTGTAGGGAATTCTTGTGAAAATTTGACATACACTTCTTGGAGCTCCCTACTTGCTCCTTCTTCTTGTGTGTGTCCACCTTTCTGATGTGCTTCCATGCTTGTGCTTGACTTTGAGTTCCAACAGTATGGCTTCCAAAGTCTTTAGTAGAAGCTCAAAGAACACGACAACAAATGTGGGTTCCAAAGAAGGTCAGACAAGTGGCCACTTAAGAGATAAACAAGCACGAAGAAACATTATGTTGACACAACAACACCATAAAGCCAAGCGAGACTCATCACTGATATCGGAAAAGAAGGAAACAAACAACTTGGACAACAAAAAGGAAAGAAAAAACACATGCAGCACGACGGAACAAGGAGAAGACAAGGCTTAAAACCTAGACTATGAAATGGATATGGAAACCCAAGCAGCAGCAAGGGTTGGGACAACAGAACCAAGAGGATTTCATTTGCACACATGAAACCTCAAATGCACCTAAAGTATGCATGATAGGGCCACATTACGAGGCTACGCATTCGGCACATGATGTACATAACAGAATTAGTGGTGCACATTCCCCACTTGGGGATAGGTCATAGCTTCTACTTCCATAGGAATGGACCTACTATGTAAATAAATAAGGTTTGGCTATCCTAATTCTTGTTTTCTTTCAGAAGTAAAAATGAAAAATGTGCAGTTAGAGATCTTACTTACGCAAGCAAGGGAAACGGAGTGACGCAACGAACGAAATGTCATTACCACACATATCACTAGAGACATGTCTCCTATAGAAGCTAATGCTATTTTCATTACGAGTGCAGATGGCTTCCGAAGATTTTGAAGCTACAATTCAAGAGGAGGTGCTGGAATTCCCTCTGCAAAGTGTGACTAAAGCAAAAGGTCATTGGTTCACAGAAGACAACCATCAGGGGATTACTTATTCCTAGTGACCATTAAAATCATGGATACATATCATCAGTTCCCGGTGATGTCCAAAGACTTCAAAGTAGTACATGAGCTCACATCAACCATGGACATTATGAAGAAGGCGGGCATTCACAAATACTTTGAATTACCAATATACAAACCTGATTTTCAGTGATGTGCCCAAGTGATGAACACTTTGCAGCTTGCCTTGCATGATCCATTGGTGCTGAAGGCTAGAGTCTTGGACGCCGCTGGTGAATGGGTCATTATCCAATTTACACATGACCTCATTAAGGAAGCTTTTGGATGAAGAAGGACAAAACCATGATATTAAAAGAAGAAAGCCGAGGAGCAAAAACCCGAACATTCTACGACATCAATCACATCAACATTGAAGAAGAAGTGAGACTCATCCATCAGCACTTCTGCTTTCCTAATATGCACAAATACACTGCTCCTCAGAAGATTGTAGTACAAATGGTGTCACATGCCACTAAGCAAATTGGGAATCAAGTCAATATGACTCCGTATATTCAAGAACGGCTATTTGAGGCCAAGAAGCAATGGAATCACAAGAAGTTTTTGAACGGAAATATTGCCCTAACTATATTGATATATCATGCATTGAACATTCGAGAGCATTTAAGAGAGATGCCGTCATCTGAAGCCATGGCAAAATATGCAAAGGTTGCAACAATCCCTAGGAAGAAGAAGGGAGTCAAGATCATTGAGGAGGCAGAGACAAGCTCCCAAGCTAGAATGAGAGGTACCAAGAGACTAAGGGAAATGATGCAAGCTGAAGTAGAAGTTCCAACCACCAAAAGAGCACATGTGCTTCCAAGGACGAGACTTGAAGAACGTCAACCTATCATAGAAGAAGAATTGGCCAAAGCAATGGAAGCCACACATCAGTACACTGAAGGTCAAGTCAATCTCTCAGTGCAAAGTCACCATTACCAACAAGCCCATCAAGAAATAGAACAAATAAAAAGACTGACCAAGGTCCACAGATACAGGGAATTGGGGTTTATAAATTCAAGATCATCATCAGATACCCAAGAACCAGACACCTCCATGATGAATGTGGACATTCGGAGTGATTCCAAGGATGATGGACAATGGGAGGAGCTAAATGAAGTGAACAAGAATGTAGAAGGGGAAGAAATGAAGGCAAATCAAATGCCTATCAACTCAAGCCAAGACATGACTAGGAAGGAGGCCTCCCAAGAACGAGTACGTGTCATCAAATTGAATGAAGCTTCCAATATTCAAATTCAAGAGACTCTACTTGCGAGAGAAGTTCTCTTCAAGCACCCTAAAGAAGAACAAGTGGAAAATACAATCGAAGAATTAGAACCATTTACACCAATAAGGGTAGTGGCAGAACCCTCCCCAATGGATATCACATTTCAAGGGAGTGCCACAAAGACTGTTACTAAGGAAGAAGAAACCAAAGAACATGAAGTTTAGTTACAAATAAGGCAACCTCATAACGAAACCATACATGTGGAGAAGGGCAAGGATGTACAAACAGGGGAAGCTCCTAGCATCCCAAAAAACTTGGCTAAATGTGGATGTCGCTCAGCTCAAGCCAGTGGTGCAACACATGATCAAAACTGCCATGGACACTCAACAATTAATGCTTGAGGCTGATGCTGATTATGACAGGGCAATGCGGGAAAAATGCCAATTCTAAGAGATCGGTGAGAATCTCTCTGCTCAATTGATTCAAGCACAAAAGAGCATAGCAGAGAAAGATACAATAGTCCAAGAAGCCAAGCAGCAATGCAACACACTAGAAATAGAAAATCAGAAACTAAAAGAACAATTAAAGGATTTACAAAGCAAATATGAAGCTAGCGAGTCCGAGAAAACACAAATGAATGCCAAAAGCAAAATACTTGAATCACAAATCAAAGTATACATGGAAGAAGCAGATAACTTACGAAGCAGAAACAAGGAGCTTATGACAACACTTCTAAGTAATCAACCGATAGAAGCTCCTGAATTGAAAGACATACGAGCATTGGAAGAAAAGATAAAAAAGTATGAAGAACAAAGTAGGAGCAAGCCATCATTGTAGAATGGGAGAAAAGGTACATGGATGACACAATAGAATTGAGAAGCAAGTGGAAAGCAACAGAAAATTACTATATAGTACAATGTAAAGAAGACGCTGATCAACTCGCTGTCATAGGAGAGGAGCTCCTCAAAAACAAAGAAACCATTTTGGAAGCCACCGAAGAGATTAAAGAAAAAGATGATTTAATCAAGCCATTACAAGATCAACTAGCACAAAAGGTAAAAGAGGGGACACCAGTAGTTCCACACTCCACAGTGGCTACTACAGAGATTGAGGTACGTCCTCTCTCTCTCTCTCTCCCCTTACATAATTCACCGATAAGGGAGGAAATGGAGATCCACCCTGAAAGACATCATCGGGATATTGCAGAATTGAGCCAGCACGAGCGGGCACTATTGGTGTCCCAGCTTACAGAAGATTTTGAAGATCAAGTGGTAAAGGTCATGAAGGAAGCAAAGATTGAAAGCAAAAATCTGGAACAGATAATGAGACCATTCAATGTACCATATGGTTTACTTAAAGAGCAAACACAACAATATATAAAGAACACAACAAATAAAGAGCCCGATAGCAACCTCCAATTTAGCATGCAAACATTCACCTACACTCAAGAGGAATTCGACAAAGTTGATCCCATATGGAGGAGGAAATTTTTGGAGAAAAATCTGACCCTAAGGGTACACTGGGAATCATCACCGTATATACTTCAGGTAAATCCATCTTTTTGCCCAGTACCCCAAAGATGTTCCTCGACACAATTTTGGGAAAGTCAGCGCCAGGGAAGCATCAATAATCAGTGGCTAAACTATCCACTATTGCCAAGTCCACCTCATGATATCTACCTACAGAGGAATACATGATCAAGACCATCGAATTTTGGATAGCTTGTTATGCAACTATACCAGATTTAGCTCTCAAGATGACTAATAAAATTTTGAGCAGGTTACTTACGGTAATAAAAGTGTTTCAACACACTCAATTTACTTTCTTGAACTTCATCGGCATAAATCAGGGATCAGATGCCCTTATTTTTTATCTCTCAACTATACCAAGCCGATTAATGCTTATGGCTATATACTCAAGGCTTATGTTTTTGCCAAGTACCTACATGCAGACATTTGAAGAAGCGTTTTTCATCAGATTTTTTGAAATCGACTCCAAAATTTTTGTAAAAATGTCTTCGAATCTTAATGCTAGGATGGTAGCCTATGAATTGAGTTTCTTTGCAGATCATAGACAAGCACCTGAAGACGGAGTCAAGTCAAGCCAATGGAAAGAATTCATGTTATGTCATGCCAATCTGCTTAATCAACGAGAGCAGCAAGTCATCCAGACATACTCACATCGCCATAAAAAGCCTGTCAGGGACAAAAGAGTTAAGGAGGAGGGACGTGTGGAAGGGGAATCAAGCAAAAAGAGAAGAAGACAAAAATCAAAGAATAAAACTGCTCAGTAAAGAATAAAGTTTATAAAGAAAAAGAACAACTCTCTGCCCAAAGCCCCGTAGGGGCACGCATCAGGCGACAATGCCAAAGATCTAGGTCTTTAGGAGTGGAATTAAAGAAAGATAACAACCAAGACATTTCATGAGAGGTTGCACACAGCTTCCTCATCCACTAGGAGCAGGCAGTGAAGCGAAACAATCCAAGGAGAGAGACAACACATGAAGGATTCTTTATCGGATAAGATAACCAATTGCCTGACGGTCCTATCTGCCTCCTCGTCCACTGGATGCATGCAATGGAAAGAATTGGAACAGGTCCTAGAGGATGACAAAGAAGATTTAGAAATAGGACCTTTAAAACATAACACTCACTTAAAAGAGAGTAGAGGTCAGCAAAGTGAGGCGTGCGATGAAAGGAAGTAAACAGGCTCCAGTCAATACAACAGGGTCAGATGTGCATAACAACCAAGATTTATGAATGTACAAAATACCAAGGGGATAATAGAAGCAAAGGACTAACTTTGGATAAAGTACCAAATTGCCTGACAGTCCTTATCGCTTTGTCAACCACTGGGTGCGTGTATTCAAGAGCCACAAGCAAGATGCTGACAAAGGAACAAAGCCTGTCAAGGGACGATAGAGACAAAGAGGGGGAGAGTGGTGCAGAGCAAATGAGAAGCCCCAAAATTTTCAAATTTATGGTCATATTTTTTTTCTTCAAAATCCTAGAAAATTCTCTCAAAGCTATGTAAATGCACTAGAGGAGTCGTCTAGGTGCATAATCCCAAATGGTTGTAAAATATTTCTTGTAAAATAGTAGGAAATTAGAGATTAGCCAATAAAGTGCTGGTCACTTGTGTGAAATGACCATTTTTAGGGCACATGTATATAAGTCACTTTGTGACTCTTTGTAAATACTTTTTGCCATTGTGAAGAAGGAGAGCTCCAGAATTTCGAATTTTCTTCTTTCCTGCAGATTTTCATCTTCTCTATGATCTTTTGTGTGTGTGTTAAGCTTGGAATGTGTGTATAGGACTCTTATTTACCCCGTCCCATCACTTTTGAGCTACTGTAGTGTGTGTGTGAGCAAGTATGAGTTGTGAAGTGAGTGTGTGTGTTTCCATCCATTCAGTGTTTTGGTCATAACTTGAAGAGTGGTTGTCAGATTCAAATGAGAATACCAATAGGTGCGTCTTGTCGAGAGCTTCGAAATGAACCCACTATTGACCATATTCGGAGTTCGGAGTTGGGAGAAACATTCGAATTTGTGTTTACTGCTGTAAGTGGTATCGTGGCAGACACTTTCAGAGATTGAGTGAGTTAGAGAAGTAGACTAGTCTTTTCTCATGCATTTTAGATGAACCGTTTCATTATCCATCATGTGCACACAAGTCCTCATACACTTGGTTAGGTCGGTTCATCGAATTGATAATTAAGTGTGTGTCAATCCACCACTATATGCACTTGTGTGGCAAACGAGATTTAGTCTCTTTGACACAAGTCCCTAAGACCTTGTGACTTAGGTACACACTTGTTTTTCTCCTTGGCTTGGTTTATTATTTTCGTTCTCCAATTTTTGTTGTAGTTTCTTATCTTATATCTTTTCTCCACGATTCTTCCATCTTTGGGTTTGTTTACTTTTAGCACTTTTCTCAGACTCTTCAGAATCCGCAATTACTTGAGGTGTGGGTATGTTCAATTCTTTGTGACGGTGATTATTTTCTTTGGGTTTATCTGGAGTCTTTCTAGCTTTTGCCCTCATTATCACTTTCAATGGCACAGTGTACTCCTTATCGCTCCCTGATGACTCTATGACTTCTATCACATTGATGTGTTCATTGGAATTGACTTTATTAGGATTCTTGGGGCAATCTCTAAAAAGATGTTCTTTACCACAATCACTGCAGTAACCCTCCCAAACTCTCTGAGGTGGTGGTGGGTTAGGTAATGTACACTCTCCGATAAAGTGATCACCTCTGCATCTATAACATGGTCCTCTAGGGGAAGGTGGTCTACTCATTGGCCGTGGGGATATGGGTGCTTTAGGAGCAGTGTACATTAGTGACACATAGTTCTGATCATATCCTTCAGATCCATATGTATATGGGTCATAAGATTGTCCGTACTCAGCTATAATGTTCTCATAAGTAGAATAATTTCCTTTACTAAGGTCATAAGGGGGGTCCTAAGTCTCAGTACTAGCCAATGGGGTGGCTGGTACTATTGCTCTTTCAGGATTCTCTTCAAGTTGGGCAATTTTCACTGGGACAACATTTTGAGGGTGAGGTGGTTGTTGTCCTAGCACTAATTGAGGCTGATTGTATCCTTGATATGCATGCAGTCGTGGTGCAGGTGCTTGTTGTTGGTATGAGGGGTATCTATAGGCTTCTCCTCCTTGATCTCTCGGGGGGTACCCATAAGGCCTAAATGGTGGTTGTGTAGGTCTTGGTTGTCTATTGTAAGGACAATTCTCCGTGTTGTGATTTGTGCAACTTTGTTCTATGTTATAGTAGTGAGTTGGACCGTGGGCGGGTGGTCTATTATAAGCATAAGGGGGTGGTGGGATAACTCCCCTATTGCACATGTGAGAAGGGTGGTCACCTCCACAGTGGACACATCTCCTGAGCATAGGCACTCTCATAGGATTGTTGGGATAGTTCCTTTGTCCTTGGACATTCAGCTTCTTAGCCACTAACTCGGCTATCTCTTCCACATTATTCATGGGACTTGAAGTATTACTGACACTATCCTCACTTTTAACGCTACCTTTAGATATTTTCAAGTCTTCTACCAGATCGTCATCTAGGTCGAAACACTCTTTCATACATTCCTGTAAATTTTGGACTCTCTTCACATATACTAATGATCTCAATGACCCATTCACTAATCCTTCCAAAAATAATGAGACCATTTTGTTTGAGTGGGCCTCTCTTCAACAAGACATCTATCCACATATTGCTTGAATCATCTCGCTGCTAATCTTACTGATTCCGTAGGAGCCTAGTTAAAACTATGGATTAATGATGAAGAGTTGTTTTTTATTCTAGTCTTGGTGAATTCCTCAATCAATTCCTAATACACTTGTTCCATATTTTGAAAATTATTAGGATCAAGGTTGGAACCATGCTAAGGCAGTATCAGTAAGGGTTAGGCTAAATGATTTTATTGGATCAAGAAGTCTTCTACTTTTTCAGCTCTTATTACTTGCTTGAATTCAACAATATGGTTGTATGGTTCACTAGAGCCTTCATAGTGACTCCTCATGCATTTGGCAACTTGAATGGGTCTCAGTCTTCTTCCAAGTTCATGTGGTCTTGGCATTACAGGGAGAAGTGGCCATCCTATTGGTATGCCTGCTTCTCTTCCTATCGGTGGTCTCTCAGGAGCCAGGATTCTATTTCTTGGTTCTCCATTTGTAGGAGGTCGATAATTAGGATTATTACCGGGTGTAGCAAACTAAACTTGGGGTCTAACTAGAATGCTCTGTTGTTGTGTCTGTCCTGAATGCTGATGAGATGCATTTTGGTGAGTTCCTTGAGGATTTTGCAAAGTAATGGCTTGATCCCTAGGTGGGAATACAAAAATGTTTTGATATCTCAGCCTAACTCTCTCCAATTCCATCATGGGCTAATACCTTCTCTGATTCTTATCTAAGTAAGTAATGTGAGAGGGGTTTTCAGGATCTTATAACTCATAAATGGTGGCTAGATTTGTCACTTCTTCCCACAATGAAGAGTTGGTTTTCAGTAAATGATCCATTCCATTTACCATGGAGACATCCATTAAGGAGTCATCCTGGGAATTAGGTTTCCTCTCCAAGCCCTTATTACAATGGACTTCCCTCTAGGTGTAGATACCTGCTCTTCTCATTCCTCTTTGTTACGGTGTTGGCCATTATCTTCCTCCCTTTGCTCGTGGATGCTCTCTGGGTGTTCAGTGACGACATACATAATTTCCCTTTTATCAAGGTAGAATCCTTCCACATAGTTGACTGCTGGTCTAGGCACTATGTGAGCATCTCTAGCTTTCTTAAGCCTTGCTACTGATCTGTTTAATCCATCTATGTAGATGGGTAAGTCATGTTGATTCGTACTCACATATTCTAAGGAGGTTCGGTACTCTCCCTCAATGATAGACATTAGGCCGAATATTGGTACAGAACTATGCATGTCTTCTGAGGCCATAATGGTCTCCTCTTTAGACTCACTTGAGGTTTGGGAGTAATGGGAATGAACACTCGATTCAGCTACACTTCCTACAAATGAGACTACACTTCTTTGTCTTCCTAGGATTCTTCCCGATCTTCAGCTCATTCACTTAAGAGCTCTAATTGAGTTTGGACAACCCTTAGCTCCCAGTGCTCTCTTTAAAATCCGCAAAGTTATATGGATTTTTTTCTTAATTTAGAATCTCCTGATTGAGCTATCAATTAAGTCTTTTGGCACGACACTCGACACTTGGTAGATGTCACAATATTCGATCTGCAAAACGACACACGACACTCAAAAAGTATCGTGACACCTAATCTCAATGACACATGATAATTGGGAGATGTCGTGACACTTGTAGTCAGCAACACTCGACACTTGGCAGATGTCGCGACACTTGAGGTCAGCGACACTCGACACTTGGTAGATGTCACGACACTTGAGGTCAGCGATACTCAACACACGACACTGGGTAGATGTCGCGACACTTGAGGTCAGCGACACTTGACACTTGGTAGATGTCGTGACACTTGAGGTCAGCGACACTTGACACTTGGTAGATGTCACGACACTTGAGTCAGATGTCGTGACACTTGAGGTCAGTGACACTCAACACTTGGTAGATGTTGCGACACTTGAGGTTAGTGACACTTGACACTTGGTCAGATATCACAACACTTGATCTCTCCTCAAATATCGCGACACATGGGAGTTCAAGTATCGCGACACTTGAACTAAACCGGTCATGACATTTGGATTTTTCTCACACATAAGCAATTATTTCAAAAAACCAAGTTTATGAGTGTGTTTTTAGTACCTATTTCTCTTTCTCTAAGTGTCTGAATCACAAACATTCTTGTCCCAACCCTCAATATTTTCCTCACGACACCTGTCGCAGATCGTTTTCCTCTCTACCTTGATTGAACTTGAAGATTTTAGAGTAAAGACTTGGTAGGCTCACCTCCCAAGTTGCCCTCAAACACCTTTCAACAATTGCTTGTGCTGTTTAGCTCCACACACCTTATTCTCAAACTCCCGACACCTGCAATCTGGGCTCTCACGATACTTCCTCTAAGACAAGTGATTTGAAAATGACTTGTTTTTTGGGTTTTATATTTCTGAGAAGTACCTAAACTAAAAAGGCTGAAAGGAAAATACTTGAAAATAAACCCTATCTTCCTAGCCTACTCACTTACTTCCTTCTACCTACTCTAACTTCTCTCTCTACTCTAAACTATCAACTCACTACACACACTCCCAAAAGTGAGAAGTAGTGAGTGCGGATGAAAGTGACTTACCAAAGAAGAGAAACTCACAACTTGCAACAGCGTAACGACTGGAATTGCTCTTGAATGAATGACTCTCCTCCCAACCAAATGCCTCTATATATAGCTCTCTCCAGGGGACTGCCTGCATGGGTAGGTGGATACTAACCATCCAAGTGTCAGCCATGTAACTACATGTGCACCAAGTGTCCCAGTTAGCCAGAGTTAACTCCAGTGGATGCTTCTAGAAGGTTCTAGTGCTCTTTGGGCAAAATACTCTTCCCATGTACCCCATGGGGATTGAACCCAAGACCTCTTCCTTCACACCCTTGAGTCTTAACCATTAGGCTAAGTGGATTACTTGGTTACAAGAGTAAATGACCTACCAGTAAGTCTAGACTCGAGATCTTTGGCCACGCAAACGAATGACCAAACGGAGTCCGATTTCAGATCTGTCTGAACCAATCGGATCCCTAGATCACAAACTTACTTTATTACACAACTCCTCTACTTACTTCAATGCTAAGAGCTTTTCACCATCACACGAATGCTTCGATTTGATTCGACACTCCCCGGCAATGGTGCCAAAAGATGTGTGTACCTAAGTATCGACTTAGGGACTTGAGGAGAAGGAGACTACTGCATTCTGGTTAGTTGTGATGTTGTTTTTGTGGAAGATGCTATTGAGCCATTGCTTTCATGTACTAAGGAGACATTTATTAGCTCCAAAGACATGTATGATACTTTGCTCCCTCTTTTTACAGGTGGATAGTATAGTGCTAGTCCTAATGAGGCAACTTCTCGGCCTTTGCAG
This sequence comes from Ceratopteris richardii, assembly GCA_020310875.1. Taxonomy (NCBI): domain Eukaryota; kingdom Viridiplantae; phylum Streptophyta; class Polypodiopsida; order Polypodiales; family Pteridaceae; genus Ceratopteris; species Ceratopteris richardii. Next base: position 132,419,823 of record CM035430.1, on the reverse strand, counting down.
GTTTCATTTGATGATGCAGATCATCCCATTTCTGATGCAGATTTACATGATGCACTTGTTGATGAGAGAGTTGATATAGAGCAGGTAGAAGCTATGCCAAAATGGCTGATGCAAACTTTGCGTGACAACAAATGAGATGCACCTCTATCATATCGTACTGAGTCAGGCTCTCATAGTGCCTCTTTTGCATCAGATTGCTATGCTATCGCTGTGTCTAGTCTCTGTGATGAGAATGAGCCTGTTTCATTTGAAGAAGCACAAAATTCAGAAAATTGGCACAAAGTGGGTATACAAGCTGAAGCTTAAACCTGATGGAACAGTTGACAGATATAAGGCTAGACTTGTTGCAAAGGGTTATGCGTAGGAAAGAGGTATTGATTTTGATGAAACCTTTGCTCCTACTTGCGGAATGACTACTGTTCGTAGCATATGTGCACTTGCAGCTCATTAGGGTTGGAATGTACATCAGTTGGACATTAAAACAACATTTTTGAATGATGACTTGCATGAAGAAGTGTATATTTTTCAGCCCCATGGCTTTGTGTAGAAGGGGCATGAAAACCACGTGTGCATGTTAAAGAAGGCATTATACGATTTAAGCAAGCACCATGTGCTTGGTATGAAAAGATACATGACTATCTCATTGCACATGGTTTTGAATACTAGTTAGCATGCATAAAAATGTTGCACATAGGGATGTTCAAAAGAATGTCTGATCATATCAATCTGCAAATGTTCCTGTTTAGCAACCATTGAGACACTCTACACGTGTTTCACATCCACTTGATAGATATGCTCCAAATATGGATTTTGTTATGCTAACAGATGTTGGCAAGCCTTCTTGCTACAAAGAGGCTATGCAGACAACCGATCATGTCAAGTGGGAGCATGCCATGAAGAGTGAGTTGGATTCTATTCCCAAGAATGGTACTAAGGATTTATTACCTTTGCCAAAGGGTAGAGAAGCTTTACCATGTAAATAGGTATATAAGCTGAAATTCACATCAGATAGTGCTTCTCCAAAGTATAAATCATGACTTGTTGCAAAGGGTTTTGAGGAACAACATGGTGTTTCTTTCAAGGAAATCTTCTCTCCAATGGTCAACATGAGTACTTTGCACATGTTTCTTGGATTTGTTGCAATGGATGACTTAGATCTAGACCAAATGGATGTGAAAATTGCTTTCTTGCATGGATATCTTATAGATGAGATATATATGGAACAACCAGAGGGTTATGTAGTTCCTGGAAAAGAAAATCTAGTTTGTAAGCTCAAGAAGAGCTTATATGGACTTAAACAATCTGTGAAGAGAGATGGTGGATGCAATCCAAAGATGAGTAGGTGCTGCTACAACCAGCTTCACACCAGCCAATTGAGACTTCAGAGTTGATTAGTAGACCCTTTGAGCTTCCTAAATCCACCAAAATATCAGCCAAGTACTTTGGAACATGTATCCCAAAAGTTTAAGTCAAGATAGACTAGTTGCGAAATGACTAGCTCCCAAAACTTGCTATTTTTGGACATACACCTGCTGGAAAAAATGAATAATGCTCTCAATCTGGTAGGAATTAGAAAAATTCCTTTTGGGCATAGCAAATAGACTTAGCAAGCTTCCCAATCCAAGTTAAAACACTTCAAATGATGGACTGAGCACTGAGAACAAGTTTCAACAATTTCTGGAACCTCCCCACAATTCTCGGGGCTCTGTAGAGATAGACCACGTAGCAGTAAAATGCAGATATCTCCAAAATTATTAATCCAGTGACCTTGAAACTTTATATGCACAACGTAGATAGTACAAGCTATCCAACGCAAGTTAAATCACTGAAAATGGTTCAATAAAACTCAAGATATGACCTTCTGAAGGTACTGCTCTGAGTGAGTATAGCAGAGAACAAAACAGAGAAGTAGATGATAATAAATGTATAGATTCACATATGATTACAACTACATTGGCAATGAATCTTTGCACAATGGGAGTAGAATGATAGAGCTATGGAGTAAGCTCTTCAATCTCTACAAAATGACATGAAGTGGTCACGTACAAGGCTTGCTAATCGCCTCTTCCTTCTTGCTCCTTTTATAGCTATTCTTGGAGGGAGTTTTGAATTCGAATTCGAATGGCTCCACCTAAAAGTGATCCCCAAAGTTAGGAGAGATTCCCTCAGCTCAAAAATTCGTGATTTTGGTAGTTGGAGCCACGAATTTGCTTTTACATCATGGATGAGGTAAGCCATCCTTTTCCTTTTTTCTTTTTCCATTTACAAGAGATAAAATGTACTCTTTTACAAGAGGTGTTCACATGACTACTCATGTGACTTACAAACAAGGATAATATCAAATATATCAAGCATGTAGGCTTGGGTAAAATGCACCAACAGCTCCCCCTCAAGCCTAACATGCTTGGCCTCCAAATAAGTCTTCAATTGTCCTTGATTTCCTGCAAGCCAATCATCAACTTGAATCTACTTAACTTCATACCATCAAGAGCTTTAGTCAACATGTCGGCACATTGCATATCTGTAGAGACATAGGATAGTTGAATATCCTTGCTGATTAGCTTCTCCCTTACGTAATGGTAGTGGACTTCAATATGCTTGGTTCTAGCATGGTATACCGGATTAGCTGCTAGATGTAGTGAGCTATTGTTGTCACCAAAAATATGAGGTGTTGAAGAATGAAGTCCAAGATCTGTGTACAAAGACTTTAACCACATGATTTCTTGAGTTGCATTAGCCAAACCTCTATATTCAGCTTCGGTAGAAGATAATGCCACGGTTGGTTGCTTCTTCGATGACCAAGAAATGATTTTTGAACCTGCAAATGATATATAGCCTGATGTGCTTCTTCTATCATCTTTAGATCCAGCCCAATCTGCATCTGAGTAGACCTTTAGCTCAATATCTGAAGTATATGAATAGAACAAACCTTCATTCATGGTCCCCTTTAGGTACTTGAGGACTCGCTTGGCCGCTTCCATATGTGGTCTTCTTGGCTTATGCATAAACTGACTCAATATGCTAACACTATAGCATATATCCACCCTTGTGAGTGTTGCATAGTTCAAACTTCCAACCAAGCTTTGATAGCTTGTGATGTCTTCAATTGGCTCTCCTTCATAAGCACTAAGCTTATGATTTTGCTCCATAGGTGTACCTGCACACTTGGTATTTTCCATCTTGAACTTGACGAGCATGTCATGCACATACTTCCTTTGTGTGATGTATATACCTGAATCTGTGTACATCAACTCCAATCCAAGAAAATAAGTGAGTGGTCCGAGGTCACTTATTTTGAACTCCTCCTTCTTTTGACTCTTTACCTGTTTGATTCCTTCAAGATTATTGCCTGTGATAATAATATCATCAACATACACACATAAATAGATCACTTCAGATCCATTCCTCTTTATGAACAAAGAGGTATCCGCCTTGCTAGCTTTGAATCCTTGGTCCTGTAAACAAGTCACCAATCTGAAGTTCCAAGATCTTGGAGCTTGCTTCAATCCATACAAAGCTTTCTTTAGTTTGCATACATAGTTAGGATGATGTGCATCCTCATATCCAGGAGGTTGTGCCATATACACTTCCTCAGAAATCCATCCATTCAAGAAAGCATTCTTTACATCAAGTTGATAAAGATTCCAATTTCTAGATGCAGCAAGACTAATGAGAACCCTAATTGTAGGCATTTTTGCAACAGGAGAGAAAGTCTCCTCATAATCAATACCATGGGTTTGAGCAAACCCTTTAGCAACTAACCTTGCTTTGTGTCTATTTATACTACCATCTGGATTCCTCTTGATTTTGTATATCCATCGAGATGATGGCTTGTTAGGTACAAGCTCCCAAGTGTCATTCTCCTTCAAGGCTTCCATTTCTTCATCCATTGCATCTCTCCAAGCTTTCTTGCTTTGTGCTTCTTCAAATGTGGTAGGTTCTTCATTGGTTGAATCCTTTGCAATGTAGATTGAGTGCTTGGTGACCAAAGAAGTATCATAACCAAACCTCTCTGGTCTCTTCTTCTCCCTCAAAGACCTTCTAAGTGGTTGATGTGAGCTCTCTTGGTCCATATGTAGCATCCTGCATCTTTGCTTTACCTTTGTTCTTCCATAGCTTTAGTCTTTCCAAGTCTTCTAGGTCAATCTCCGAATCACTTTCTTCAATCTGCTTTGGCTCCTTTGGTTGAAGTGATGGAAAATCTTCATCCAATTCATATGGCAGCTTCACTTTCCTGTCATCATCAAACCATGATTTGTTTTCATCAAAAATTACATCTCTACTCACAAAAAATCCTTTATTGGTTGGATTGTACAATCTATATCCTTTTTGGTTTCGATCATAACCAATGAATACACACTTCTCTGCCTTGGGATCCAATTTCCCTCTTACTTGAGAAGGAATGTGAGCATAGGCTAAGCATCCAAAGATTTTGCAATGCTCTAGACTAGGTCTTCTTCCATTCCACACTTCATATCGAGTGGTTCCATCTAGTGACTTAGATGGAAGTCTATTTATGAGATATGTGGCTGTAGACACAGCCTCTACCCATAGGTAGTTTGGCAATCCCTTTTCGTTGAGCATGGACCTTGCAGCTTCGACAATAGCTCTGTTCCTCCTTTCTGCTACACCATTGAGTTCATGTGTATACCTTGTAGTGACTTCCCTTTTAATGCCTCTTTCATGCAAGAAGGCATCAAATTCAGAAGAGAAGTATTCTCCTCCACCATCTGATCTGAGTCGTTTCAAAGTCCTACCTGTTTGGTTTTCAACAAGAGCAATATACTTCTTAAAGCAATTAAACACTTCATCCTTGTGCTTCATGAAAAACAGAATGGTCCACCTGCTACAATCATCTATGAAAGACACATAATATCTTGAGCCTGATATAGATGGCTCCTTACTTGGACCCCACACATCCGTGTGCACTAGATCCAAAGGATTTTGATACATATATCCTTTCTTATTGAAAGGTTGTCTATGAGCCTTGCCGAGTTGACAAGCTTCACACTTATAAATCATGTGTTGCCTTGTGATATTAGGCAAACCATGTACACTTTGGTCCCTGCAAATCTGTTTGAGTGTCCTCTCACCAATGTGAGCAAGCCTTTTGTGCCATATCTCCAACTCTGTTAGAGTTTGAGATCCATAGCTAAACAAAGCTATGTTCTTTGTATCTTCCACTTCAAAAGTGAAAAGCCTTCCTGTCTTTTCTCCTTTGGCAATCCTTCGAAAGCCTTGCCTTGGGTCTTCAACATATGCTCCAAATCGATTAAACCTAACCTGCAATCCTTTTTCAACAATCTGTCGAACACTTATTAAATTTTTGGTAATTGTAGGGACATACAATACTTTGCTTAAGAGGTTCATATTCCCATCTGATGTCTTCACATTACCTATCTTCTCCACTGAGTGCTTTGTGTCATCTCCTGTCTGCACTTCATGCTTGTTATGAGGATCTTCCAAATCAGAAAGTAAAGCCACATTTCCTGCTACATGGTTCGAGCATCCCGAATCAATGTAAAATTTGTGATCATCATCCTTACCCTTCTTCGCTGATAGATTCATAATCAATAATGAATCTTCCTGACTTTGGTCCTCTGCATAGTTATTGTAATCTCTTCTTCCTCTATGGCCACTTTGATAGTTGTTGTTGTTGTTGTAATTGTTGTTGTAGTAGTTGTTGTTGTTGTAGCCTCCATTGTATCGACCTCTATTTGATCCATAGCCACCTCTATTGAATCCTCTTTCTCTTGAGTTCCTCGGGTTCCTGAAACATTCTTCAGTAGTATGGTTAGATAAGCCACATATGTTGCAAGGTTGAGATGATTGGAATCTCCCCTTGCCTTGCTTTCCACCTCTGCCTCTTCCTCTAGCTCTTCCTCTACCTGCAAAGTTTGCTTGGAAAGAGCTTCCTTCATCTTCATTCTTCCTATTCTTTGACTTGTCCTTGACCTTAGCTTTATCAGAATATAAGGCAGAAGTTTGATTACCTCTTGAGGACTCACCACCTTTGCTAATCTTTGCTTCATGAGTGAAGAGTTGGCCCATGAGTGTGTTGAGGTCGGGTACATGCATATCCATGTATAAATCCATGGCTGTTGTGAATGACTCCCACTTGTCGTCTGCTTTGATTCCATTCATGATTTGTCTTATGATTTGCTCCTCTTCAATTAGCTCTCCAATGCTTCCAAGTTGATCGGAAATCTCCTTCATCTTTGTGACATAATCAGTCACATTTTGCTTCGGGCTTTTCTTCATTGTTGTGAACTCCATCCACAATTGGTTCTTCCTTGCTCGAGTGTTGGAAGAGAAGAAAGAAGCAAGTGCATTCCAGGTCTCTCTTGATGTCTTGCATCCCTTGACATGAGGTAAAATAAAATCAGAGATTGAGTTTAGAATATAGGACCTTGCAAGTGCATCCTTCGAACACCAATTCGAAAGTCCTTCCACTTCTTCATGTGATGGTTGCCCTTTGTTCCTCATGGTTGGCATTGCTTCATCTCTGGATATGAATCCATATAGATTCCTCCATTGAAGGTAAGCCTCCATCCTTAGAGACCATGCCGGGTAGTTTTTTCGATCCAATTTGTCAATTGTTGATGGAAATCCATCTCCCATGTTGCTTGACTATGCTCTGATACCATTGTGAAGAGAGATGGTGGATGCAATCCAAAGATGAGTAGGTGCTCCTACAACCAGCTTCACACCAGCCAACTGAGACTTCAGAGTTGATTAGTAGACCCTTTGAGCTTCCTAAATCCACCAAAATATCAGCCAAGTACTTTGGAACATGTATCCCAAAATTTTAAGTCAAGACAGACTAGTTGCAAAATGACTAGCTCCCAAAACTTGCTATTTTTGGACATACATCTGCTGGAAAAAATGAATAGTGCTCTCAATCTGGTTGGAATTAGAAACATTCCTTTTGGGCATAGCAAATAGACTTAGCAAGCTTCCCAATCCAAGTTAAAACACTTCAAATGATGGACTGAGCACTGAGAACAAGTTTCAACAATTTCTGGAACCTCCCCATAATTCTCGGGGCTCTGCAGAGATAGACCAGTAAGCAGTAAAATGCAGATATCTCCAAAAGTATTAATCCAGTGACTTTGAAAATTTATATGCACAAATTAGACAGTACAAGCTATCCAACGCAAGTTAAATCACTGAAAAAGGTTCAGTAAAACTCAAGATATGACCTTCTGAAGGTACTGCTCTGAGTGAGTATAGTAGAGAACAAAACAGAGAAGTAGATGATAATAAATGTATAGATTCACATATGATTACAACCACATTGGCAATGAATCTTTGCACAATGGGAGTAGAATGATAGAGCTATGGAGTAAGCTCTTCAATCTCTACAAAATGACATGAAGTGGTCACGTACAAGGCTTGCTAATCGCCTCTTCCTTCTTGCTCCTTTTATAGCTATTCTTGGAGGGAGTTTTGAATTCGAATTCGAATGGCTCCACCTAAAAGTGATCCCCAAAGTTAGGAGAGATTCCCTCAGCTCAAAAATTCGTGATTTTGGTAGTTGGAGCCACGAATTTGCTTTTACATCATGGATGAGGTAAGCCATCCTTTTCCTCTTTTCTTTTTCCATTTACAAGAGATAAAATGTACTCTTTTACAAGAGGTGTTCACATGACTACTCATATGACTTACAAATGAGGATAATATCAAATATATCAAGCATGTAGGCTTGGGTAAAATGCACCAACACGATCCTCTAGAAAATGGTACCAAAAGTTTGATGTTTTTATGAAGTCTCAAGGCTATTGTTGAAGCAATGAGGATCATTGTCTCTAGACAAAGAGGTTCTTAGATGGCAGGTTGATATGCGTGATACTTTGTGTCGATGATGTATTGATTGTTGGGAAGTCCTCTTATGACTTGTCAATTCTCAAAAAGAAGTTGAGTTAGACATTTGATATGAAGGATTTGGGGGATGCCAGACATATTCTTGGCATGCACATTACTCGTGATAGGAGTAAATGATGCATATACTTGTCTCAAAGTGAGTGCATATCCAAAGTACTTCATCAGCTCAATATGCAGGGTGGAAAGGCATTGAATACACCTTTACCCACATATGTGAAAGTGAGCAAGGATGACTGACCCAAATCAGATGAGGAAAAGGAATTCATGACCAAAATTCCTTATCATTCTATTGTTGGTAGCATCATGTATGTTATGGTAGCTACGAGGCTAGACATTGCATTTGCAATGGTAGTTGTGAGCAAATATACGTCTAATCCTAGCAAACAACATTGGGAAGCAAATCAAGATTATTTTGAGATATCTGAGTGGGACTAAGGACAAGTCTCTACGCTTAGGTAGAGGAAAAGCATCCATTATTGATTACATAGATTCTAACTATGTTGGTTGTGTAGATAATCATAAGTCTACATAAGGGTACATTTTTCATGTTCTTGGAGGTGCTATCTCTTGGGGATCTCGTCTTCAAGAATATACAACTGTTTCCACCATAGACATAGAGTATGTTGCAACACGTGAGGCATGTAAGGAAGCATTGTGGCTTTCTCATCTTGCTTGTGATATGGGTCTACCTCAGCATGTACCTCGTTTGCTAAGTGATAGTCAGAATGCCATTGCTTTGGCTAAGAATCCGGTCTACCATGCAAAGAAGTATCATAACCTAGCCGAGTGTATGAGGACATGCATTCAAATGACGGTCGATGCAAATGAGAACTACGAATGGTGCAAATATGTGTAAGCTATCACAATCAAAGCTTTCAGGGTCGGCTATGGTGTCATGACACTTACAGTAGCACCCAACAGTAAATCGATCTTTTCTCTCAGCTCCAAACTCGGAATATAGTGAATAGTGGGTTCGTTTTGAAGCTCTCGAGAAGACACGTCCAATGGTCAATTCTGATGTTCCCCCTTCAAGTTATGAGCAAAATACTGAGCTGCAAAAATGACCTATCTATGCTTCAACACTTCTTGCACTTTGCACACACTCTACCGACGACAAACAAGCACTACCATGGATAGACAACACTTGAAAGCACTCTTTTCAAGCCACATACATGCATGCAAACTCACAAGGAAGAAGATATAGAGAGGAGAAAACACAAATTCGAAATTCTGTGATCTTGATTCTCACAATGGCCAAAAAGTCTCTATAAAGAGTCACAAAATGTCTTATATACATGTGCCCTAGAATTGGTCCTTTCACACATGAGACCAGAACTTTATTGACTAAAATACTAATTCCCTACTAATTTACAAGCGTAATGAGACAAATCTTTATGGCTATGAATCTAGAGGACTCTTCTAATGCATTTACATCAGAAAATATATTACACAATGACTATGGTACAAAGATAAAGTGTCCAAATCAAAAAAATTTTGGGGCCCTTCTTTTTCTCTGCATCTTTGCTCTTCTTTGCTATGCAATAGCATGTATCTTTTCATACCAAGCACGTGGTGCTTGTTTTAAACCATATAATGCCTTCTTTAACCTCCATGCCTGGTTTTCATGCCCTTTTTGCACAAAGCCATGGGGCTGAAAAATATGTACTTCTTCATGCAAGTCACTATTCAGAAATGTTGTTTTAATGTCCAACTGATGTACATTCCAACCATGATGAGTTGCAAGTGCACAGATTCTATGAACAGTAGTCATTTGACAAGTAGGAACAAAGGTTTCCATCAAAATCAATGCCTCTTTCCTGCACATAACCCTTTCCAACAAGCCTAGCTTTATACCTATCAATGGTTCCATCAGGTTTACGCTTTAGGTTGTATACCCACTTAGTGCCAATGGCCTTCTTGCCAGGAGGCAAGTCACATAAAGACCATGTACCATTTTTCATGATAGAATGATATTGAGATTGCATTGCAGCCATCCAATGTTCAAACTTTTGTGCTTCATCAAATGAAACAGGTTCAGTCTCATCACAAAGACTAGAGGCAGCCATAGCATATCAATCTAATGCAAAAGAGGAACTATGAGAGCCTGATCGAGTACAATATGATAGAGGTGCATCTAATTTGCTATCACGCAAGGTCTATGCCAGCCACTTTGGCATAGTTTTTGCCCACTCAATATCAGCTCTCTCATCAACAAGTGCATCATGTAAATCTACATAAAAAATGGAATGATTTGCATCATCACATGAAACCTACAAAGGCTAAGAAGTTGTCTCATTAGGACCAGCACTAGAGTGTCCACATGTAAAAAGAGGCAACAAAGTATCATACATGTCTTTGGAGCTAAAAGATGTCTCCTTAGTACTTGAAAGCAATGACTGAATAGCATCTTCCACAAAAACGACATCATGACTAACCAAAATGCGTTTAGTTTGTGGATGATATAGACGATAGCCTTTACTTTCAGAACTGTACCCAACAAAAATACATTTTACTGCTTTATCATCCAATTTTCTACGATGTTGTTCAGGCACTAATGCATATGCCAGACAACCAAAAACATGCAAATGAGCAACAGATGGGTTGCGACCATGCCAAGCCTCATATGGAGTGATAGACTACAACGCTTTAGTAGGATACTTGTTCAGTACATATACTGCACACATAACAGCCTCAAGCTAGAAACTATGTAGTAAAGCCCGATCTTGACCATGCACCTTGCCATCTCCATGAGTGACCTGGTCTTTCGTTTAGCAACTCCATTCTGTTGAGGTGTATATGGCACTACACACTGATGTTTTATCCCATGTTCAACCAGAAATGCATTAAAGTCACAAGACATATATTACCCCCCTGGATCAGAACGGAGGGTGCCCATTTTACATGCTCATAGATTTTTAGCCAAAACCATAAACTGTTTGGAGCACCTAAACACTTTGGACTTTGGACTTTACCCATGCATGCCTGGAAAAATCAGGTGCTTAAGTTTGGGCAAAGTGGACACCATTTTAGATTTATGTAGGCATAGCAAACTAGCAAAATTCACATGACCAAAGCGTGCATGCCAAAGCTTTGCATCTGACATAGCCTGAGAATCATGTACTGCACATGCCAAATCATTTACAAATCTTTCATAGTCTATGAGCTTATATAGCCCATGACATAAAATTCCATTTGACAGATCATGAACTGTACATCTGTCATCAACAAATTTCACAACCAAGCCAATCTTGGCTAATGTAGAGAATGATAACAGATTTTTCTTGATCCTTAGCACAAACAAAACATCTGAAAAAGTGAAAGAACTACCATCAGTAGTAGTCAAAATGATCTTACCAACTCCCATAACAAGATAGGAGGAGTTGTTGGAACATGTAACATTATTCCCTATAGGGGCAGGCTCGAGTGAAGAGAAGAAACTATGCTGCAAGGTAATATGTTTGGTCGCCCCACTATAAATGTACCAAACATCTGAGTCTACTACAGACATGCACTACTCATGAGAAGACAGGTCAAAATTGCAAACAATAGTAAACGCCTATTCTATTTCCTGCACAAGATTAGTAGACCCTGTTTTCGGTGTAGAGGCCTTTGCAACAACCATTCCGGCCTCTTTCTTCTTTGCTTCTTTAGCAACCAATTTTAGACAACTCTTTATGAAATGATGATTTGCTTTATAGTATTTTCAAAACAATTTCTGCTTTTCTGATTTCTTCTCATCTTTGTCCTCCTCCTTCGAATGTGCAGCATTTATAGATTTCTGCTTACTAGCAGAAGAGATCCATTTACCTTTGCGCTTCTAACTAGCCAGGAAAGCTTGATCTGCAACATGCATAATAGACCTATTCTACCTAGTCTGGTCTTCCTGCAACAGAACAGAGACTAACTCCTAAAATGACAAGGCATTTGTCTTGCCTTTCATCATCAAACAAAGAGTAGAAGCAAAACTTTGATATGGGTCAGGAAGACCATTCAAAACGGTCTGCACAAGTGAGCTATCTGGTATAACTTCATGAGCAGAAATCAAGTGTTCTTTCAAATCCTTGATCTTTGTGAGAAAATTGTCCATAGAATCACCTTCATTCATGTGCTCACTCTCCAATTGTTTTTAAAGGTAAGCAACACGAGCCTCATTGCTAGTCTAGTACAATGTGGTAGGTGTATCCCAAGCCGCCTTAGCTGTTCTGCAAGAGCGAATGTGAGGAATAATGGCACGTTTGAGAGACAAAGCTATAAATGCATGCGCCTGAGCATCTTTGCCATCCCAACGAATTTGATCTGTATTAGGTGCAATAGAAACAACAACACGAACAAGAATATGCAAAATATCATAATCTTTGACACGATCTCCATCAGCTCCAACACTTGTATTTGTAGTACCTATATTCGCATGTGTAACAGGACGTCTTTCAACACCCTGCATAATATTCCATAGTCCTTTTGCGACCAATACATGATGCATCATATAAGCCCATAATGGGTAGTTGGTACCATCCAACTTATCCTCAACAACCAACATATGGAATACATCACTACTTTTAGCCATGGCCGGTGACTAAAATACCTTGATGCAGAAAATTGACTTTATCTCAAAAAGTTGAACAGAACTGCCTAGATAAATTTTTCTAGACATGTAGCAAACTTTGAGATGCTTATACTGGCGAACCAAAACTGGTATATACCTTTGGCACAAAAAGACGAAATAGCCTACACAAGCACTATGATAGTGCGTTTGAAGGTCGAAACGAGCTCATATCGTAATTTCGGCACCAAAAGCGAAGCAATTTTGATCTTTGAAACACCCTTAGTATGCATACCAAATTTCGTGCAATTCTGAGATTGCAACCGAAGAGGTGTAGACAATGCCCTAGACAAAGCAATGACCTGCGCTTATACCAATTGTTGGAGTTAGATGTCTACGGAAGCATGTGAACAACACAAGGAAGAAGAAGAAGCTTAGAGCTCAACACACAATATTAAATGTATTACCACTAGAATGTATAAAGATAAGTAGCCCATTAGGGCAATAGGCGTATATACAAGCCGGGGGAAAAAACCTCCTAAAGAGGGAAAAAAATGCCCCAGCAGTCCGAGGGTGTTCACACACATCACTACCTAAATATATCAACAGTCGTGATACTTGGAACAATATTAAGCACAAATCAGGCCTTTCTCTCAGCTTAGATATTTGAATATGGCCAATAGTACGTTCATTTTGAAGCTCTCGATGAGACGCATCTAAATGCTATTTTCAACCTAATATGGCAAATGTTCTTCGAGTTATGAGCAAAATAATTGAGTGGCGGGAATCACCAACTCCTACTCCACAACTCACCAAGCTTCACACATGTACTAAAATGGCTTAACAAGATGGGCGAGGTAGACAACACTCCTAGACATATATTTCAAGCATAAAACACACATGCAAGCTCTTGGAGAAGAAGATACTCAGCAAAGAAGAAGCAAATTCGAAATTTCCGCTTGATTATTTACAATGACAAAAAAAGTTTATAAAGATTCATCAAGTGACTTATATAAATGTGCCCTAAAAATGGTCCTTTCACACAAGAGATTGGCACTTTTAACACTTTAGACTTTGGTTTCAATGCATAAACTCATGCAATCCTAGAAAAAACATCAATGAAAGTCAAAGTAACGGTAGTTCCCAAAAGAAGGTGTCTGCATAGGACCACAAACATCACTATGAACAAGCTGCAATTTATGAGTAATTCTAACTGAACCATCTCTAGGGAAGGAATAATGCTACATTTTGCCCAAAATATAGCATTCACATACATGTTTACAAGGTGCCTAATTTTGGGTAGAGAGGAGATCATATTAGATTTATGCAAGTGTAGAAAACTAGCATATTTCAAATGACCAAAGCATGCATGTCAAATATTTGCATCTGAGATAGCCTGAGAGTCTTGAACTACACACACTGAATCATTCAAACATTTTTCATAGTCTAAGAGCTTATATAGCCCACGACATAAAATGCTAGAAGCAATAATGACACTCCCATTTGAAAGATCATGAAATGTATAGTTGTCATCAACAAATTTGACAACCAAGCCAATCTTGGCTAATGTTGAAACTAACAACATATTTCTCTTGATCACTAGTACATACAATTGATCTGACAATGTGAAAGAACTACCATCAACAATAGTCAAAATGATCTTACCAACTTGCACTACAAGATATGATGAGTTTGTTTGCACATGTGATAGTATTCCCTGTAGGGGTAGGCTCAAGTGAACTAAGGACATTGCCCAACAAGGTAATATGTTTGGTTGCCCCACTATCAAAGTACCAAACACATGCATCTACTATAGACATACATTGTCCTCGGTCTCATGATTTGACTTATCACCAATACAAATGTATCATGGGTTTATGGTCCTTCAAAGTTTCAATGGTGCACTAATGCATATGCCATGTAACCAAAGGCACGTAGATGAGCAACATATGGCTTGTGACCATGCCAAGACTCATATGGAGTGCTCAATTATAGTACTTTGGTGGGACACCTATTAAGTATATATGCTACACACATAACAACCTCAATCAAGGAGCTATGAGGTAAAGCCTAACTTTTGACCATACACCTCACCATCTCCATGACAAAACTATTCTTTCTTTCAGCAAATCCATTTTTTAGAGGTGTATATTACACTATACAATGATGTTTTATCCCACCACTAGACATAAATGCATTAAAATCAGAAAACATGTATCCCCTCCTTTGTCAAAATGGAGAGTGGCCAATTTACATGTTGACAAATTTTCAGCCAAAACCAGAACATTTTTGAAGCGTATAAACAATTCAGGCTTTGCTTTCAATGTACACAAACATGCTTGCGTGGAGAAAGTATCAATAAAAGTCACAAAGTAAATCTACTTCCCAAAATAAGGTGTTTGCATCAAACAACAAACATCACTATGAACAAGCTACAATTTATGAGTAGATTGAATGCAACCATCTTTTGGAAGGAGTAATGTTGTATTTTGTTCTAAATACAACCTTGACAAACATTTTTACAAGGTGCCTCAAGTTTGAGCACAGAGGACACCATTTCAAATTCCTACAAACATAACAAACTAGCAAAATTTAGATGACCAAAACATGCATGCCAAAGCTTTGCATATGAGATAGCTTGAGATTCTTGAACCACATGCTGAATCATCCACAGACTCTACATAGTCTATGAGTTTGTACAACCCATGACATAAAATTCCAAAAGCAATAATAACTTCATTGTTTGAGAGGTCATCAAATGTACATCTATCATAAAAAAAATTTGACTACCACCAATCTTGGCTAATGATGAAACTCATAATAGAGTTTTCTTGATCCAAGGTACATACAATGTTGAAGATAAATGTACAAGCTCATTTTCATATGAGCCATGCTTGGATAAATTTACCAACTATAAAGATAAAGAAAAAAGTGGAGGAAAAAAGGAAAAAATAATAAAAGAATAAGTCTAGTCAAAACTCATGATGAGTAAGATATACAATATCTTGCCTTGTAGTTAGTAGCATGTAGTGGAGAAAGTGGTGAGTTAAGGAGGCACAAACTTCTTCACATGCTCATTGGTTATAAAAGTGAATTGGGAGCACATTCAAAACAAGGAGAGAAAGAGACAAGAGCTCCCAGTAGTCGGATCTAGCCATTTTGTCATTTTGGTTTTCCCTTAGACTCCTTCCAACCGCACGTCAGTTTGTACACAGCTCTGTTGCACAGCTCATATCTCAGTGCATATGTAACCATTTTGTGCATTTAAACATTCATTGGAAAGCTTATCTTGTTTAGTTTCTGCATATCAAATATCTCTTTGAATGCTTATGTAGTTTGTGAGATATCAGTGAAATAGTGAAGTCCAGTTTTTCAGTATACCGGTGTAGATAGGTAGTTTATTTTTGTCGGTTCATTTTCCCAACCAAAACATATCCAAATTGCGTGATTTTTGTCTCGTTGGAAATCGCTTGGCATCTACTTTCACTATCTCAAATATCGCATTCCGATCGTTCATAGTCTGTGAGATATCTGTTAGAGAGTAAAGTCCCGTTTTATAGTGTACTTATGTGTGCAGGTGGTCTATCTTGATGAGTTGAGTTTCCTAATCAAAGCTCATCCAAATTACTTGATTTTTAGCTTGTTGGAAAGCTATTTGTGTCTAATTTCTCTGTATCAAATATCTTTCTCAAAGAATATATATTCAGAGAGCTATCAGTCCGAGAGTAAAGCTCAGTTCTTCAGCATACCTGTGTGGACAGGTAGTTCATCTTTGGCAGTTGTGTTTCCTAATCAAAACTTGTCCAAATTAAGTCATTTATAGCTTGTTAGAAAGCTCTCTTTGTCTACTTTGATTTACTAAAGCATCAAGTCCATTTGAGTTTTGTGTTGAGAGCCGCAAGCTATCTAAGGTGTAGATGTTTGTCCAAGTGCTGGACATACATGGGCTCACTACACACTTCCATTGCGCATAGGAGAACTCGTTCTCCACAGTTGGTATCAGAGCAAACTTGGTGTTGAAGCTTCATCAACAGAGCTGGAGGTGAAGTAAAGCAAAAGAGGAGCTACAAAACAAGAAGGAGCTTCACAAACGCAAGAGCAAAGGACTATAACTATTCGAGGTAACTCTCAAAGTCTTTGATACTCTTCAATGGCTGACTTGGGTCAACAAGTAGAGAAGTTGGACAAGGATAACTATCCCGTGTGGAAGTTTAGAATGACCAACTACCTAATGGGCAAAGGCTTATGGGGTATTGTGAGCGGCGATGATGCTCAACCTCAAATCAATCAAGCTATGGCCAGCAAAGTCCAAAGGAGGCAAGCAAAAGAATGGGAAGAGAGGAATAGGAGAGTCATGTTCCTCATTTCGCAAGTCATTACTAATGCCATGGTAGGTCATATTCATCATCTAGAGAAAGCTAAGGATGCTTGGGAAGCTCTTGAAAGGATGTATTTATCAACTACCAAAGCTAGGAAACTTCAACTCAAGAATGAGTTGAACACAATCAAGAAAAGTTCGAGTCAATCCATAACTGAATATACTTTGAAGATTAAGGAGCTAAGCGATGCTTTAGCTTCTATTGGCACAACGGTTGAAGACGAAGATCTTGTGTGTTATACTCTCAATGGCTTGAGAGAAGATGAAAGATGGAAGCCTTTTATAACTTCCATTAACTTGAAAGATGTATATCCAGGTTTTGAACAACTAATCCCTCATCTTGTCACAAAAGAGCTTAGCTTCGGTGGTCCCAAAGGAAAGGACAGCCACAACCAAATGTTATATGTAGGTCGAGGTAAAGGAAGAAACTCAAGAGGAGGCTCAAGAGGAAAAGGAAGAGGTCACAACCACTCCAACTACAATCAAAACAATTCGGAAGACAACAAGGATGCATCAAATGCCAACACACAAGGAAGAGGTCGAGGTAGAAGTAGAGGAAGAGGCCGAAGCTCCTACAATTCTCATAAAGGTATAACATGCTATCATTGTGGTAAAGTAGGACACTATGCTAGTGATTGTTGGCTGAAGAATGGAAGACCAAATGGAGGCAATCAAAGGAACCAAAGCAACTATGCAAGCACCTCAAGTGAAGGAAGCAAGGACACACTACTTGCAATGAGACATGAGTATAGAAGCTCTTGTGAAGATGACAAAAAATGGTCCATTGATTCAGGTTGTAGTAACCATATGTCATGCCAAGGAAGTTTGTTCACTAATCTACAGGTACCAAGTGGAAAAGGATGTGTTGAAACAGGTGATGATACTCAACACATGATTGAACACATTGGAGATATAAGGCTTGGAGAAACAAGCAAAAGGTACTATCTAATGTTCTTCATGTTCCTACAATTTCAAAGAACTTGATTTTCAGTAGGACAAATGGTAGAGAAGGGTTATCATGTCATATTCAATGAGAATGGGTGCTTCATAAAGAATCCAAAAGAAGGCTTCAAGGTCATTGCTCGAGGTAGAAGAGAAGGAAGGATGTTCACTTTGGATGTCCAACATCCACATGGAAAGGTCATGTACATTCAATGTGGGGACAAGAAGATTTCAGAGCTGGACTTATGGCACAAAAGAATAGGACACATCAACATTCCAAAGCTGAAGGACATGAGCAAACATGAAGTGGTAAGAGGTCTTCCAAAATTTAATAGCATTGGACTACATGAGTTATGTGAAGCTTGTCAACTAGGAAAGCAAACGAGGCACCCATTCAAGAGGAGCAATTATGTGGCTCCAAATGTCTTGGACTTGATACATACGGATGTATGGGGAGCAACCCAAAAGGCATCAATGGCTGGTAATAGATTTTTTGTCACCTTCATTGATGATCACTCAAGAAAGGTATGGCTATTTTGTATGAAGCAAAAATCAGAGGTGTTTTCTATATTCAAAAGATTCAAAGTTGAAGTTGAAAAGGAAACAGGAAGGTCTATCAAAACCTTAAGGTCCGATGGTGGAGGAGAATACTTCTCCAAAGAATTTTCAGATTTTCTACAAGAGAATGGGATCAAAAGGCAATTCACTTGTAGGTATACACCACAACAAAATGGAGTAGCTGAGAGGAAAAATAGGCAAATTGCTGAAATTGCAAGATGCATGCTCAACGAGATGAAGGTACCATTGTACTATTGGGCTGAAGCTACCACAACCACCATTTACTTGATGAATAGGTGCACAACATCAGGAATACATCACTTGACTCCAGAAGAGGTATATTCCGGTAAGAAACCTGATCTTACACACCTCAAAGTTTTTGGATGTGTTTGCTTTTTCACATTCCACAAGAACTTAGAACAAAGATGGAACCAAGATCAGAAAAATGCATTTTCATCGGCTACTCGACGGAGCAAAAAGGATACAAGTGTTACAACCCTAGAACAAAGGAAGTAAGAGTCTCGCGAGATGTGGCCTTTGATGAACTAAGACCATGGTATGAAGATAAAGGAAAGGAAAAGATTCTTGAAGAAGATTGTGATGATTATGCAGGAACAAATCAAAGAGAAGTTCAACAATCAAGCACAAAGGCTTCAGGTCCAGAGGCATCTACATCAAATGAAGAATGTTCAACATGGAGGGGGAGCCATTCTTTGTCTCCAAATTCAGCTCATAGTAGAGCCAAAGATGCAAGTGCTACTCCAAACAGTGAGGTAGATGCAAGTGAAGAAGAATATGAAAAGGTAATCACTTCGATGGTAAAGCTAAATAGGTTAAAGAAGCAACTCTCTAAAGGCAATGAAAGAAGATCTTCAAGGAAAAGGTATCCAACTCAAAGGTTTAGTTATGATAGTTTTATGGCGACACATTTTGCATCAATGATGCAGGTTATCAAAGACAAAGAGCCTGAGACATATGAAGAAGCTTGCACACAAAAGGAATGGAAGCAAGCTATGAAAGAGGAGATCAAAGCTCTCAAAGATAATCACACATGGGAGCTAGTGCCAAAGAAATAAGGTATGAAGATTGTTCCAAACAAA
Source organism: Ceratopteris richardii (assembly GCA_020310875.1). Taxonomy (NCBI): domain Eukaryota; kingdom Viridiplantae; phylum Streptophyta; class Polypodiopsida; order Polypodiales; family Pteridaceae; genus Ceratopteris; species Ceratopteris richardii. Next base: position 132,400,421 of record CM035430.1, on the reverse strand, counting down.
TGGGTGTTTAAAGCAAAGAGGAATGTTGATGGTTCACTAGCTAGATATAAAGCTAGATTAGTTGCCAAAGGATTTAAACAAATACAAGGCATAGATTATGATGAAGTTTTCAGCCCCGTTGCAAAGATGGGAACTATCCAAACCTTAATAGCAATTGGTGCTTCAAGGAGATGGCCATTATATCAACTCGACATAAAAAATGCTTTTCTTAATGGAGAACTACAAGAAGAGGTATACATGAGTCAACCGATTGGATTCGAAGATGAAAACCATCCAGATTTTGTTTGCAGGTTGAAGAAGGCACTTTATAGCTTGAAGCAAGCACCAAGAGCATGGAATCAGAGATTGGTAGAGTATCTAACTAAGTGTGGATACAACCCAAGTAGTGCAGATCCTTCATTATACATGAAGAAGGAAGAAAATAGAGAGGTATATATTTGCATATACGTCGATGACCTCATCATAACAGAAAATGATGTTACAAGGATTAAAGATATCAAAAGGAAGCTTGCTAAGGAGTTTAAAATTTCAGATCTTGGAGAGCTGAAATATTTTTTAGAAATTGAAGTTGTTTATGGAAAGAGTGGCATCTACTTGATGCAAAGGAAGTACTTGTTGGATGTTCTTTTCAGATTTGGAATGAGTTAAGGCAAACCACTCACTCAACCCATGGACACAAATACAAAGATTTGTTCAAATGATGGAGAACCATTGGAAGATGTAACGACATACAGAAGCATTGTAGGATCATTGATCTATGCAAACATTACAAGACCTGATTTGTCTTATGTTGTTGGTGTACTTTCTCAGTTTATGCAAGCCCCGACAAGTGAACACTTAAATTCAGCCAAGAGAGTGTTGAGATACATAAAGCATACAGTTAATCATGCTTTGTTTTACAAGTTTGATGAAGAATTGCAGGTCAAAGGCTTTAGTGATGCTGATTGGGCAGGCTCAAAGGAAGATAGAAGATCAACCTTAGGTTATGTGTTCATGATAGGAAGCAAACCTATCACGTGGAGCTCAAAGAAACAACCTACTGTTGCACTTTCATCTATGGAGGCTGAATATAGAGGATTAGCTTTTGCCACATGTGAAGCAATATGGATTAGCTTTTTCCACATGTGAAGCAATGTGGTTGATCTTGGAGTGCAAGTTGGAACCATCCCTATATACGGTGATAACATGTCAAGTATTTACTTGGCAAGCAATCCTATGTTTCATGCAAGGAGCAAGCACATAGAGGTCCACTACCACTATCTAAGGGAGAAGGTGCTGAGCAAAGATGTGGATGTAAAGTTCACCAGAACCAAAGAGCAGGTTGCAGATATGTTTACAAAGTTCTTGGATGCTTCTAAACTCAAAGGTTTTGAGGATGCGATAAATTTGAAGGACATGGATGAAGATAACTCCCAAATGAGCTTGAGGGGGAGTGTTGAAGATAAATGTACAAGCTCATTTTCATATGAGCCATGCTTGGATAAATTTACCAACTATAAAGATAAAGAAAAAAATGGAGGAAAAAAGGAAAATATAATAAAAGAAAAAGTCTAGTCAAAATTCATGATGAGTAAGAGATACAATATCTTGCCTTGTAGTTAGCAGCATGTAGTGGAGAAAGTGGTGAGTTAAGAAGGAGGCACAAACTTCTTCACATGCTCATTGGTTATAAAAGTGAAGTGGGAGCACATTAAAAACAAGGAGAGAAAGAGGCAAGAGCTCCTAGTAGTCGGATCTAGCCATTTTGTCATTTTAGTTTTCCCTTAGACTCCTTCCAGCCACACGTCAGTTTGTACACAGCTCTGTTGTAGAGCTCATATCTCAGTGCATATGTAACCATTTTGTGCGTTTAAACATTCATTGGAAAGCTTATCTCGTGAACTTTCTGCATATCAAATATCTCTTTGAAAGCTTATGTACTTTGTGAGATATCAGTGAAAGAGTGAAGTCTAGTTTTTCAGTATACCTCTGTAGATAGGTAGTCTATTTTGGTCGGTTCAGTTTCCTGACCAAAACATATCCAAATTGCGTGATTTTCGTCTTTTTGGAAAGCCCTTGGCATCTACTTTCATTGTGTCAAATATCTCATTCAGATCATTCATACTCTGTGGATATCTGTTAGAGAGTAAAGTCTAGTTTTACAGTGTACTTATGTGTGCAGGTGGTCTATCTTGATGAGTTGAGTTTCCTAATCAAAACTCATCCAAATTACTTGATTTTTAGCTTGATGGAAAGCTATTTGTGTCTACTTTCTCTGTATCAAATATCTTTCTCAAAGGATATATATTCAGAGAGCTATCAGTCCGAGAGTAAAGCTCAGTTCTTCAGCATACCTGTGTGGACAAGTAGTTTATCTTTGACAATTATGTTTCCTAATCAAAACTTGTCCAAATTAAGTCATTGATAGCTTGTTAGAAAGCTCTCTTTGTCTACTTTGATTGACTAAAGCAGCAAGTCCATTTGAGTTTTGTGTTGAGAGTAGCAAGCTATCTAAGGTGCAGATGTTTGTCCAAGTGCTAGACATACAAGGGCTCACTACACACTTCCGTTGCGCATAGGAGAACTCGTTCTCCACATACAATACATTAGAAAATGTGAAAGAACTACCACCAACACTAGTCAAAATGATCTTACCAATCCCATTATAAGATAAGAAGATTTGTTAGCACATGTGACAATATTTGTGTAAGGGCAAGCTCAAGTGAACTGAAGACATTCCGCTATGAGGTAATATGTTTGAGTGCCCCACTATCAAAATACCAAATATCTGAGTCTATTATAGACATACACTATTCATGAGAAGATGGTTCATAGCTACAAACAGTAGTAAACACCGATTCTTGATCCTGCACAAGATTAGAAAAATTTATTGTAGGTGTAAAGGCCTCTAGAACAACCATTCCAGCCTCTTTCTTCTCTGCCTATTTTGTAGCTGATTTTGGACAACTCTCTATGACATGATCATTTCCCTTACACTATTTGAAAACTTCTTTTATGTTTTCTTCTCAACTTTGTCTTCCTTCTTTGAGTGTGCAACATTAGCAAATTTTTTCTTTCTAGTAGTTGATCTTCATTTACCTTTGCCCTTCTGATGAGCTAAGAGAGCTTGATCTGCAAAATGCATAATTGAGCTATTCTTCTTGGAATGATCTCTTGCAATAAAACAAAGAAAACCTCCTCAAATGTTAAGGTGTTTGGATTTTCTTTCATCATGAATCCAATTGTAGAAGGAAAACTCTGATATGAATCTCGAAGATCATTAAGAATAGTTTGCAGAAGTGAACTATTTGGGAAGACTTCAAATGCTCCTTCAAATGCTCCTTCAAATCTTTGATCTTCATAAAAAAACTATACATAGAATCTCCTTTGGAGGTAAACAAATGTTTTTGGAGGTAAACAACACTATCCTCTAGAATAAAGCTATAAGTATATCCCTAGCATCCTTTGCTGACTTGCAAGAGCGAACGTGAGGGATAATGGCACATTTGATAGACAAAGCTTTCAATACATGTTCCTAAGCATCTTTGCTATCCCACTGAAACTGATATGCAATAGGTGCAACATGATGTGCAACATGAATAGGAATTTGAAGATCATCATCTTCAACACTATCTGCATCACCTTAAATAACTATATTTGTAGGTGTCGTAGGACAATTTTCAACACCGTCCACAATATTCCATAGCCCTTTTGCTACCAATACATGACACATCATATATACCCACAATGGGTAATTAGTACCATCCAACTTATCCTCAACAAGAAACATACAAAATACATCATTGCTTTCAGCATGGCTAGTGACTAAATACACTCACACAAAAAATTATTATATCTCAAAAAGTTGAACAAAAGCACCCTTTTGAGCTCTACTAAACCTGTAGCAAACTTGGAGATGCTCGTAGTGGTGAACCAAAACCTATTTATATGTTTGGCACAAAAGAATGAAATTGCTTGCATAATCGCTTTGATAGTGTGTTCAGAGGCTCACACAAGCTCATAGAAAAATTTCAATGACACACAACAAAGCAAAGTTAATCTCCTAATCATCTGAAGTATGCTCAACAATTTTCATGGGATTCTAAGACTCTGACCGAAGGGGTGTTGATGATGTCCTAGATGAAGCGATAACCTATTCTGATACCAATTATGGAGTTCGAGGTTGAAAGAAGCACACAAATAACACAATGACGGGGAAACTTGGGGGAGAGAGAGAGAGAGAGAGAGAGAGCAAAAATACATTCATGTTTTATGTGTTTCTTAGTTTTTGTGCGGATCTAGGTCCGTCAACATCTCCAACAACCTACACAGATATGACATACCATTTTTCGCATCTCTAGGCGATATAGCTACTCTGTCGTGACATACCAAAAAGTGTGCATTTTTGGAAACCCATGTGTGCACGATGATAGGTCTCATCAATGCTATCATATCGGAGTATACATAACTATAAAAAAATAATAGCATAGCAGAATAGACCGCTAGACAAAGTTGAGAGAAAAATGCAGACAAAGATAGATGTAGACTGAGAGATAGAGAACTCAAATTCTCAAATTGTCAAGAGTAATGTGGTTACAACCTTGGTGTTGTCCATGAATGGGCTCCCAATGTGGAGCTTAGATGTCCATCTAGATAGACTCTGGATGAAGGCCTTACTAGTGCACAATACTATGTAAAGCTCAACTTGGGTCATGCTTATATAGCTTTTACAAGGGGATTTGATATAGATAAACATAGTCAAAAGCTACAAAATAGTCAAGAAATATAGAATCCAATAATATCTACATGACCCTAAGTCCTACTCTCTGCAAGCCCCCCTCTGCACTCCCCCCCATTAAGATTCTATGGGGAAACCTTATGACACCACAAGGCCTTTATTTTTGCCTTGAATGGCAACCCAATGGCTTGGAAGTTTATGCCCTACCTAACCTAATGGATAGGCTCACAAAGACCATCTATTACCATCATCAGTCACACATAGACCCCATCTAACTTGGAAGTTAGGATTCCACAAATGTATGGGATCTCATAATGGTTTCTCTTCATAATGGGGGCCTTACAAATTAGAGCACCATGGATCCTTTGTGGTCACTTGAGGATGGAGTATTGAGTATATCTAACAAATAGGAAAACTCCAAGTTTTTGGAACTGTCACGACATACCAAAAACTCAAGACATGCTCTATTGTGACACATATTTTGTGTCACAACTGTTAAACGCTGTTTATTCTTCTAACTGTTAGAAGTGCATTTAAGCGATTCTTGGGTTCTTGGGAGTGGAAGGGGTCTGTTAGACAAAGGCCCTATACTTAGTTCCCAAACTAACTACTTACACACAGCAATATACTGATGCTGAGAGTTCTATCAAGAATCTGTTGTACTTAGACATTACAGTTCACGGCTTAGCTCAACCACGTGTACCGAATACGCTAAGATGCTATATTGCATCTGCACATAGCTTACTGACAATATCAGAAACAAGAGTAAGCATTAGATCTTTACCAAATAGATACCACAATCCTACCAATGTCTGAAGACACAGAGAATCCCAGTGCTCAGATACACCGTACTGAAGATTCAGTACGCAACCTAGGAAATCTACTGTAGCTTAAACTTTGCCGTATGGAACCTGAACCTAGATACTACAGACAACTTAAGACAACACCAATACCAGAAGAGTTACCACGACTGCACAGACTTCGCCACATATTTGCAGAACATTTCAAGAAAAAAAAAACAACCTGATACGCGAACTAACTGGGGCTCACAACCGCAATGGATACCAACAGACAACAGACAAGGTGAAACACAGATACACACAGAATTACTCAAAAAGTCGACAAGATACTCTGAATTCATCAACTCGACACACAGTAACGCTACAGACAAATCACCCAGACTGACAATCTGGTGATCTCTCGAACGTCTATGAAGTTAACAAACAGAACAGATGTCGACGGAAGACAAGACAAGAGACGAACATAAAACTCAGAATACTTGAAATTATGCAAATGACACTACAGTAACGCCCCGCTCAGTCACCCAGACAGACAGTCTGGTGATCCACCACGGAAAAACATCACTGGCGCGTCTTTCTTTGATTTATATAACTTTTACAAACTGTCTGTAACAACTTTTCGCTCGTGCGAACAAGATTCAGTTATACATTTCCAATCCGGCGGCCGCTAACACTCTGGCACGCACGATGGACTCGAACCCGCAGGTTTACAACACTATTGCTCATCTATAATGCCTTCTAAGTATATATTTCTAGCTAATCTAAAGGTGCGGGTGATCTTTTTCTTTAGAGTTTCTAATAATTGTTTTAGGGTGTCCGGTTCTATTAACTGTGCATCTATTCTTACCGAACTTAGAGCTATGGCTTCGGTGATCAAAATTTCTGTTTGGGTCTGCAGAAAGGCTTCGTGTAAGTAAAATTCGTTTGCAAGCGCCGCATCTTTGGATACCTTCATATCTGCAACTTGTTGCTCCATCTTGTTTACTCTTTCCTTCTGATTTTCCAGCTGATTCTCCCTCCTTTCGATTTCTTGAATTTGAAAATTTATTGTTATGGAGTATGACTCCTTTTCGTGTCGGAGATTTGATATTAGCTTCTGTGTGTGAGCTTCCTTGGTCAAATAATGTTTGAGCATGTTGTTGACATCTGATAGATTTTCTTTTGTTCTTTGAAGTTCTTCCTCTGTTAGCTTAGCTTGCCTCTGCTGTTCTTGGTTTTGCTGCACCACTTCATTGAGTTGCACTCTGTCTCTTCCAATAGATTACCTAATGCTACTCTGGCATCTTCTTTATCCTTTATATCGATCTTCAACTGACTGATTTCGGCCTGTGCTTCGCTTAGTAGCTTGTCCTTTTGGTTGAGATATGCCAGTGCGGTATCTCTTTGATCAGCAATTTTTTGTTGTTCTGCAAGTTGAGCTTGGAGATGAGTAATTTGCGAGTGGAGCTGATGGTTTTCGGCTTTGACCGCATCTATCTCTTCTTGCAGGGGCGTGATGTCTGCTTCTAGGACGTCCACCTTGTGTTGTAGCTCATTCCGGATGTTATCTGTGACTTCTCTCATTTGGATTGGTAATTGCTATGATAGGTTAATGAGCAATTGACCCATGTTTGCCAATTCAGAGATTACGGGAATCAAAGGGAGTGGGAGATGTTGGCGAGGTGGAGATGAGGACGTGGTGAGGAGTTGTTGGGAGTTGGGTGGGGAGTAGTTTGGGGATGAGGAAGAGGAGTCAGCGGGTTCGTCAGGGTGAATGGGTTGGATGGGGATAATGGTTTTGATTGGTGGCTCCGGTGGGGGAGTGGGAAGAACAGAATTTGACTGTGTTACCTTATCTCTGGTGTGTTGTGCAGTTTCTTCGGCTGTGAAGTCAACAGCCTTAAGCAGCTCTTCGAGAACTTCTTTAGCAACTTGTTCCTCATCTGCTTGCTGTTCCCTTTCAGACTGTTGCTGGGATGCTTCTTCTGTAGAGGTTGTGTTGGCTTCAGTATGATTTTCCTGTTCTTGTTGCTCCTGGGAAGATGATTGCACGGAGGATTCATGCTGTATCGATGTTGCGGTGTCGTGGAATGTTTCTTCGTCATGTTTTGCTTCTTCTTTGTCATCATCTTTGTTTCCTTCGGCTGATCCCTGTGCTTCACTCTCAGAAGAACTGATTCTGATTCTCTTTCTGCGGAAGAGTTGGTTTAGCTCCTCTTCATCTTCTTCCTCATCGTCCTATAATTGTACAGATTCTTCATTGTTGGAGCAAACCAATCACAAATTGGTGATTATACAGATCTTGGAGAATGCTTATGATCAGAATGAAGCAAAGGAAGACACTTGCAAAGTGAAGAAGAATTCAGAATGATGTCTTGTACACATATGTACATATAATTGAAGAATCTTGTAAGCTAAGTATAGTTAAATCCTTAGGATGATAAGAAGTAGAGTCATAGACGTGAGATGAGTCTAAAGTCTTGTATATATAAGATAATTATGACAAGAAATGTATGAGGAAAAAGTAATAGAGTCATTTTGTAGATGACAATTTTGAGGAAGATGTGTAGAGAGTTTTTTCCCAGAAAATAGCGACGGGTTTTTCTCTGAGTGCTCTCTGCCTGATCATGTGGATCAGAAATCCTGTTGTACACATCTAATTGAGAAGCTAATGAAGCTATGTCTAGAGTTTCAGAATCTAATTCCTCTCCTACTGTGAGAATGATCATTAGGAACATTCATATGTAGAATGTGAGAACTGAAGCCTGAAAGTAGCGCACTTTTCCGTCTCAGTATTTTGATCAGATCTGAGTGTATACTGTAAAGTTTTTGATGAGTGAGCACTTAAAATTTAAGTTAGAAGATAAGGAAGCTATGGCTAAAAGCATTTAGCAAAACGGGTTTCAGATTGGGAGAAATCAAGTTAAGAAGTTGGCTATGTCGAAGGCGCAACTTCTGAGAGTCATTTTCTGACATGTATTTTATCTTAATGATCAAATTAAACTTTTGGTGATTAGTTTTGAGAACTAATGGCTAGTATGATTGCGCAAAGGTATTGCTAATACTTGTGCATCATTTACTTGAAGAAATTTGAAGATTTGTGCAGGTAAAGAAGTTGATATCTGAAGCAGACTTTCTGAAGTTGACACTTCTTCACTCAGAGAAGTGTTGCTTGAAGTTTTGGTAAAGAGGAACATTGTTTGTGTAAAGTTTGGTTTATAACTGACATAGAAGTGTTCTTAAGTCAGTGTAGATCAAACCTTTGGAGATTAAGAGGTCTCCAACAGTGGTATCAGAGCTAAAGGTGAAGTACAAGAGAAGAAAAGATAATCGAAGTTCCGACTGGTGCAGATATTGAAGATCTTCCAAATCAAAGGAGGACAAGGACAAATTATTGAAGATAACTTGCAGAAGTTTATAGTACAAGTTCGAAAGAATCAAGAAGGACAAAGACTATATCAAAGGTACATTTTCTCCTCATAAACCATAGTAATTGCAGATACAGAAAGTCAAGGATGGGAGAAAGCTTGCAGATTGATAAGCTAGATAGGGAGAACTATCCAGCATGGTCCATGAGGATGGAAGCACACCTCATGAGCAAAGATCTTATATCATTTATTACAGGAGATGAAGAAAAACCTGAGTTTGCAGATCCAAGTATTCCTACTAGAGAAGAGCTTGCAATGTTGAAGACTTGGATGAGAAAGGATGCTCAAGCAAGGAGTATCATCTACATGGCTGTAAATGATTATCTTTTACCTCACATCAGAGGTTTGGAAAGTGCTACAGATGTTTGGAATGCCTTGGAAGAGCATTTCCAAAATACAACTAAGTCAAGGAAGTCCTCACTATGGGCTGAGTTCACAACCTTCAAGAAGAAGAGCTCACAATCAATTTCAGATTATGTGGCAAGGATGAAAGATATTGCAGATAGCTTGGGAGCAGTGGATGAAGACATTGAAGAGGAAAAGTTGGTAAGACAAATACTTACAGGTCTAAGAGGTGATGAGAAGTGGAAGCCTTTTATATTGTCCATAGAATTGTCACTTGATCACTTTACTCCTGATCTTAATCAATTGCTAGGACACATGCTAACCTTTGAGCAGGATCTTAAAGGAGACAATGATAGAAGTACAAGTCAAGCTATGTACTCCAAAGACAAGAAAAAGAATGGCAAGGGAAAGCAATCAAATGATGATGAAGGGAATTCAAATCAAGCTAACTTTACAAAAGGGAAGATGAACTTCAGAGGTAAAGGAAGAGGAGGTAAGAACAAAGATAATGCTAAAGCTTGTTGGATTTGTGGCAGAACAAATCATTTGGCAAATGATTGTTGGTATAACAATCAAAGTGGTGGAAACAATAATCAGAATTATAGTCAAAGAGGTAGAGGAGGCAGAAACCAAAGAGGCAATTTCATAGGAAGAGGAGGTAGGACATCATATGGTAGAGGAGGTGGAAGAAACTTCCAATCTCAGTCCTACAACAATAATTATTACAATTATGCATCAGATCAGAAAGATGACATGACTCTTATCTTGAATGCAACTCATGAATCAATGGGAGAAGATCAAAGAGTGTTTTATATTGACTCAGGGTGTAGCAACCATCTGAGTGGGAATCTATCCTTGATGACTGATATGGAAGCAAGGGTGAATGGACATACAGTTCAAACAGGTGACAATACCAAACATAAAGTGGAGAGCATTGGATCAGTGAAGACAAAGAGTGGAAGTACACTTCTGAGTAAGGTACTTTATGTTCCTACTATTCCTAAAAATTTGATAAGTGTAGGGCAAATTGTGGAGAAAGGATATGAAGTAAGATTCACAAATGATGGTGTCTATGTACAAGATCCAAATCAGGGATATAGAAACATAATTGCAGGTAAAAAGGAAGGAAGATTGTTCACTCTCAAAGTCCAAGGTAATGTGGGACATGCATTATTTACCTATGGAAGTCAAAAGGTATCTGAATTAGACCTATGGCATAAAAGGCTAGGTCATTTCAATGAGAGAGCTATAAAGGAGATGTCAAAGAATCAGGTGGTGCTTGGATTGCCAAACATTGAGGGGCAACATATGGTGTACAAGTGTGAAGCTTGTCAATTAGGTAAAGCACATAAAAGTTCTTATAACAAATCAGGGTACAAGCATTCAAATATGCTTGAATTGGTTCATACAGATGTATGGGGACCCTCAAGGGACTATAGCATAAATGGATCCAGATATTATGTGTTGTTTGTTGATGATGCAACCAGGTGGATTACTTTGTATGTAATCAAGGATAAATCAGAAGTTTTCAAGACATTCAAACATTTTCATGCTTATGCAGAAAGGATCACAGGGCAAAAGCTCAAGAGACTAAGATCAGATGGAGGGGGAGAGTATTTCTCTAAAGAGTTTGATGATTATTTGTGGAATGCAGGTATCAAAAGAGAAGTAACTTGCAGGTACTCCCCTCAACAGAATGGAGTAGCAGAAAGGAGGAATAGGACTCTTGTAGAGTTTGCAAGAGCCATGATGAAGGAAAAGAATTGTCCAAATTACTTGTGGGCAGAAGCCATTAACACTGCAACATACCTTGTGAATAGGTTGCCTTGCAAAGCTTTGGATGGAGGAACCCCTTATGAAGCATGGTGGGGTAAGAAGCCTAGTCTTGATCATTGTAAAGTATTTGGATGTATTGCATATGCTTATGTTCCTTCACAATTAAGACATAAGCTAGAACCAAAAGCAGAGAAGTATGTGTTTATTGGATATGATGATAGACAGATGGGTTACAGGTTGTGGAGTCCATCTACAAAGCAATTTCTTGTTACTAAAGATGTGACATTTGATGAGCAAAATATGTGGTATACAGGATCACCAAATGAGTATACAGGTGTTGAAGAAATACAAAGAAAAGGAAAGGCAAAGGTAAAAGTGTGTGAAGAAATTGTTGATGAAATTGAATCAAGAAGTAGATTGCAGGATCATGTAGAAGAAGGGCCAAGATTTGATCCAGAATCAAATAAGGCTGAAACTTCAAGAAGTGCAGAAATCAGAAGATCTACAAGGGAAAGGAAAGAACCTATAAGGTATAGTTATGATACATCTTTCCTAACAACAAAAGATTATGCCTACATTGTGAAAACAGAAGAAGATCCAACCACTTATGAAGAAGCCAAAGGTAAACAGAATTGGGAGAAGGCAATGCAAGAAGCGTATGATGCTCTACTTGAAAATGAAACTTGGGAACTAGTACCAAGACCAAAGAATCAGAAGGTCATTGGATGTAAATGGGTATATAAAACAAAGAGGTTTGCAGATGGTAAGGTGTCTAGATATAAGGCTAGACTTGTGGTCAAAGGTTATGCCCAAACTTATGGGGTAGATTATGATGAAACCTTTAGTCCTGTTGCTAAGATGTCTACAATTAGGACATTGATTGCTATTGCTGCTTGCAAGGGATGTAAATTATCACAATTGGATGTGAAAAATGCATTTCTAAATGGATACATTGCAGATGAAGTATATATGGAGCAACCAGAAGGCTTCATGGAATCAATTGGATCAGATTATGTGTGTAAGCTCAAGAGAGCTTTATATGGGTTGAAGCAAGCCCCAAGAGCTTGGAATTACAGATTGGTCAAGTTCTTGAATGAATGTGGATTTCAAGCATCAAAGGCAGATAGTAGCTTGCTAGTGAAGGCAAGTGAAAATGGATACATTTACATGTGCATTTATGTTGATGATATTATTGTTACAGGAACAGATGCTCAAGGAATCAATGAACTCAAGAAGCAAATAGAGAAGGAGTTTAAGATAAGTGACTTGGGAAACTTATCTTATTTTCTAGGAATGCAGATTGTGTATACTCAACATGGAGTATATGTTTCACAAGAGAGATATTTGAAGAATCTCCTAGTCAAGTTTAACATGGAAGATTGCAAGAACTCAACTACACCATTGGAGGTAAATCATAAACTAAGCAGGTATGGAGGTGAAGAGTTCAATGACATGAAGAAATATCAGAGTTTGGTAGGTAGTTTAATCTATGCTACCTTGACAAGGCCAGATCTATCATATGCAGTAGGTGTGTTGTCACAATTCATGCATTGTCCAAAGAAGACTCATTGGATTGCAGCCCAAAGGGTACTCAGATATATCAAAGGAACCCTAAGTGAAGGTTTGTACTATGGTTTCACTTCTGACACAAGAATCAAAGTGTTTAGTGATGCAGATTGGGCAGGTGACTCAGATGATAGAAGGTCTACTCATGGATATCTCTGTTATGTTGGAGATAAGCTAGTGTCTTGGTGTTCAAGAAAGCAACATACAGTTGCTTTATCATCCACAGAAGCTGAGTATAAGGGAATGGTAGAAGCTGCAAAAGAAGTCATATGGTTGAAGACCTTGATGAAAAGTTTTGAGATTGATCATAGTACTCCAATAATTTTTGGAGACAATATGAGTTCTTTGTATTTGGCAGCTAACCCTGTTTTTCATGCCAGGACTAAGCATATAGAGATTCAGTATCATTTCTTGAGGGAAAAGGTACTTGATAAAGAGATTGAAGTGATGTACACTCCAACAAAAGAACAAGTGGCAGATATGATGACAAAGAGCTTGGATGGACCTAAGTTACAGAGATTCAAGGAGATGGCAGGAGTGAAGAAGAATGAAATAATCATAATTAGTGATTGAGGGGGAGCTGTTGGAGCAAACCAATCACAAATTGGTGATTATACAGATCTTGGAGAATGCTTATGATCAGAATGAAGCAAAGGAAGACACTTGCAAAGTGAAGAAGAATTCAGAATGATGTCTTGTACACATATGTACATATAATTGAAGAATCTTGTAAGCTAAGTATAGTTAAATCCTTAGGATGATAAGAAGTAGAGTCATAGACGTGAGATGAGTCTAAAGTCGTGTATATATAAGATAATTATGACAAGAAATGTATGAGGAAAAAGTAATAGAGTCATTTTGTAGATGACAATTTTGAGGAAGATGTGTAGAGAGTTTTTTCCCAGAAAATAGCGACGGGTTTTTCTCTGAGTGCTCTCTGCCTGATCATGTGGATCAGAAATCCTTTTGTACACATCTAATTGAGAAGCTAATGAAGCTATGTCTAGAGTTTCAGAATCTAATTCCTCTCCTACTGTGAGAATGATCATTAGGAACATTCATATGTAGAATGTGAGAACTGAAGCCTGAAAGTAGCGCACTTTTCCGTCTCAGTATTTTGATCAGATCTGAGTGTATACTGTAAAGTTTTTGATGAGTGAGCACTTAAAATTTAAGTTAGAAGATAAGGAAGCTATGGCTAAAAGCATTTAGCAAAACGGGTTTCAGATTGGGAGAAATCAAGTTAAGAAGTTGGCTATGTCGAAGGCGCAACTTCTGAGAGTCATTTTCTGACATGTATTTGATCTTAATGATCAAATTAAACTTTTGGTGATTAGTTTTGAGAACTAATGGCTAGTATGATTGCGCAAAGGTATTGCTAATACTTGTGCATCATTTACTTGAAGAAATTTGAAGATTTGTGCAGGTAAAGAAGTTGATATCTGAAGCAGACTTTCTGAAGTTGACACTTCTTCACTCAGAGAAGTGTTGCTTGAAGTTTTGGTAAAGAGGAACATTGTTTGTGTAAAGTTTGGTTTATAACTGACATAGAAGTGTTCTTAAGTCAGTGTAGATCAAACCTTTGGAGATTAAGAGGTCTCCAACATTCATGTCGCAGAACAGGCCCACGGGGTGGTGGTTGTGCTGCAAGTATTGCCGGAAAAAGGAAGGACAGGATGTGCGGCAATCTGGACCTTGGCATGCCTCCCTTGTTCACCTGTTTAATTATGGATACACACTCTCGGTGAATGCGGTGGAAGAAGAATGATGCGAAGTTGACTGGTTCTTGAGCAGCTAAATCTATGGCGGAGTAGAAGGGACGGGATATTCCATAGGTGTGTTTCTGTAGGTTGAGAATAGCTACTAAGAATTGGAGGGCTGATCTTTCAGGTTCCGGTCGACATAGGATCGCGTACTCGTTTGATGAATACCTAGGAAATAATTCTATCATTCTTGCGACTGGCAGACTCGGGCCATTTTCCCGACCTTGCCGAGGGAGTCTAAACGCTTCTACAAAAGCTTGGAAGGGGATAAGTGTACGGGATGGGAGGGAGGTGATCGGCCAACTCTGCTCGGTGGCAGGTGTGTTGGCGATGGCGGAGATGATCTAGGCAAAGAATGGGTGGGATTCCACTGAATGCCAAGGCAGTTCAGCGAAATTGGATAGCCCACGAATGCGTAGGAACTATCCTACGTCAGCAGGGAGTCCATCACAGAAGGCGGCATAGTTAGACAAAGCTTCCATGGTACACATAGAGACAGTAATCACAAGCACACAGAGCACAAGGTACGCACAATAGCACAAATCACACAAACACAATAGCGATTTTCGGCGAAACAGAAAAGGTTAAGTAGATGCGTTGCAGGGGAGAGCAATCAAGAGTGACTAATCATTGCGGGGTATTGAGATGATAATTCTTAACTTCGGTGTGCATGCATGAGTAGCTGGAAAGGGCAGGGCGGTTGTGGACATAATTAGGTATCAAAACGCGGATATTTACAGACTTATTTTATTAGCACACCAAAAAAGAAAAGAAAAGAGAATGCCAAAAGACGCGGCTAACCGCGAAACGTTTTAGTGTGGGTTAGATGTGTGTTGATACGACCGCAGCTTCGAACCGTTGATGACTTTCGGAAGAGGAATTCTGGTCAACGTAGTCAACCAAAAAGTTACTGGGCCCACTTGTTCAAAAATCCGGTAGGGACCAAACCATCGTAACTTGAATTTGCCAGCCGAGCGATTCGACTTTGCATTGTAAATACAAGTTGTCCCACCGAAAAAATTGGAGTCTTTAGATATCGATCATGTGTTCGGGCTTGTCTTAGTTGTACTTCCTGCATAGTCAAAAAAGTGTGCCATCGATGCTCGTCTAATTCTCTGAGTGTATCCAACCGAAATGACAGTGATTCTTCAGGTAGCAGTTTCTGAGTGATTGCTACTCGTAAACTTGGTATAACTATCTCCATTGGTGCTATTGCTTCCAATCCATAAGCTAGTTTGAAAGGGGTTAATCCTGTTGTTACCTTGTATGTAGTCCGATATGCCCATAATACTCCAGGTAGCAGTCGATCCCATCTTTTCGGTGCTTCTAAAATGAGTTTTCGAAGCATATTCAACAAAGTTTTGTTTGTACTCTCAGCCAAACCATTTGCACGAGGATAATATGGTGAACTAAATTTATGTGTGACCTGAAACGAATGTGTGAGTACTTTCATTAAATTGTTGACAAAATGAGTGCCTTGATCTGTAACAAGTTCCAGCGGTAAGCCAAAACGTGAAAAGACATCCTTCAGTAAACACTTAGCTACCGCAACAGCTGTGGCAGACCGTAAAGCCCAGGCTTCTGCCCATCTGGTGGCATAATCAGTACATGTCAAAATATAACGATTATTACTGAGGATTGCTGGTGGTGTAATAGGGCCAATGAAATCTAGACCCCACTTCTGAAAAGGCTCTAATGGCAAGACAGGTTGTAGAGGGAAAAGGTGACGTTGCAGGGGTTGTCCAGATCTCTGACAACTATCACATTGTTTGACAAACTGTGATACATCCCTGTACATAGTAGGCCACTAGAGACCACTTTGCAGAATTTTCCGGTGTGTTAAGTCTGCAGCAAAATGGCCACCGAAAGGAATTGAGTGAGCCAAATTAATGACTGAGTTAACTTCATGTGGTGGAATACAACAAAGTAAAACTCCAGTGTGATCTATATAGTATAATTCCCCAGCAATCAACCGAAATCGGCGACTGAAAACTAAAATTTTCCTTTGTATTGAAGGAGAAGTCTGAGTAGGAAGGTATCCATCAGTGAGGAAGGTCAAGATCTGATCATAATATGTAGATGGCATAGGTGGGTCTGTAATTTCATCATTAGTTGGTTCAGAGACATAAATTGCCGGTGTTGTGTCATCTATACCGATCGGAGCTTCACCGGAATCTAAGCGAGAGAGAAAATCTGCTAAGGCATGTGAACTGCCTGGCCGATGAATGACTTCGTAGTCAAACTCTTGTAAAAGCAGAACCCATCATGCTAATCGACCACCTAGGTGCTGTTGCCGAACTAGATAGACAAGTGCAGCATGATCTACATGAAAAGTAAATCTACGGCCCAGCAAATAATGTCTGAATTTCTTGACAGAATATGCTAGACCTAGACATTCTCTCTCTGTTACAGAGTAATTCTTTTCAGCAGGGGCTAATCTTAGACTTGCATAGTACACTGGTCTGAACCACTTATCGGTTTGTTGCATTAGAACGCTCCCTATTGCTATATCTGAAGCATCAATAAATACATGAAATGGGCGATCCCAGTCAGGAGGTTGTAAGATTGGAACCTGTGTTAGTAATCCCTTTAGATGATCAAAAGCAGTTTGACAGTCCGAGGTCCAGTCAAATTGTCGAGGGGTCTTGGTTATTAATTTGTTCAGTGGTATTGCCAAATGAGCAAGCCACCGTAAGTGTCGACCATGCCATCTTACTTGGCCCATGAAGCGCATTACTTCCTTAGGTGTAGTGGGTACAGGTGCTTCTAACACAGCTGTGATTTTATCTGGATCCACCTGTATGCCCTGTGCAAATACAACGTGACCAAGTGGCTTTCCACATGAAACCGCAAACACAGATTTGTTTGGGTTCAAACAGAGTCTGTATTCTCTGCACTTTTCAAAGCAGCACCGTAAATGGAACAGGTGTGCTATCATCTTACCGAAAATCAAAAAATCATCAAGATATACTTGCATAAAAGAGGTAAGGTAAGGAGAAAATATTTCCTACATACACCTTTGGAACGTACTTGGGGCATTTCTTAATCCAAACCACATAACAGTACATGCAAAAACACCCCAGTTGGTAATGAAGGCGGTCTTCGGTATATCCTGTTCAGCCATTCTAACTTGATTATACCCATTGTACCCATCTAAGAATTAATACATTTCATGTCCTGCTACTCTATCAAGCATTGTGTCAAGAAAAGGGAGCGGAAATGGATCAGGCACTGTAGCTGCGTTCAGTTTCCGGTAATCTACACATATTCGTAATTGCTTATTCTTTTTAGGGACAATAACAATTGGTGAGATCCATTCAGCATGCTCTACTGGTACAATGAATCCGACTTTGAGTAGCCTATCAAGTTTTGCCTTTACCTGTGATGCATAGTTTGGATTCATCCGGTAGCTTGGTTGCTTAAGTGGTTTTGCTTCCGGCTTCAGCATGACCCTGTGTTGATAGATGCGCGGGTCCAAACCCTTCATATCTTTGTAATCCCATGCAAATACATCAGAAAATTCTCGAAGTAGTTGGATTAGATCTGTTTGAAATAATTGTGGTAAGCTCTCCTTTATCTTAACAGGTCGTGGATTTTCTTCATCACCTAAATTGTAAGTGGTCAGTTGATCTTTTGGAACATAGAACTGTCGAGGCTTCTCTGTATTCTCAGCTGGCTTAAAAAGTTGTTGTAGATCAGCGTCATCTATGGTAGCCTTATCTTCTTTCATATCTTTTTCTGTTACAATCATCATCGTACAAACTGTAGGATTCCAATTATCTACAATAGATTGTAGATCAACAGTTCCTAGGGAGATCAAGTCAATGTTATTTTTCAGAAACTCTTCTTCTTCATCATCTGACAACCCATCTAGCATATGGACTGGTTCTACAAAATACGGTCTAGCATGCAACTCGCAAGGTTGTATAGCATCTAATTTTACAACATATTTACGATTATTATCTTTGAAAGTGAGTTCCTGTGCATACCAATCTTGTATCACCTTAGCGTGCTTCAGCCAAGGTCGGCCGAAAAGGAGATTATAATCAAGGGTGGATTCCGGTAATTCTAGTATGACAAAGGTCATTTTAAATGTTGTATCTTGTAAAGTTATTGGTACATTTCGTACAAGTCCTATGGGATGAACTCTTGATTGGTCGGCCATTCTGACAAACAACTGAACTACTTTGATTTCGGTCCACCCTAACTTTTTACACAGTGCAGCAGTAGCAATGTTGACACCAGATCCTCCATCAATTAGTACCTGTGTGATTTTATGATTTTTATACCATACCGTAATTAAAGGAACTGAATGATCGATCGTAGAATCAGGTTCCGGTTGCATGGTTGTTGTTGCTGGAATGCAAGAAGGCATAGGACTGAACTGTTGTTGGAATTGTTGTCGAACTCCCGGTATTAGTGCAAGTAATTGGCCCAGAGGAAGAGTAATGGATGCTTTAGATAAAATTTCCCAGGCCTTTTGTGATTGGATTGTATTTTCCACAGATTCTGAAGATGATGCGCCTGCTGAAGATGATGTGCCTGCTGCTGAATTAGAATCCTGTTGTTGTGTTCCTTCGGTAAACGGAGTCTGGGTCACCGAAATAGGATCTGGGAACACTGAAGGTTCTACGGTGGTCCATTGACTATCTTTATCATACATCCTTTGTTGTTCACGTATGCCTGGTTCAAATATTTCTGCTGCTGGTTGCAGTTGTTTACCAGATCGGGTCTGAATTACTGCAGCGTGCGTTTCTACTGGTGTGATTTGTACCATATTAGCCATTGGGTTTTGACGTTCTTTCTTCCTCTGATCATACTCAGCTGCATCCTTACAAAATCTTCTAATGTGACCAAGTTCACCACAAAAATGACAGCACGGTGGTGGCAAATTGGGATTTTCCGGTGCTGATCCGGCCTGCCAGCGGTTTGCATTGTAGTTATTATTTCTCTGTCCTCTGTAATTTTGATATCCTTGTTGCTGGTTGTTTCTCATTTGCGGAGGTACATAGTGATTGGCTGGCTGCCTTGGTTCCTGTATAATTGCATTGACAGTTGCTGGTCCTTGTACTTTGGTGTTATATGCGTAGTTTTCGGTGGTGTGTCCGGTAGTGTTACAGATAGCACAAAACAACTGATTAAGTGCACAAGTGGCACTAGTATGGCCTGAATTCTTGCATGTAGTGCAGTACATATGTCTGGTCAGGTCTTCGGTGATATTTCTATTTGCTTTTAACCACTCCAGATCTTCTATAAATCCTCCAACCTTGTTTTCCAGCTGCAAAGCCATTGCAATCACTGCATCTAGCGTCATAGCTCCTACATAGCGTATGATCATAATCTGTTTAAGTTGTGGAGTCAATCCTTTGATAAACCATTGAGTGATAACGTCATCCGGTAGGTTGGCATGAGCTGGTGGTAACTGCCTCAAATGAGTCCTGAATAGAGTGGCGTATTCCTGTACTGTTTGATTTATCTTCTGTCTATTGTTTTGCAGGTAGTCGAAAATTTTGGCTGGATTCTTCTTTAGCCTGAATCTCTGCGAAAAGGCATCCCTTACTACTTCATAGGTGCCGAAATGGTTAATATCATATTCTGTAAGCCATCTAGCTGTTTCGTTAACCAATGTCGATTGGAAAACAATAGCCTTATACGCCGGATCAGGTCGATGGTTGAGCACTGCGTAACTTATCTCAAATGTGCATACATGAGCATCCGGGTCATCTCCTGGGAATCCACTAAATTTGGTGTATGTTACTCCTGTTGGAGTCAGCCTTGGTGGGCATAGTTGTTGTTGTTGTTGTTATTGCTGCTGTTGTTGTTGCCCGTTCATGGCTCTGATGGTTGTATTGTGACTATCTTCCGTATCCCGGGGCTGAATATCTGAACTATCGGAATCTGTATCGTCGGACTGTGCACTTTCCGGTTCGATAATCTTGTTCAGTATGTTTCGAATCTCGGTTTCGAACAATTTACCTTCCTTCTTGATGTCAAATGTAGGGAAGCTTACTCCCAATAGCGGTGACTGGGCTGAAGATTCACCGAGGAATGGTAAATTGTCGCCGAAAAACTGCGATCTTTCAGCAACTGTTACCAAAATATCACCGGAATGTGTCGAATCTTTACCAAAACAAGGTGCTTTTTCTCCTTCACTAATTTCCTTGGCTAAAGTGTTTCTAGTCGTAAACAAATTTGAATCTTTACCCAATGTTGTTAAACTAACTTCAGGCTGCGTCCTGGTAGATTTTGGAGTTACTATATCTTCGACAGACTGTGCCGAAATAGTACCGGAATTTACCAGAGGTGTAGCACGTTCCACCGGAATATGACCGGAATCACTACGAACGTTCTTTACTTTCTTGACAATTGGGTTAGACCTAGTTGTACTTCTACCTCCCGGAGTCGTTTTTAGCAAATTAAGTACCCCAGGCTGGCGGTTCTTTGGATGCGTTTCACCGGATCGAGTAACCGGCATGTATCATCTTTTGTACTAATCGCGTACTATTACTGTCGATTAAAAATTTACAGTCACGTTTCCACAACTGGTTTGCAACAATCTGATCTGTTGCCACCTTCCCACAGACGGCGCAGTGTTAAACGCTGTTTATTCTTCTAACTGTCAGAAGTGCGTTTAAGCGATTCTTGTGTTCTTGGGAGTGGAAGGGGTCTATTAGACAGAGGCCCTGTACTTAGTTCCCAAACTAACTACTCACACACAGCAATATACTGATGCTGAGAGTTCTATCAAGAATCTGTTGTACTTAGACGTTATAGTTCACGGCTTAGCTCAACCACGTGTACCGAATACGCTAAGATGCTATATTGCATCTACACATAACTTACTGACAATATCACAAACAAGAGTAAGCATTTGATCTTTACCGAATAGATACCACAATCCTACCAATGTCTAAAGACACAGAGAATCCCAGTGCTCAGATACACCGTACTGAAGATTCAGTACATAACCTAGGAAATCTTTACTGTAGCTTAAACTTTGCCGTATGGAACCTGAACCTAGATACTACAGACAACTTAAGACAACACGAATACTAGAAGAGTTACCATGACTGCACAGACTTCACCACATATTTGCAGAACATTTCAAGAAAAAAAAAACAACCCGATACGCGAACTAACTGGGGCTCACAACCGCAATGGATACCAACAGACAACAGACAAGGTGAAACACAGATACACACATAATTACTCAAAAAGTCGACAAGATACTCTGAATTCATCAACTCGACACACAGTAACGCTACAGACAAATCACCCAGACCGACAGTCTAGTGATCTCTCGAATGTCTATGAAGTTAACAAACAGAACAGATGTCGATGGCAGACAAGACAAGAGACGAACATAAAACTCAGAATACTTGAAATTATGCAAATGACACTACAGTAACGCCCCGCTCAGTCACCTAGACAGACAGTCTAGTGATCCACCACGGAAAAACGTCACTAGCGCGTCTTTCTTTGATTTATATAACTTTTACAAACTGTCAGTAACAACTTTTCGCTCGTGCGAACAAGATTCAGTTATACATTTCCAATCCGGCGGCCGCTAACACAACAAACCAATCTATTGCAACATAATCCCCATCAATTATTCAAGAGGCCATCGATTGCAACATAAACCTTCCAAATCAAGGGTATTTGGCTCTTTTGGATATACATAAAATTGTAGTTTTCTGCTCAAGAGGCCATCAAAAAACAAGGACACTTGTTCAGCATGTGTAGGTAGTTTTGGGACTAGGCATCTCTCTATGCATTCTTTGAATCTTTCACCTGTTAATCTTACCATCTCTTGGGGAGTTTGCTTGGATTTGTGGATCAAAGATGAAGTATTGTGTCTAATTCCATTCTTAGAGAATTCAGTTATGAATGCTTCTATCCACTATGAGATTTCTCAGTAGCTGCCTTGATGCAATGGGTGAAACCACGTTAGGGTTTGCTCTCTCTCTCTCTCTCTCTCTCTCTCTCTCTCTCTCTCTCTCTCTCTCTCTCTCTCTCTCTCTCTCTCTCTCTCTCTCTCTCTTTCTCTCTCTCTCTCTCTCTCTCTCTCTCTCTCTCTCTCTCTCTCTCTCTCTCTCTCTCTCTCTCTCTCTCTCTCTCTCTCTCTCTCTCTCTCTCTCTCTCTCTCTCTCTCTCTCTCTCTCTCTCTCTCTCTCTCTCTCTCTCTCTCTCTCGTCTACTTGCTCCTTGTTCTTATCTACCCCTTAGTAGGTTTTGCACAAAGCTCACTTCAGGGGCTTCACTTGACTTCTCTTTTTGAGCACTTAAGGTGTTAGCATGTCTTGCACTAGTTTGTTTGTGTGAAGCCAAAGGTTTGTGTAGAGGGAATACATGTTAGCCCTACCAAAGGTGGGTTTGTTTACCCATAGTTTGGGAATATATAAACCCTTTCCAAAACATGAATCAAATAGGTTGCATTCCCTGGATTGTCTAGGTCCTTGCATACACAAGAAACTTGTTCTTGGTGTAAGGTTTGTTCGACCTAAATTTCCAAAAAGCCTCCTCAATAGATTCATTTTCATAAAGCTCTATGGTTGCATTGTCCTGAGGTATCTTGGTTGTGGCTACTATCCTAGTTAGCACCAATTTTCATCTAGGAGTATTTGGTACCTCCTCTTGATCCTATTCCTCCAAATCTCTTACTTTTGACTTAGGGAGAATAGTCCCAAAGTCATATCTCATATCAGGGTGACTAGTGAAAAAATACATAGTTCCCTGCTTATCTATATACCATCATTCTAAAACTTGACCATTGGACGATCTATATCATATAGTTGCTCATGATTTCTCAATTGGGCCACTCATCATGTCAAATTGTCCTCATCGATGTGAGAACATAATGGATTGTTTTGAATGTCCTCTAGCTATCTATTATATGGTCCTTCTAGTACTTCTAGGTAAGCTACTCTAGCACTAGTGGTAGGTATTGCTATACTATATGAGCTGTTTAACTCACTAGTTTCTGAACTTAGGTTGGATTGATGGCCACCTAATTGATTTGACCATGATTTGGGAGTGATATTAACACTAGCTTCTGAGGATTTTAAGCTTTGTTTATCCACTTTACCTGATGTTTTCATGAGCTCAAGTTCATTAATTTGTTTTATCCCTAGACCTTACAATGATCCTTTCCCTTGAATGATCCTTTTATCTCCATCACTTGTTCTTTAATTATCACTTATTTACTTGATCCTTGTCTTTTTACCTTGTTATCTCGCCATCATGAATAACTTAAGTGTCTTGAAATCTAGCATTATTTGTGCATTTAGGTTCTTTTTTCCTTGGGGTCTCAATCATCACAATAAATTTTAACAATCTTGAACTTGATGTCCATTACTATATCTTGTACTTTTGAGGATCCTAACATCACCTAGAATTCTAACCCTAGGCCATGAACTTAACCCGGGCTAAAATTTGAAAAAGGGGATTGATCCTTTTTTACCTTAAGTTTGTGTGTTGATGTGTGTTTCCATGCTCAAGAGGACATCCCTAGTGAGCTTCAATACATGAGCATTGCAACAAAATGTCCTGACGACACTGGGAGCCTTTAAGTATATGCTAGATCTTGAAAAACCACCAAAAATTCATTAATTTTGATCCAAAAACTACTCCAAAAAAATTTAGCTAATAATTGCTATGTTGTGTAGAGGGAACTCTATCATAATAGTCTAGCCACAATATGGTGCTATGTCATGATAGAGAGGGTCTATTGCAATAGAGGGGGTCTATCAAGTTTGGTCTATCGTGATAGATGGTCGTCTCTCATGATAGACAGGCTCTATCGTGGGGTTGGTCTATCATGATAGAGGGTGTCTATCAAGATAGATTAGGAATATTGTATTTTTGGTCTATCATGTTTTTTAGTCTATCCCAATAGATTCGGGTTTGTCATGATAGACGCATCTATCATGATAGAGGGTGTTTTTTGTGATAGATAAGCTTTGTCATGGGATGTGTTCTATCATGATAGAGTGCCATGTCATGATAGATGGGGTCTATTGCAATAGACAATCTCTATCGTGGGTCTCAGTCTATCACCACAGATTGGGATCTACCACGATGGAGTGGTCTATTGCAACAGAGGGTAGTCTATCACAATAGACGGGCTTTTTCATAGGGTGGTATGTCATGATAAACAGGGGTATGTCGTAATAGATCAATATGTCATGATAGAGGATGTTTGTCGCATTAGAGCCTATGTGTTGCATTTTTAGTGTGTCATGATAGAGCCAAACACTTGGAATTTTTCTACTGCATCTACTCCTCTAGGATGGTGCTAAGGAGCCCTATCATCTTGTGTAGGTGCATTTCCATAATTCATGACAAAGTAGGTCTATTGCTTTGGGATGCGAAAAATAGTATGTCATACCTGTGTAGGCTATTGGAGATGATGGTCTACTTGTATTTGCATAAAAGCAACAAGAAACACACAAAACAGGAATGCATTTTCTCCCTCTCTCTCTCTGTCTCTCTCTCTCCCCCTCACACACACACGCACGCGAAAATGAGGGAATATAAGGGAATGGTGGATATATGGTCGAGATGGTGAAATTTCGGAGAACATATAGATGGCGGAGGGGGATGAAGAGGGATGAACGGAGATGATAGGGACAAAAATGAAGATGCCAATGATCAAGAAAATTAAAAAAACAAAACCTTACCAAACCCCCAACAATTGTGCCAAGATTTTGTTGGTGTTACTCATAGAACAATGATGAGTGTCGACATCGATGGAGATCCACCTCGTAATTTTCAATCCATGGATATGTGAGGGTGATATGAAGATCATGAGTGAGTGATGCATGTAGAGGTTAAGGTGAGAAGCACACTAGATGCACACACACACACACAAGGTAGCAAAAATGAGATAGGCCAATAGAGTGAATTCATATTATCAAGATTATCAGCTCTCTAATTTCTCTTATAAGCTTCCTTTTCTAAAAAGATTAGCCTCAAAAATGAGCTTTCTGGCTCTATTTATAGTTCTCAAGTGACTTTTGGCCACTTTCAAACCTAATGTCTTCTCGCAGTATCCACTTTGTCTTCATGGGTTGAGAGTTCACCATGGTTTCGTATACCTCAAAGCTTGAATCCCATAGCCATAGACGTGCAAATTAGTGAGCTACTTAATCGGGATGTGACCTCTTTAAGAATTTTTTTCTCCACGCAAGACTCTTGAGGTTTTGGCTGCTATGTCAAATCTCTATGTGTAGATGCTAAAACTTTCCATGGGTGTGTGAGAGAGAAACACATAGAACATTTGGCCCATAGAGGCACACAACAAAAGATAGGATCCATTGAATGGATTCAAACCCCACATCATGAGGAACACTAGATGGAAAGTTGTGTGGAGGAATTCGATAGAGAAAGGGCATGTGTATATTTGAAGTATGTTTTGTTGTTGGAATCTCAAAATAACATAGTAGGAGCTGACAGATTCAAATTATGTGGAGTAAAAAAATGAGGCCTATGTGACCTCATCACTTATGCCATACATGTGACTTACCCAGTGCCAAGTGGGGAAACTACCAGCTATGCCCTTAGATCCTAAAAACCAATGAACTAAGTGATCCCATATATCACTAGTTCTCCACACTAAAAACAAAAGGTTCATCACATGGATGGGGGGTTGAGAGTTCCATGCTCCACCTTTTTGTACTATTCTTGGTTCACTCTCACACAAGCTCATTTATCCCACATGAAAGGAGATTTTCCCTCAACTCCATATAAGGAGGGCCTCACTTCACTTCCCACAAGCTCATCCACTCTAGCTCATTGCCAAGGGTGTGCTCAGTGTCTGAAGACACAGAGAATCCCAGTGCTCAGATACACCGTACTGAAGATTCAGTACATAACCTAGGAAATCTTTACTGTAGCTTAAACTTTGCCGTATGGAACCTGAACCTAGATACTATAGACAGCTTAAGACAACACGAATACTAGAAGAGTTACCACGACTGCACAGACTTCACCACATATTTGCAGAACATTTCAAGAAAAAAAAAACAACCCGATACGCGAACTAACTGGGGCTCACAACTGCAATGGATACCAACAGACAACAGACAAGGTGAAACACGGATACACACAGAATTACTCAGAAAGTCGACAAGATACTCTGAATTCATCAACTCGACACACAGTAACGCTACAGACAAATCACCCAGACCGACAGTCTAGTGATCTCTCGAATGTCTATGAAGTTAACAAACAGAACAGATGTCGATGTCAGACAAGACAAGAGACGAACATAAAACTCAGAATACTTGAAATTATGCAAATGACACTACAGTAACGCCCCGCTCAGTCACCCAGACAGACAGTCTGGTGATCCACCACGGAAAAACGTCACTGGCGCGTCTTTCTTTGATTTATATAACTTTTACAAACTGTCAGTAACAACTTTTCGCTCGTGCGAACAAGATTCAGTTATACATTTCCAATCCGGCGGCCGCTAACACAACAAACCAATCTATTGCAACATAATCCCCATCGATTATTCAAGAGGCCATCGATTGCAACATAAACCTTCCAAATCTAGGGTATTTGGCTCTTTTGGATATACATAAAATTGTAGTTTTCTGCTCAAGAGGCCATCAAAAAACAAGGACACTTGTTCAGCATGTGTAGGTAGTTTTGGGACTAGGCATCTCTCTATGCATTCTTTGAATCTTTCACCTGTTAATCTTACCATCTCTTGGGGAGTTTGCTTGAATTTGTGGATCAAAGATGAAGTATTGTGTCTAATTCCATTCTTAGAGAATTCAGTTATGAATGCTTCTATCCACTATGAGATTTCTCAGTAGCTGCCTTGATGCAATGGGTGAAACCACGTTAGGGTTGTACCCTTCAAGGATCACCCAAATTCCTCATATTGAGTGAACAAATCACCCAAATGCCTCATATTGAGTGAACAAGTCCTCTACTTGCTCCACCCTCACTACTTGCTTAAATTCAGCCACATGATCGTAAGGATCCCTTGTGCCATCAAAATAGTTCTTCATGGTTTTAACATATGAGGGTCTCAAAGTTCTCGTGTTCCTTTTGCCTTGGTAGAGGGACGTTAGTGTCTTCTCTGTGTGATCTATGCTCTCTAGTTTGCTCTCTAGTTTGCTCTCTAGTTTGCTCTCTCTCTCTCTCTCGTCTACTTGCTCCTTGTTCTTATCTACCCCTTACTAGGTTATGCCTACACATAAATGACATACCATTTTTTGCATCTCGAGGCGACATACGTGCTCTATCGCGGCATACCAAAAAGTGTGCATTTTTGGAAACTGCATAAAAAAGAGACATGCCTACCCCTAGAAGGGGAGGCTGAAGCGTCTAAGCTTGCAAAGCAGAGGTAGAAGACTACACTTTGTGTTGAAAGGAGCTCTGTTGAGTGTGCCCGAGAAATGCCTTCTCGACCCGACTCTTGAGTGCCTCTCAGCATATTACGCGTTTGAAAGCATAGCGAGGTTACAAAATTGGGATGGCCGTGTGCCAAAGCTTTGCATTTGAAATGGACTACAGATGTTGTTGAAGTAGACATGTCCAATGATGGAGAATACGGTTTTCATCATTTATGAACTTGCTTTCTAAGCACTCAAGTTTCCACCATAAGAGAGATTGTACACCGACCAGAAGAAGAATTGACGTGCCAATCCAATCTCGGCCATGCTTGAAAGCATGTAATATGTAAAGGTAGTCCCATGATGAATCCTCACGAATGAGCAGGACTTTTGGGGATGGCTAATGGTGACTGTTGTGTGTTCGTACCCAAACAAAAAAAAAGAAAGAACTAGATCTCACGTTCAAATCAAGTGACACACAGAAAAATGCGATTAGTAAGAAAAGAAACGTGGAGCAAGAGGGAAATTTTGTGATGAGGTGGACAGACTGGGCTGAGCGCATGCTGCGGTGCTTTAATATTTTGAGGATTTTAGCGGCATTTCTATCAGATCATGCAGAAGCGTTTTGGTTTCTAGAAATGTTAAGGTAAATTATAATAAATATTCTATGATTGAGCGGTGGTTTCGTGGTGTAGTTGGTTATCACGTCAGTCTAACACACTGAAGGTCTCCGGTTCAAGTCCGGGCGAAGCCAAGTGGTTGAAAGATTATAACTTTTTCCTTTTGATGACGCAATCAAGTCCTCAAGCCGTCACTCCATTCTCCATCCTTGAAGCATGCACACACCATTCATTATCTACTACTTACACACTCTACATATGATATTCTGAAATATATTGTGTGATTATGTGGACTCAATGTTGGCCATCCATCGGATCAGCAGTTCTCTTGAAATTCGTGTTTGTGTCTTCTTGTTCAATCTCCTGCTCCCTTGTATCTCTACTGTGACTTAAGTGGAGGCTTCTTCCTAAGCACAGAGGCATCATTGTAAAATACATCATTGTCTTGTTTTGTTTCGCTTCGTCCTTGTAAAATACATCATTGCCTTGTTAAACTCCGAGGTTGCATGCACTTGGAGCATCATGGATTTCGTACACCTCTTTTGTTCTCACTTCCTTATCGTTTCACATGCAAACTCCTCCTTTTTAGAAAGATTGAATTGACATGGGTTGATTGGATTCAAAGTTGAACATAAAGAACCCACCATTTTTCCAAGACTTCAACATGGATAGAATCTTCTTTAGATTCGGTTTCCCTAGATTGCGGCAAGCGGATGTTATATGCTCTCTTCAAGGGGATCTCCTCTTTCTCTTGCCAAACAGCTCCATTGTTGTTGATTCCCATCCCAAATGCCTTTGTGGGTTAGCATTCCACTTCTCATGAGTTTGTGTTCTATCTTGAAGAAATTTCTAACAATGGGTAGTCGTGTAGAATCAGGGGTAGTCCATTTATGAGGCACTCAACTTTGTTGACTTGGAACCTTTCACACTTAGGTACATGCTCTTTGTTATATGCTCTCTGCAAGGGGGTCTCCTCTTTCTCTTGCTAAACAGCTCCATAGTTCAATAGTTGTTGATTCTCATCTCAAATGTCTTTGTGGGTTACAATTCCACTTCTCATGAGTTTGTGTTCTATCTTGAACAAGAAAGTTCAGACAAGGGGTAGTCCTGTGGAATCAGACTAGGCATTCCTGCTACCTTGGAAAGCTCCCCATTTACAGTCTGACTCAAAGGCTTCTTCGCAGAGCATGAAAGTCATCATATGCACACATGGAGCTCCAAAAGCTGATTTTACATGAATAGGTTTTTGCTTGCACAAATGTTTCGGGTTGTTGCTGCCATTTCACTTAGCATGTGGAAGGCCTCCATTTATGAGGCACTCAACTTTATTGACTTGGGACCTTTTCACGCTTAGGTACATTCTCTTGTACCTATTTATGTATGGACCCTTCTTGAATCCAAGTTGGCATGCATCTAAATCATCACAAACTTCATATGATACATTTTTCCTTACTTCTTTATCCAAGCTTGAGCAAGCATAAGGAGGATGTTATTTTAGTCTTTACTTCCATAGCTCAGACTTACAACCACTTCGATGTACATTTATGTCATATTTCTATCATCAACTCGCATATTTCCTCAATTTATCAAACGTTTCTAGCATGTATGGTGTTGCATCATATGAATATCTATCCCAAGGATGTACTTCAGCTCTATCCCAAGGAAGCAAAGCAAAGAAATCTTAGCTAGAGTTGATACTGATAACAAGCTCTTCTCTATCCCTCACACATCTACGGCATCTAACAATGTGAATGTTCTATTGTTAGATGATTATTCCCACTTCCATAACAAAATATGAGGAGTTGTTTGCACATGTGATAGTATTCTCATTGGGAGCAGGCTCAAACAAATGAAGAATCTACCCAATGATAGTAATATGGTTGGTCAGATCACTACCAAAGCACCAAACATCTAAAACCATAGTTAACATACAAAGAAATTGGCTCTTTCTTTTCTTGCTATTTAGTAACAAGCTTAGGACAATTTTCTATGATATCATCATTTTCCTTACAATATTTGCAACACTTTTTCGCTTATCTAGTTTCTTCCCAAGTTTCTTCCCATCTTGTCTTCCTTCTTTGAATATGCAACATTCATAGATTTTTTCTTACTACAGAAAGAGCCACCTTTACCCTTGCCCTTCTAACTAGCAACAAAAGCATAATCTCAAACATGCATAATATACCTTTTCTAGAGTGACTCATGTAAGATGCCACATTAATTTTTCCAAAAAAAAAAAGAGAAGCCTTCATTCATCTTATTCATGTTCTTGGATTTAGAAAACGCTCATGGGTATATGAGATATTTTGGGTGATTGACGTGTGTGTGAGCGTGTTGCAGGCATCGCCTCTATTTTTGCAGGTACGATTCTTGAGGTGGACATGAAAAGCATGGGTGGTCTGGAAGTCTTGCATGAGACATGCGAAAAGACACTATCTTGAAAATTGCAGATTCTAAGAGTGCATGACTAGGAAGGCGTGATTGGTCGTGCGCTGGCGAAAAGGTGGAGATCCAAAAAAAAAAAGATGAAGATGGAGATATAGGGAAGGACGATGGTCGTACATTGATCACGATCGTTTTCGGCTTCTGAGATTGCGATTGAGATTGGGATTGGGATTGAGATTGTGATTGTGATTGAGATTGGGATTGAGATCAGCTCGGGGGTGGTCGGGTGGATGAGGCTTCACATTGAAGCTATTTGATAGATTTTGTAATGCACATAAGAACTACTTGTAAATCTGCGCAGATAATAGAATTCTCTCTCTTTTTGTTCTACATATGCTTTGTTTTCTTTCTTTATATCTTGTTGTGCCAAAATCGATTATTCGGTGTGGGATTGTGATTGTGATTGAAGATTAGAAGACTTGTTACAAGTGGTATCAAAGCGCAGTTGGATTCTGGGACAAGATGCAAGCTTTGAAGAAAAAGAGAAGAACAAAAGGAACTTATCCATAGACTGAATGCAGAGTTACATAAAGAAAGATTTAACAAACAGAAAGAGGGTACTACAAATGCTTTCATGGACGTCCATGATGAAGGTGGTAATGGTTCGGGCAAATCAAATGCGCGCAAAGCTAAACAACAACATGAACCTAAAGATGATGATGATGCAGGTGAATCTGCACTTAAGCAAGTGTTTAAAAGAGCAAAATTAAATGAATTTGATGGTGAGAAGAAAACTGGAGAGGATCTTGAAGCATGGATCGAGGAACTTGAAGATTTCTTTGATCTACGCGTGTCTAGTGAGGAATCAAAAGCAAAGGTGGCAATTCTGCATTTACGAGGAGTCGCCAAACTGTGGTGGAAATCATACATGCAGGCAAGAACACATGAAGGTCCGATCCTCTAGAAAGACTTTCGAGAGCAAGCAGAGAATCGTTATTGTTCTCCACATTATCGGATGGAAAAGAAAATGGAATTCTACTCCTTCAAGCAATATGAGGATGATAGATATAACTTGTTTGTTGAAGAATATAAGGAGAAATTTTTGCATTTGCATAAGTATGCACTAGAAGTTTCTGGAGATGCTCTAAAGAGCAAATTTATTGAGGGTTTGCGAGAAAAGATTTGCTATCAAGTAAAGGGGTCTGGATGTGTAAATTTTCTTGATGCGGTTGCAAAAGCAGAAAACTTTGAAAAGATTGAGAAGTTTACTATGAAAAAGGCATCCAAATCAAGGTTTATCTCAACAAGACATCAAACCCCAAGAACTATTTCAACAAATGAGAATGGACAAAAATCGACTAACTCTACAATGGTCAAGGAGGAAAAAATAAGCCAAAGCATATGGATATGCCTAAGGAGCAAGAAGCTGTGCACTCGCAACATGATTTTGATTTCTTGGATCGGGCTAAAAGATTGGGATTTTGCTTTCGATGTGGATAACAAGGACACCGCACTTTTGAATGTTCCAAACAAGGCCATAAACCGTTCCATGCAGGCAAAGCTAGCTCATCTACAAGAAGAAAACATAAAAATTGAGGAAGCCGATGATCAAGGTAAGTGTTCTAACCCTAGGCTTCAATGCATGAAAACTTCTTCTCATTCAAGGGCATCGATGATTAGGATTATAGGGGACATATCCTCATGTAAGGTTAGTTTCTTGATTGATTCGGGTAGTACAACCTGTTTCCTTTCACTCAAGTTTGTAGAGGCTTTAGGATTGCATATTGAGATGCAGACGAAAAGACCTGTACAGATGGCTAATGGTAGGATACACTATACTCGAGGCTATATTGAGAATCTTGATTTTATGTTAGGAGAACATAAATTTTTGGGTACCTTCCATGTAATTGAAATGAGAGAATGTGATGCAATCATCAGAATGGACTGGTTAGTTCATAACAGTTTCGTGATTGATTGTGAAAGTGGGATCCTTACTTTGAAAATAGAAGGGAAGGAACATCGTCTAGTAGGCAAGTGCAATTCAGGTTTTTGTCCTATTTCTGCCATAAAGTTGATTAGGGGTATTCGACAGGGTTGTGAGACATATTTGTTTTTATGTGCATGACCTATAGGAGAAGAAGAAAGAAGAAGAAATACATGAATATGTTAGAAAACTTTTAGACAAGTATGCATATGTATTTCCTAATGATCTGCCAGGTATGCCTCCTCCTAGGAAAATTGAGCATGCTATAGACCTCTATCCAGGAAGTGAACCTTATTCTAGAGCACCATATAGGTTCAATATTGATGAATTGCAAGAGTTGAAGCTCCAACTAGATTATCTATTGAAGAAGGGGTTGATAAGACCTAGTGTTTCACCTTGGGGAGCACCTGTTTTGTTTCCAAAAAAGAAAGATGGCTCATACAGACTTTGTATTGACTATAGGGGATTGAACAAGAAAACCATTAAGAACAAGTATCCACTTCCACATGTAGATGAATTGCTGAGTCAATTGAGTGGTGCCACAGTATTCACTAAAATTGACTTAAGATTGGGATATCATCACATTAGAGTAAAGTCCGAGGACATACCCAAAACTGCTTTTAGAACACAATATGGTCATTATGAGTTCACAGTTTTGCCTTTTGGATTGACAAATGCTCCTGCAACATTTATGTGTTTCATGAATATCTTGATGAATTTATATTAGTCTTTCTTGATGATATTTTTGTGTATTCTAAGGATGATGATGAACATGCATTGCATCTCAGGAAGACTTTAGAAAAACTAAGAGAGCATAAACTATATGGTAAGATGAGTAAATGTTTTTTTGCAAAAGGGGAAGTGACTTATCTGGGGAGAGTTGTTTCTAAGGAAGGGATTCACATAGATCCTGAGAAAGTGAAAAGCATAGTTGACTGGCCTACACCCAAATGTGTGAGAGATGTGAGAAGCTTCCTTGGTTTGGCACAATATGAGAGGGCACACATTAGGGAGTTTTCTCGAATTGCAAATCCTCTTACAGAATTGACAAAGAAAAATAGAGAGTTCACATGGAATGATGAGTGTCAATATGCATTTGAAGAGTTCAAATAGAAAATTATCAAAAATTATGTGCTAAAGATACCTGAGTTAGGGAAGACATTTATTGTTGCATGTGATGCTAGTGGAAGTCAAATCGGATGCGTGCTTTCACAAGAAGGAAGGGTAGTGGTTTATGACTCAAGGAAACTAAGGAAACATGAATTAAATTATACAACACATGACTTGGAAATGCTTGTGGTTGTTCATGCACTTAAACATTGGAGACACTTATTGGTTGGAGTAAATTTTGAATTAAGAACAGATCATCAGAGTATCAAATATATATTTACTCAACCTTTACTTAACAATAGACAAAAACGATGGATCAAATTGCTAAGTGAATATGATTTTGACATTAAATACTTAGAAGGAAAAGAAAATAGAGTGGTCAATGCTTTGATTCGTAAACCTTTATGTAGTTCAATTTCTATTTTAACCTCTGATTTTGATATTGGAAAAGAATTAAAAGACAATTTATTTTATGCAGCAATCTTGAAACTTTTGGGCACAAATCCAAGTTCTATGTTTCAGGGAAAATTTCATTTGAAAAACAATGATTTGTATTGTAATTCTCGTTTATGTATTTCTTCATAATCTATTTTGAAAGAAAAGATTCTACATGACTGTCATGATGCACCTTTCTCTGCACACCCTGGTTTTTCTAGAACTATGCGAAAGTGAAAGCTTCATATTTGTGGCCATGTATGAAATATGGTATTAAGAGGTATGTGAAAGAATGTTTGAAATGTCAACAGGTTAAGGCTAAATTTAAAAGGAGTCTTGGTATGTTACAACCATTAGATGTGCCTAGTCAAAAATGGGAATCCATCTCTATGGATTTCATAACAAAGTTGCATGTGACTAGAAGTGGGCATGATACCATCTTTGTTGTCATGGACCCTCTTACAAAGATGGCACATTTCCTTCCCATGAGGAAAACTAATACAGCTTTGCATGTTGCTAAACTTTTCATAAAAGAAATTTTGAGGTTACATGGTATACCTAAAAGTATAATTTTTGATAGGGATGCAAGGTTTACATCTAATTTTTGGAAAGCAACCTTTCAATCCATAGGAACATAAGTATGCATGAGTACTGCATTTCATCCTCAAACTGATGGTGAGACCGAGAGGGTTAACAGGGTGCTTGAGGATATGTTATGTATGTATGTGAATGATAAGTGAATAAGGTAAACAACTAAGAAGATTCTCCAAAATTAAACCGTCGCAACTTTCATCTGCACCAATCAACAACTACTTCATGAAATTTTTGAACATTGTGACAAAATCTTATGTGGGATCACCTTCATTCATATGCACACTCTCCAATTCTATTTATAGTTAAATAATACAAGCCTCATTCCTTGCCTAGTATATCTTGGAGTTTGAGGACTATGGAAGCACACAAACACACACTCACGGGGAAGACGAAGGAGAAGCTTGAAGCACAATAGTGAATGTATTACTAAGTGAATATACAATATAAGTATCACATTAGGGCTATAGGCATATATATACAAATGCAAGGAAACAACCTTCTAAAGAGGGAAAAAAGTGCCTCTATGTCCTAAGTGTGTTCACGCACATAACTACATATATATATCACCAAATCCCCCCTAGGATTGATGCAATGAATAAGGAATGACCACTCATGTATACATACCTCCCAAGCTATGCAAAATGTCTTACAGAGAGCCTTGCTAAAGAGGTTTGCAAAACTATGCAACATGGGCACACAAGCCAAACTCATCTCTCCATTCGAGAGTACCTCACTGACATCATGATACTGCACATGAATGTTCTTTGTGTGGGCATGGAACATAGGATTCCTTACAACTCCTAATGCACTCTGACTTCCAATAAAGATGGTGGTGAAAAAAGACTCAGCAACACCAAAATCAGCCAAAAGGCATCTAAGCCATACACAATCAACAATAGTTGTGAAAGTTTTCCTATGCTCAACAACTAGAAGTTGTCATAGTACAATGCTTGTAAAAAGCGGCACAAAATATTCGTGAGGGTTCCTTCTAATCCTTGTGTCAATACTTCCTCGGTCAACATGCTGCAAGGGGATGATGTTATATGTTCTCTACGATATCTTTGTATCCTCGTAAATAGCTCCATAGTTCAGTTGTTGTTGATTCTTATCCCAAATGTCTTTGTGGGTTACAAATTCACTTCTCATGAGTTTGTGTCCTATCTTGAAGAAATTTTGAACAAGATGTAGTCGTGTAGAATCAAATTGGATATTCTTGCCTTGGAAAGCTTCCCAGTTACAATCAAGGCTTCTTTACAGAGCATTAAAGGCATTCTATGCACATATGGAGCTCCAAAAAATAATATGTGAACTTTTCAACTTTATATGAATAGGTTTTTGTCTGCACAAAAGTATCAGGTTGTTGTTGCAATTTCACTTGGCATGTGAAAGGCTTCCATTTATGAGGCACTCAACTTTATTGACTTGGAACCTTTCATGCTTAGGTACATTTTGTTGTACATATTTATGTACACTAGGAAAATATGCCATACATCCTTTTTTGAATCCAAGGTGGAATGCATCTAAATCATCCCAAGTTTCATATGATACATTTTTCTTCTTACTTCTTTATCACTTTATATGAAAAAATTTCCTTTATGGATCAGATCTTCATCTTCAATGTTATAGTGCCTGGATCTAGCATGTTGATGGATTCAAAGTTGAAATGTCAAGCTTCAGCATAAGTAGGATGTTATTTCAGTCTTTATTTCTATAGATTCCATAGACCAAACTTACAACCACTTTGATGTACATTTATGTCTTATAAATCTTTTAAATCATCCATATTGTCATATTTCTATAATCAAGTAGCATATCAATCAGTTTAGAATAGCATTTCCTTAATTTATCAAATGTTTCTAGCACGTATGGTGTTGCATCATATGAATATCGATGCCAAGGATGTACTTCAACTCTGTCCCAAGGAAAAAGCACTACACGCCCTCATAACAAGGTCCTTGTTCTGGCCTCCATACCTGCAAAAGATTCTAAAACACACAAGCAAGATTTGTGCATGCTTTTATGAATCAACATAAGTTAGTGTGACTTCATTGACATAGATGAATTCATGTAAAAACTAACTTTCATGCACATTCCAATGTTGGTTTCTTAAAATTGGAAGAGAAAACAATGCAAAATTGTAAATTTTGATGCAAATTGTATTCAAATGAATATATTTGAGAGCAAAAATATGATTAAAAGGTATGAAAATCCAATTGATTCCTACACAAAATGGTTCAAAATATGATTAGGAACTCCTAATTATCATAATTAAGCACTCAATTCACACAAAAAGAGTTTCTTGCCAATCAACAACCATCAAAAATCTTATGTGAATTTGGCTTCTAATATAAAAAAGAAAGAGCTTGAAGTGCAGAATCTATAGCAATTTGAATTTCTTGATTTGGATATTCTATGAGGAAGTTATGGCCAAACAATGGAGTTAGGCGGATGGGCATCATATCTCCTTGAAGAGATAAGCAGAGAATTAAATACTCTCTACAGGTAGTTTTTAATTATCCAATGATAGCTTTCAAACACTTTCTACATCAAGTGGAATCATCTACTTTGGATATCGTATGAGAAATTTATGTCCATTTTAGTAAAGGTAGGTATGCTAACCATGCACTTTCTCTTACTTCCTATCTTTCTTATTAATGGTAATCTTGACTTTTGAAGGATGTGCAGAGATACATCCCAAGACCATAAAAGTTTTGTTTCTCTCAATCTACTAATCCAAATGCTATGAAAATTTTTACATGTAAATTAGAAACTATCGTTGTTGCAATGAGTGTTTTAGTCATAAAGATTGGAGCTCTATAGTGTGAGAAAAAACCTCTACACATTGATAGATATTGGAGATGATGATGCAAAAAATAGAAGAAGAGCAAGATGAAGATTAAATGTAATTGTATATTGTTCTAACGTTATGGTACAATATAGACTCTTTGAGTCTTTCACACCTCCTTTCCAATGGATTTGAATTCAAATAACATGCAAATAGTGTTTGTTGTGATTGAAATGGGCTTTTCCTATAATCTAGGAAAGTAGAGAATCAAGCCAACTTGATCTTGGTGATTGATCGATTGATCACCAACCCAAAGAACTCGTTGATTTTGGATTTCTCTCATTTATTCCTTAACAAGAATAAATCTCTGACTTATGAATTTTACATGGATAAATAATCCTCACGGGATATCATAATTGATCACGATCCTTTACATCGATAGAGATTCTCAATGAAATTCCCTAACAATAAAGGCTCGCTTCAATGATTGAATTTAAATCCTTCTCAAGCATGATGAAGGTTTGATGTCCTAAAAAACACCATGTTGTGGAGAATCA
The DNA here is from genome assembly GCA_020310875.1 of Ceratopteris richardii. Taxonomy (NCBI): domain Eukaryota; kingdom Viridiplantae; phylum Streptophyta; class Polypodiopsida; order Polypodiales; family Pteridaceae; genus Ceratopteris; species Ceratopteris richardii. Next base: position 132,362,228 of record CM035430.1, on the reverse strand, counting down.
ACCATACCAAAGCGGTCTTTGTACCACCACCCTTACCAAAGAATTCAGTGAGGCCAATGATGGCCCATTGCTTTCAACACATGCATTGCACTTATGGAAGGATAGAGAATTTATACTCTTTTGTACTTGGGAATAAAGGAACAATAAATTCTTCTTTATGATGAGGAATTTGAATTTTGTTAGAATATTGAAAAGGCTATATTCAAGACATGGGATCATCTTAGACACCATAAATCCTCATACTTCTTTTAGTAATGCTAGATCTGGAGAGATGTAAGCAATTTATGGATAGTCTAAGGTTTGAGAATGGAAGAGTTTGTGTGAGTAAAGGACATAGAAGGAGAATTGATCATTTGAAATCAGTATTTAAATCACCAAGAAGTCACTATATTTTGAACCTACTATCTTAGCACCTGATCATTATCAACACCATGGGTAAAAAGAAAGAAAGACATCAACACGTGGAAAGATTTAGAGAGAGACTTAGATATTGATGTCACCACCAGAACATTGGCATTATGGGAGCAATATTTCCACTTCCAAAGGCAAGGATGAAATACAATGCCACACAAGACGGTATTCCATAGCATGTGATACAGTCTAGAGAATGAGAAACTTGTGGGTGTGGCCTATTATGTCTACGAAAACCTCACACGCAACTCTAAGTGATCACAAGAATAAACTTTCATGCATTGAGGAGGATGCCATTTTTTTGGGCTGCTACAGTATGCAGACCAATGGGTAGAGATGTGAAGCTATCTCAAGATTGAGAGAAGCAATGAAAACGAAACTTTGTAGATATGAAATAGACAGTATGCTGAATCTATAGCTCTTTGAGTAACATCAAATCATTAAGTGTGCACTGAGAACCATGTTTGAGAAGTTCACTGCTCTGAGATGATCATGACAGAGAAGATAGAGTGAGATATGATCAATGTATGTGTACACTAAGCACTATAGATCCCTCTCAATGATCTCCAAATCGAGCTTTCCATCATGTGAAATTTTGATCCATTTTTATAGCTTAGAGTTGGAGCCAACTTTTGAATTCAAATTCAAGCTCTTATCAAAAAGTGAATCCTAAACTTTAGGACTTTCTTTCTCATCAATCACCTACCAAACGATTGGTGATTTGATTGCTCTTAACTTCACATGAGAGTACGTGCTATGCACTTTTAGAAAATGTAAATGCCTTTTACAAGAGGATAGTCAGTAAGTGCTATGCACTTTTACAAAATGTAAATGCCTTTTACAAGAGGATGGTCATATGTGACTTTTAGTGACTATATGAAGTAAATGCTATTTGTCCAGGTATGTAGGCTTGGACTTATTTGCACCAACAGCTCCCACTCAAGCCTAACATGCTTGGTCTTCATTTCTCTTTGTTTTCCTGCAATCCAATCATCATCTTGGACCTGTTCATCTTAGTTCCATCCAAAGATTTGGTTAACATATCTGCACATTGCAAAATAGTTGATACATAGGGCAATTGGATGTCCTTGCTAAGTAGCTTTTCTCTCACATAATGATAGTGCACTTCAATGTCGTTATTCATTGCATGATATACATGATTAGCAGCCAAATGAAGTGAACTAGTGTTATCTCTAAAATCATTGGAGTATAAATATGCAATCCCAAATCTCTACGAAGTAGCTTAAGACACATAGCCTCTTGTGTTGCATTTGCTAAGCCTCTATATTCTGCTTTAGTTGATGATAATGCCACATTTGGTTGTTTCTTGGATGACCATGAAATTAGCTTTGAGCCTGCAAAAGATAAGTAGCCAGAAGTGCTCCTCCCATCATCTTTTGAACCTGCCCAATCTGCATCAGAGTATAGCTTGATATCCAAATAAGATTTCAATGGATAAAACAACACTTCATTTATGGTACCCTTTAGATACTTTAGGATCCTCTTGGCAGCTTCCATGTGAGGTTTTCTTGGTGTATGCATAAATTGACTTAATGTACTTACTCCATAGCATATGTCCACTTTGGTTAGGGTTGCGTAATTGAGACTCTCTACAGCCTTTGATAACCTATAATATCTTCAAGTAGTTCTCCCTCATGAGAACTAAGTTTGTGGTTGAGCTCCATGGGTGTACCTGCAACTTTAGTGTTCTCCATCTTGAATTTAACCAACATATCATGAATGTACTTCCTTTGAGTAATAAAGACACTAGAATATGAATATACAAGTTATAACCCAAGAAAGTATGTTAACAAACCAAGGTCATTGATTTTAAACTCTTCCATCATCTGAGCTTTGTTTTGCTTGGTACCATTGGCATCATTCCCTATAATGATAATGTCATCCACATAAACACATAGGTAGATAACTTTTGAGTTAGTCTTCTTTATGAATAGACAAGAGTCTGCTTTGCTAGCAACAAAACTTTGGTCCTGCAAATATGTGACAAGCCTATAATTCCAAGCTATAAGAGCTTGTTTCAAACCATAAAGTGCTTTCCTTAATTTGCACACATAATCTGGTTTCTCCTTGTCTTCATACCCTCGTGGTTGAGCCATATAAACCTCTTCAAAAATCCATCCATTAAGGAATGAATTTTTAACATTTAACTAATACAAGTTTAAGTTCTTTGAAGCAGCAATACTTCTTAAAACCTTGATTGTTGGCATCTTAGCCATAGGTTGTTGGAGTTAGATGTCTACAGAAGCACGCAAACAACACAAGGAAGAAGAAGAAGCTTGGAGCACAACACACAATACTAAATGTATTACCATGAGAATGTACAAAGATATGTAGCCCATTAGGGCAATAGGCGTATATACAAGCCGAGGGGAAAAAAACCTCCTAAAGAGGAAAAAAAGTTCCTCGGTGGTCCTAGAGTGTTCACACACATCACTACCTAAATATATCAACAAATCCCCCCTGGAAGTGATGCAGTGAACAAGGAGCTGACACTCATGTATAAGGAAGTGAAAAGCTTTCCACAAAAGGAAGTAAGTCCAAAGCTTTGTGGAAAGCTTCAAACTTCTCCCTATGTAGAGCCTTCGTAAAAAGGTCTGCAATGTTCTCTTGTGTGGGCAGATATGCCGCCTGCCAATGCTTGACACCTGGGCAATGCATAAACCTGCTGATCTGTGAGACAACAAACTGAATATCTGGCCAAGTAATGCATAAGTAAATCAAGCATCCAACAGCCTACTGATAGAGAACAACATCAAATGCATCTCTAGCATCATGAAGACTCAATCATAAACCTGTCTCCATAGGAGTGGAAATAAGCATATAGTCTTCAAGGCCAAAATGCCGCAATGTGTCAATATATTTCGTTTGACACAAAGCCATTCCACCATCAACTTGCATAAACTAAATGCACAAATAGTGATGCAAATGCCCCAAATTAGACATCTCAAATGAGGCATGCAAATCAGCCTTAAAATCAGCAATATGCATGTCATGAGGACCAGTGAGCAACATGTCATCAACATACACCACAATGATCAGAAGCACATCATTAGCACGCTTAACATATAAGGTGCTTTCAGTTGGACTGTTCTCAAAACCATGTGCAATGAGATAGGCATGTATCTATTCATACCAAGCACGTGGTGCTTGATTTAAACCATATAATGCCTTCTTTATCCTACAAACCCAGTTTTCATGCCCTTTCTGCACAAAGCCATGGGGCTGAAAAACATACACTTCTTTAGGCAAGTCACCATTCAGAAATGTTGTTTTAATGTACAATTGATGCACATTCCAACCATGATGAGTTGGAAGTGCACAGATGCTATCAACAGTAGTCATTCAACAAGTAGGAGCAAAGGGATCATCAAAATCAATGCCTCTTTCCTACGCATAACCCTTCGCAATAAGCCTAGCCTTATGTCTGTCAAATTTTCTATCAGTTTTATGCTTCAACTTGTATACCCACTTAGTGCCAATGAACTTCTTACCAAGAAGCAAGTCACATAAAGACCAGGTACCATTTTTCATGATAGCATCATATTCAAATTGCATTGCAGCCATCCAATGTTTACAATTTTGTGCTTCATCAAACGAAACAGGTTCAGTCTCATCACAGAGACTAGAGGCGGCCATAACATAGCAATCTGATGCAAAAGAGGTACTATGAGAGCTTGATTGAGTACAATATGACAGAGGTGCATCTAATTTGCTATCACGCAAAGTCTGCACCAGCCATTTTGGCATAGTTTTTGCCTGCTCAATATCAGCTCTCTCATCAACAAGTGCATCATGTAAATCTGCATCAGAAATGGAATGATCTGCATCATCACATGAAACCTGCAAAGGCTGAGAAGTTGTCTCATTAGGACCAACGCTAGACTATCCACCTGTAAAAAGAGGAAGCAAAGTATCATACATGTCTTTGGAGCAAACGGATGTCTCCTTAGTACATGAAAGCAATGGTTGAATAACATCTTCCACAAAAATAATATCACGGCTAACCAAAATGTGTTTAGTGTGTGGATGATACAGACGATAGCCTTTAATTTCAGAACTGTACCCAACAAAAATACATTTTACTGCTTTATCATCCAATTTTTTGTGATATTGTTCAGGCATTAATGCATATGCTAGACAACCAAAACATGCAGATGAGCAACAGATGGATTGCAACCATGCCAAGCCTCATATGGAGTGATAGATTGTAGCACTTTAGTGGGTTGTTAAGTACATATGCTACACACATAACAGCCTCAAGCCAGAAACTATGTGGTAAAGCCTGACTCTTGACGATACACCTCGCCATCTCCATGAGTGACATGTTTTCCGTTCAGCAACTCCATTCTGTTGAGGTTTATAGGACACTGTACACTGATGTTTTATCCCATGTTCAACCAAAAATGCATTAAAGTGAGAAGACATATATTCCCCCCCTCGATCAAAATGGAGGGTGCCCATTTTACATGCTGAAAAATTTTCAACCAAAACCAGAAACTATTTGAAGCACATAAACACTTTGGACTTTGCTTTCAATGGATATACCCATGCATGCTTGGAAAAATCATCAATGAAAGTCACGAAGTAAAGATAATTTCCAAAAGGGGGAGTTTGCATATGACCACAGACATAACTATGAAGAACCTGCAATTTCTGCATAGCTCGAACTGAACCATCTTTTGAAAATGAGGAATGCTGCATTTTGCCCAAAATACAGCCTTCACATACATGTTTACCCGCTGCCTCAAGTTTGGGCAAAGAGGACACGATTTGAGATTTCTACATGCGTAGCAAACTAGTAAAATTCAGATGACCAAAGCATGCATGCCAAAGCTTTGCATCTAACATAGCCTGAGAATCATGTACTACACATGCTAAATCATTCACAGATTTTTCATAATCTATGAGCTTATACAAGCCATGACATAAAATGCCAGAAGCAATAATCACATTGCCATTTGACAGATCATGAAATGTACATCTATCATTGACGAATTTCACAACCAAGCCAATCTTGGTTAAAGCCGAAACTGATAACATATTTTTCTTGATCCTTGGCACAAATAAAGCATATGAAAAAGTGAAAGAACTACCATCAACAGTAGTCAAAATGATCTTACCAACTCCCATGACATGATAAGAGGATTTGTTGGTGCATGTGATAGTACTCCCTATAGGGGCAGGCTGAAGTGAAGAGAAGAAACTGTGCTGCAAGGTAATATGTTTGGACGCCCCACTATCAAAGTACCAAACATCTGAGTCTACTACAGACATGCACTACTCATGAGAAGATGGGTCAAAACTGCAAATAGTAGTAAACACCCATTCTTCATCTTGCACAAGATTAGCAAACTCTATTTTTGGTATAGAGGCCTCTACAACAACCATTCTGGCCTCTTTCTTCTTTGCCTCTTTAGCAGCCAGTTTTGGACAGTTCTTAATGACATGATCATTTGTTTTACAGTATTTGCAAAACAATTTCTGGGTTTCTGATTTCTTCTCATCTTTGTCTTCCTTCTTCGATTGTGCAAAATTAGCAGATTTTTGCTTACTAGTTAAAGAGCTCCATTTTCCTTTGCCCTTCTAACTAGCCAGGAAAGCTTGATCTGCAACATGCATAATAGACTTGTTCTACCTAGATTGATCTTCCTACAACAGAACAGAAACTAACTCTTCAAATGTTAAGGCATTTGGATTGCCTTTCATCATCAACCGAAGAGTAGAAGCAAAACCCTGATATGAGTCAGGAAGACCATTCAGAACGATCTGTACAAGCGAACTATCAGGAAGGACCTCATCAGCAAAAATCAATTGTTCCTTCAAATCCTTGATCTTTGTCAAAAAATTATCCATAGAATCACCTTCATTCATGTGCTCACTCTCCAACTGTTTTCAGAGGTAAGCAACACGAGCCTCATTCCTAGCCTAGTACAATGTGGTAAGTTTATCTCAAGCATCCTTAGCTATTCTACAAGAGTGAATGTGAGGAATAATGGCACGTTTGACAGAAAAAGCTATCAATGCATGTGTCTGTGCATCTCTACCATCCCAATGAATCTGCTCTACAGTAGGTGCAACAAAAACCATAGCATGAACAAGAATCTATAGAATATCACCATCTTTGACACCTTTTGCATCAACTTCAATACCTACAGTTGTAACAGTTGCAAGTGTGATAGGACATTTTTCAACACCCTGCACAATGTTCCACAGTCCTTTTGCAACCAATACATGTCGCATCATATAAGCCCATAATAGGTAGTTGGTACCATCCAACTTATCCTCAATAGCCAACGTACGGAATACATCACTGCTTTCAGCCATGGCCGGTGACTAAAATACCCTGATGCAGAAAATTGATTGTATCTCAAAATGTTGATTAGAACTGCCCAGACGAATTCTGCTAAACCTACAACAGACTTTGAGATGCTTATACTGACGAACCAAAACTGATATATACGTTTGGCACAAGAAGACAAAATAGCCTGCACAAGCACTGTGATAGTGCATTCAGAGGCGAAAATGAGCTCAAATTGTGATTTTGGTACCACAAAGCAAAGCTGTTTTGATCTTTGAAACACCCCAAGTATGCTCAACAAAATTCGTGCAATTCTAAGATCGCAAGCAGAGAGGTGTCAACGATGCCCTAGATGAAGCAGGGACCTGCTTTGATACCAATTGTTGGAGTTAGACATCTGCAGAAGCACACGAACAACACAAAGAAGAAGAAGAAGAAGAAGCTTGGAGCACAACACACAATACTGAATGTATTACCACTAGAATGTACAAAGATAAGTAGCCCGTTAGGGCAATAGGGGTATATACAAGCCGGGGAAAAAAAAACCTCCTAAAGAGGGAAAAAAGTGCCCCGATATTGCTAGACTGTTCACACACATCACTACCTAAATATATCAACACACGTGAGAAGGTCTCCTCATAATATAGTCCATGGGTTTAAGCAAACCCCTTTGCTACTAGCCTTGCTTTGTACCTATTTATTGAACCATTTGAATTCTTCTTTACTTTGTAAATCCACCTAGATCCTATTACCTTCATGCTTGGTTTCTTGGGGACTAAATCCCAAGTATTTTTCTCTTAAAGTGCTTCAATTTCCTCCTGCATAGCTTCTCTCCATTCTTCCTTCTTATTTGCATCTTCAAATGAAGAAGGCTCCTCTGACATAGAATCTTTACTCATGTATATAGAATGCTTGGTGACTAGTTATGTGTCATAGCCATACCTTATGGGTTTCCTACTCTCCCTTTGAGATCTTCTAATTGCTTGAGTGGATGACTATGGAATGTCTTCCAATTGTTTGAATTTTATCTTGCCCTTGGACTTCCAATCTTTGAAGTCAATCTGGTCTTCATCCTCTTGGTTGACATCTTCTGATATTTGTGGTTCTTCTTGAGTCAGAGTTGGAAAATCACTTTCCAAGTCATACGAGATCTAAAAAATATGAAAATTGGTAGGCAACTACTTCTAAGGCTCCCCAAGCTCGAGGACTCCTTGGCTTGTACAAAATGGAGCTACAAAAAGATGAAACGGTATTTACAAGGGTTTCTAGTGATGAGAATCACTTTTAAAATGATGTAAGGTTTGGAAAAATTTTAATAGGTTGCCTTAGTGCTAGATCCGCATGCATGCCCATACTTGACTTCTTCCCATATGATGCCAACACTCTCCCCCCCCTAGCGTCTGTCGTCTCTGACAGACCTCTGCTCCACGGTTTGATCAATGTACTGCTGCAATAGGTTGGTTGCCAATTCTTGTTCTTTGATGCGTAGTCCCCTGACCAAATCTCTCTGCAGGGCATCCCAATTAACTGCGCCAGGTATGTCACGTTGTGGCGTGGTGTAGAGTTTTGAATGCATTGTTTGTTCGCAAGCGAATAATTGTAGCAGATGAGTTGGCGTGGCGCGAACACTTCTGAGTGTGCTTCCGAGAATCCCGTGGTGAACATGTCATCAAACATTTGCTTGTAGCAAGCAAGGAGATATCTTATTCGTGCATGCCACGCATAAGCCACTCGGATACTCGAGGTTGTGCTCATATCATAAAGTAAGTCATAGTTACCGTTGATGAAGCCCGGAATTGGCGGCTGAATATTACGTACATTTCGGAAAGTCTTTAACACTACTTGCATCATGTCCAGTATCTTGAGCATCATCTGCACAGCGACGTCAGGCATGGGGTGGAGGCGTGGCATCCAATGTCTGATGGTAGCCATCATGTATGCTACTGTTGGCGTGCCTGTTGGGGGTGCGATAGAGAGGTAATTCAGCCATTGTTTGCAATTTGCATTGTTCTGAACCTTTATAGCAAATGCTTTCCATGATCTTCTTCTCTGCACTGGCCCAAAGCAAGGGTTATATTTCAAATGCATGGGAGTGTGATCCCATGTTCTTAGCATTTTCGGATAGGTCTCAAGTAATCTTTGCCTCCATGTGGGTTGGAATATGGCCCCTTTTTTGGCTGCCTCTGGAATATCCTCTGGTTCGAACTGTGTGGAAAAAGTAGGGTACTTGTTGGTGACTCGTTTGATCTCAGCGTTGTAATCAGCCAATAGTACAAAGTAGGGTTTATATTGTAACTCCGAGCTGGTTATCAGTCTTCTAGGGGCGAGGTGCCTGAAATATTATGATTGAAGTATGGTGTCTTCAATGGTCTTCATGGCCAACATCTGCGTGGATATTCGCTCCTCATGAGTTGGTCCCATTTCTTCTACCTGTTTCATCCATGCGGAAGGGGGTTCCTCATATGTGTCTTGTCCTTCCTCCGTAATTCTGCCTCCGGGAAGGGGTTGAGGCTCATAGTTGTCTTCAAATGTTTCCTCCACTAGAATGATTACTACTTCTTCTTCTGTTGGTTGATCAGGTGGAGAGGGGGGTCGTTCATACTGTAGCAACTTGATCTTTAATTCTGCAACTTGCTGGCGTAGCTCAAGTACCTCGTTGGCCATCGAAGATTCAGGCGCTGGGGAAGTAGCAGTATTGACCATCTCCTTTGGTTCTGCCATATGTGGGGCGGGCATCGGTTGCCTCTGTAGCTCCTTCACTTGGTCGTCCAAGAGATCATGTGCTTCTAAAAGATCTGCATAGTTTTCCAATATTTGTTGGATACTTTTCGAGGGGATAGCTAGAAATTTGGCAGGATCGATAGGTGCCCCTGGGGTGTTCTCAATGGCTGCTTCTAAATTCTCTTGATTCTGTTGTTGTAATCTTCTATTCTCTTCTTGTGCAGCTGCTAAGTGGCGGTGAAGCAAGGCCATGTTCCTTTGTAGTCTAGCACTGCGGGCTAGCTGATCTCTGAGTTGTTCTTCCATTGCTTTACCCGTCTCTGTATACTTGGTTTCAAGCTCTGCATTCGATTGTTGGAGGGTGGTAACTTCGTGTTGGAATGCTGCATTACTCAATTCCAAGACATTGACACGTGCTTGGAGATGAGATGAAAGAGTACACAGCTCCTTATTGTTTTCTTCCAATAATTTGTATTCTTGTTTAAGCTGGGCCGCAGCTTCGAACATAGTGTCCAGTGCATGAATAAATGATGTGGATGCAGAGGTGGAGGTGAGAGATGCAAGGGGTTGGGAAGTGGGGAAGGGAACAGTGGATGTTGTGATGACAGTGGTTGTATGTGGAGATGTGCATGGAGTTACAAGTGGTGATGTTGAGACAAAAGTGGTGGTGAGTGGTCCTGTGGAGGGTGAAATTTCCATGGGATCGGACGTGATCGTGTGCAAAGTGTGAATTGTGAATACAGGAATGGTGGGTGGTGTGTTAGTGGTGGCCGTGAATGTGGGGAAGGTGGGGTGGGAATGGGATTTTCTCTTATAATTCTCAATTTGTTCAACAAGGTTTGCCAAGAATGGAGGTAGGGTGGCTTTTGTAGGCTCTGAGGAGGTTAATTGGGGCTCACTGGTTTGGGGTTCGGAAAGAGGAAGAGTAGTGGTGACGGAAAATGGGTGTGTTAAGGTTTGGGTATTGGCCAGTGACTATCCAAGAGTTGGAAAATATGAATGGTGACCTATTATAGTTTGATCAATGGGAAATTCGGCCAGCACTGATAGAGGTAGGGATAGGTAAGGATGGCAAAATGGGGGTGTGAGGTATAGGCTCCGTAGGGATGGCTGTGGATTGTTCCATAATGCTAGTGGCTAGGGATTTTGTGGGTTGGGTGGGAGGTGATGGGGGAGAGGGTATCCGTTGCTGTTATAGGGTTCCTCAGTGTTAGTCGGGCTAGCCATGTGAACATCTTCTTGAGCTGTAGTAGGGAAGGAGGTAGACACTTCCATCTGAATCATTTTGCCCCCTCGTGGTCGCGTATCCAGCCTTCGTTGATCGTATTGAGGAGGGTTGCGATGTAAGATCCGCATAGCTTCTATAATCCCATATGTCTCAGCTAAAAGGTTCAATGATTCAACAAAGTGAGGGCCCGTGTTCTCTGCTTGAAGCATTTGATTCACCATCGCTCTATTGGCCTCTTCTGATAGCTTATGCCTCTTTTGTACCTGATTGATCGTTTTGTAGAGCCGTTTGAGTTGTGCGGTGTACGCAGGGGCTTCCTCCTCACTCTCCTCTGATTCATTCCTCTGCATCTCCTCTTGTTCACGTGTGCCTCCCGTCTGAGTGTGTTGTGCCTCATCTTCCCAATGTACCCTTCGTGCTTCACCATGTGATCGTCCTCTCTGGGATGATGATCCAGGTCGGTCGGTCTCTGAGAAAAACTCACTGTCAGATAATTGGGATGTTTGCAAGAAGATTTCAAAGTCAAAAGATGGATCCTCTACCAAAGTAGCCATGGATGCAAGCTCAGCATCCGAGGGTAGTGGAGGGGCTGATGGAGTGGGTTGTACCACGCCCTCAGATTGTGGTCGTTGGAGATGGATTGTGAATGGGGCTACTTGTTCTTCTTCTCTACAGGAGGCTTCTGTGGTGACCTCGCGAGGAATTAGAACCTGTGAAAGAGATCCACGCATTCTTTTCGCGGGTTGAACCCCTGACTTCCGCCCTTGAAAGAATTCCACCTGTGAGTACTTAAGGGCCAGTGCGATCGGCACATCATAGGCGAGGCATCTATAGATGATTCTTGTAATGGCACAGCAACCATTCAAAGTGGGCTTCCGCACTCCTCGCTTGCCTGCTTCATATAGCTGGTCAAGTATCCACACTGGCATTTTAATAGGTAAGCTCCCAGTCTCGGCTAGGTATAGCCCATACCAGATCTTCTTATGAGGCTGTGTGAATCGGTCTTGTGCTGGAAATGCAAAATGTTGAAGACACATTCGCAATGGTATAGCAATGTTTGGGGTGAGAGCACACATTTCTTTCAATTTCTTGAGTTTATTGTTCTTCATAGACTCCGGTATCAAAGGATCTTGATCGGAGGGTACATGGGTGCCATACATCTGAAGGGCCTCCCTGATTAAGGTGACGTTCAACTCAAACTTTTTCATTTCCTCCTGGTTTGATAAAGAGGGCACTAGGAATGTGCCTGAATGATCTTTGTCTCCTGTCGCTTTCAAAGTGGCAATCAAGTAATAGCACCTAAGGAAATCAGGTTTAGGCAGAGATGCACTAAAATAATCCTGTAACCCCGCCTTCTGCCAGATATCTTGAAGAGAAGCTACATTTTGTAATGCTTCAAATTCTCGTGTGAAGAACTGAAAGGTCCACCAAACTCCTCCGAATTCCAACTTGGACTCCCAGATATGATCTGCATCTCCCAAATCTCCTGGCATCTCATTGAACCAATGAAAATGTCCTTTCACCCTCTCTGTTAGGCCACTCAATGGATCCGAGATGGGAATTCTTCGCACATTCAGGAACTCTTCAGGCCTCGCTGTCAGTGGAGCCTCCACAGGCATGGTATCCCAATTGTTTTGAGTACTAGGGCCTGCCTGGGAGCCCGTGCTTGCTATTGCTGCCATGAAACTTTTGATGCTTATCTGCTAGAATAAGAAAGGCACATTAGTGTTGCATAGGAAATAGGATGCATTGGTGTTCCCTCCACAATACTAACATGACAATCCAGATGGTTAGTGGTTAGAGGTGAAGTGTTTGTGATAGATTTGAGTGGTGGTTAGTGGGTTATGTCATCCTAGATGCATACTTGGGATATGCAATGTTCTCAGAATGCACCTACCTCAGAGTGGATGGATTTACAAAATTGGGTCAGGTGGTTTGATACAGGGTTTAGGTCTCCAAACTTTGATTGAGGATTCGTAGCTCTTAGAGCTGATGACAGGGAAAGATTTATGAACTAGATTGTGCTGGATTTGGGACCTTTTGGTACCCATTTCTAGAAATTTCTAAGTTTGACCGAAGGTGTAGCAGTGTGAGGTGTAGGTATCTGCCCTGAGCTGTTTGCCAAGAGTACTTGTGAGTGTTGATTTGAGCTAGTGACTGGAGGTGAAGTTATTTGGGCTTGTAAGCAGGCCTTGGGCACCCACATCTGTCTAGCATTATGGATTGCCTTCATTGACCGCTTAGGGACCCAAATAGAAATGGTATGTCTAGATTGTTGCCTAGGGAACTCCTTCGTTTTAGTCCTTGACAGTGTGGCTTGCTTGATGCTCTTTTGAGAACCTGCCTCTGGGGCCATGGTTTTTTCCTTCTTGCGTATCCAGATCTACTTCATGCCACTAGGTACTCCGTATTGCACAGGTTGGTGCCCCTGCTTCTTGATCATCGGTCTCCTTAGTGTCATGTGATGCTCAGCCTGCCTTTTTAGAATCTTCTTTGGAACAACTGGGAACTTCTCATTGACTTCTGCTCCTTTGGTAAGAGTGACAATACTCTGCACCATAGAACTTTGGACAAGAACAACATTGTTATCTTCATGTGGGTTCCTGGAGGGACCAGGAGTTGGTGCCTGTTCTAATGGCTTGACAGCTTGATTTTCTAATTCAATCGTAAGGCGGCTTTGGCCTGCCCAAACCTGAAGAAGTCCACTTCTTAGGTTGAGGTTGACTACGTGATCATAGATCCAGTCTTGGCCTAAGACGAGAGGTTCGGTAAGATCCTCGTCTTCACACTAGCACTTTTGCTGGCATTATGGCCTCTTGAATGTAGAGGGGAAGTTCCACCTTTCCCATGCAAGGGGTTTCGACTCCTCCTAATCCTATCAGATATGCTTCTAGGGGTTTTACCTCCAATTGCAATTGCTGGCAGTAAGAAAGCGGAACTGCACTAGTGGCTGCTCTTGAATCAATTAAAGCTCTCACGGCCCTTGCACTCTCTCCTTGTCCTACTTCTAGGGTCACAAAAGATCGTCAATCAACTATCTTATGGGTCCGCTTACCAGAAGCCTCACACATGGCAATGTGATAACCATGAATTTCATGATTGTCAGTCATGGTCTGATCTCTGCCTTGTCTTCTCAGTTTCATTCGTCGGATGCGTTCTAAAGCTTCTGCCTGTGCTTCTTCTCGTATTCTCTTTTCCTCTTCCTTACATTTCTTTGCAGTATTGAGTCGATTTAGCATTTCTTCTGTTAAGGGTTCTTGATATAACTTGACTCTGCATCCACTTATGTAACTTGGTAGGATGTCACCTTCGAGAGTGGCTAGTTGTACTGCTCCACTTGTGGAGATCCTATTGATAATCATTGGTCCATAGCCTCTTTTCTCTAATTTTCGTGCATGTTGCTTCAATGTGTAGACTAGGACTAGGTCTCCTGCTTTCAAGCCTTTATCCTTCACATGTGTATCAAAATACGCCTTTTGCCTCTTCTTGGTTGCATAGATTCCTGCTGCAGCTCTCAATCGTGTCTCCCCTAAACGTTCAAGATCAAAGATTCTAGAGGAGAGTTCATGGCATGTCCAGTCATGCTCTTGTGCTACTTTCAATGTAGGTATCAAAAATTCCAATGGTAGCACCGCGTTCTGGCCAAACACCATCTGAAAGGGTGTGGCTTGGAGTACCGTTTTATAGGCAACTCGGTATGCCCAAACAGCATGGTGTAGCTGTTTGTCCCAATCAGAGCGTTTGTTATTCACCAATTTAGTCAGCACATTGCATAAGATCTTATTTGTGCTCTCAGCCTGGCCATTAGCTTGTGGGTGATAGGGGGCAGACTTCTTATGTACTACCAAGAATTCTTGGAGAAGGTTTTCTATGACTTCATTCAAGAAGTGTGTGCCTCTATCACTTACTAACTCTATGGCAATCCGTATCTAGTGAACACATTTTCAAATAAGAACTTTGCTGTTGTTTGAGCATCATTCTTCGTAGTGGCTTTCACTTCTACCCACTTGGTTAGATAGTCTGTGGCCACAATGATATACTCAGCATGTGAACCCTTGGCTGGGGGATTAATAGGACCGACAAAGTCTATTCCCCACTTAGAGAATGCACGTCCACCCATCATAGGTTTCAATGGCATCTCATCCTTGCGTATGGGATATTGAGTTCGCTGACAAACGTCACACCTCTTCACATAGGTATGGGCATCCATGTGAAGAGTTGGCCACCAAAGACCTGCAAATAAAATTGCTTTGATCACCCGATCTGGTCCAAAGTGTCCTCCTGCTACACCTTGGTGAGCAATCTCTAATACCTTCAGATATTCGCTCTCGTGGACACACAATCTAAGATTCCCATCTTTTCCTCGTCTGTATAGATTATCTCCAATGAGAGCATAGTCTAGTGCCTCTTGTTCTAAGCTCCTTTGTCTAACCAGAGTCATTTCTTGAGGAAATGTTTCCGTCTTTAGAAAGGCCACTAATGGCTCACTCCACTCTGGCACTAAAGACACGCGATAAAGAGTGGCATGTTCCA
This sequence comes from Ceratopteris richardii, assembly GCA_020310875.1. Classification (NCBI taxonomy): domain Eukaryota; kingdom Viridiplantae; phylum Streptophyta; class Polypodiopsida; order Polypodiales; family Pteridaceae; genus Ceratopteris; species Ceratopteris richardii. The sequence continues at coordinate 132,347,016 of CM035430.1, read as the reverse complement.
CTGGTGGTTTAGTGTGGCAAATTGGACATTCCTTGCACATCCTATGAACATCTGCTTCCATAGTTGGCCAATGCACTCCTAGTCTCTTGAGTGTCTGTAGGGTTCGTTGTTTTGAGTAGTGTTGCTCTAATGCACCTACATGTGCTAATTGCAACCACTTCGCGTACTCGTCCTCTTCCACACAACAGGCTAATACTCTGTGATCTGTATGTTTGTACACACTTCCTGCCATGATATGAAATTTCTGAGCTTTTACTATCTCTCTATCTTGAGTGTTTACTATTGGGTGGTTAGGCCCATATGTCAATAATGGCACTAATCGCTTAGCCCACTGAGGTACAACTTCCAAATTAAACAAGTAAGCATCAGGTAAGTCATCTAACACTCCTTGTGGGGCCTCTCCTGATGTGAGCCTTGAGAGATGATCTGCTCTCAGGTGGGTCTTGCCTTTTCTCACCACTACCTCAAAGTCGTATTCCATTAGTAAGAGGAACCATCTTACTAATCTACCAGTATTGCATGGCTTATTTACCAGGTACAACAATGCTTGATGATCAGTAAAAAATTTAAACTTATTTGCAAGCAAATAGTGTCTAAACTTTTTAACTACATACACCATGCCTAATCCTTCTCGTTCAGTGGTGGTATAATTTCGTTCAGCTGCATTCAACTGTCTACTGGCATAGGCAATTGGAAGATCCATGTTACCTTCACCTGTAGGTTGTGCTAGCATGCATCCAATAGCATAATTGGATGCATACACATGAACATGGAATGGCTTGTTCCAATCTGGTGTGGTCAAGATTGGTGTTGAACATAATCTTCATTTAAGCTCATTGAAGGAATTCTCACATTCATCAGTCCACTCAAAGTTAGTCAGAAGTCCGTACATGGGCTTTGCAATGACACCATACATGTGAATGAACCGGCGGTAGTAACCACAATGCCCCATGAAATCTTGTACTTCCTTGATGTTCTTTGGCCTAGGCAATTCTGCGATGGCTCTCACTTTCTCTTCGTCAGTGGATATGCCATTCTTTGACACTATGTGTCCTAGAATCTTGCCTTGTCTGACCATGGAAACACACTTTTCTGGGTTCAGGCAGACTTGATACTCTCTACATTTGTCAAAAATTTGCTTGAGTTCCGGCATATGTGTTTGTCTAATGTTGGAATGAGCACAAAGATCATTCACATAGACTTCCAAGTTCTTCCTCAGGAACTCTTTAAACACGTGGCACATCAGCCTCTGAAAAGTGGCTGGCGCGTTGGTAAGACCAAATGGCATTACTCGAAAGGAAAATATGCCCCACTCTGTGGCAAAAGCCATCTTATGCTGATCTTCTGGTGCAATGGCCACTTGATTGTAGCCAGAGAACCCATCCAAGAAGCTGTACACTTCCTTGCCTGCTACCCTTTCTAATAGATGCTCAGTGATAGGAAGCGGATAACTATCCCTGATAGTGGCTGCGTTAACCTTCTTCAAGTTAATGCATACACGTAATTTGCCATTCTTTTTGGGCACCACTACAATGGGGGATACCCATTCAATGTGCTCAATTTCATAGATAAATCCAGCTTCAACCAAGCGATCTATCTCCTCTTTGATCTTGGCAGCATAGTTGTCATTGTATGTGTATGGCTTTTGTTTAGAGGGTCTGGCATCTGAGGTCATGGGGATCATGTGTGAGCATATGTCAGGGTCTACACCTTTCAGGTCCTTGTAACTCCAAGCAAAAACATCTCTATATTCCCTTAGCAACGCTATCAACTCTTGCTCTTCTTCTTCCGACAGGTCATGCCCTATGTAGGTGCATCTTTCTTCTCCCTCTTCTATGGCTACAACTATTTTCTTGGTAGTTTCCTTGCTATCATAGGCCTCTCCTGATTGTGCCTCGCGTTTAGGCATTCTTATCATGACTCTCCTATCGTCTATCTCGTATTTTTTAAAGTTCTCAGGGACCTCAAACAAGGACTCTTCTTCTTCTGGAGTGACTTCCTTCTTCTTTCTTTTCTTTCCCTCACTCTTAGTGGTCACTTCTGTGGTTAATCTCATATCATTAATGATCTCTTCGTGTCTCTGAGGGTGAACTTCTACCTCATAGAAGTATTCTTCATCTGATGCAAATTGTGGGTCCATAATGATTGATTCTAGATCAGAGTCACTTGCATTCTCAAATGCATCAGGGCTAGGTTCGCATTCTTCTAAAATTGAGTCTCCCATGATTGGCTCTATGGAGAAGACTGAAATGTCATAGCCATCCTTGTCACAGTGGGGTGTCCATTGTTCTTCATTGATGGCTACATCCATTGTTGCTAAAATTTCAGCCCAACCATGAGGTTCAAATTCTTCGTCAGGGAAAACTACAGGTGCATAGGTTGGGTCTTGAATTGATCTATGGGTTTCTTTTGCACCTACCTCTCGGACTTTTTCTCTCTTCTCTTCTTCTACTGCTACCTTGCACATCCATAAGTGGGTGTCTTCATGCATCCATGTGGATCCTGATCCTATGGAATGCACTGACTCGGTGTCATCTTTGGCTCTGTGGATGGGATTCCATTGGATAGGGGGTACATCTCTATGAGAGTAATCCTTGAGATTGACTTTGGTTGTAACACCTAAGTGTTGCAAATACAAGGAATTGGTTCCCCAATCCTGTACCACTTGCAATTGCCGCATAAATGGTCTCCCCAAAATCATCTCATAGGCCTAGTTTTTGCTAAAGTCACATATAGCAAATGTATGCTCAAACTCTACACCACATGTAGTGAGAGTTATTCCTTCTAGCAATCCTAAAGGCCTCTCAATATGACCATCGACCATCTGCAATTTCATTCTCGTCGGCTTGAGTGATGGCTTGCCACAACGCTTCCATAGGGAAGTGCTAGCAATTTCAACTCCTGCACCTGAGTCCAAAATTGCTTTGGTTGTGTATTCTTGATGGGTAACTGGGAGATAGTATTTCCTTCTTCTCCTTCACTCATATCTCCTATCTTATCCAATGGTATTTCTGGCACTGTTCTATGTGATCCTACCTGGGAACACGATTTAGCTATGTCTGGCACTTGTTTGGCTACGTGTTTCCACACTTCTGGCTTAACTTTGAGTAGCTCTTCTAAAGTGAGATTGCACTGCATTTAGTGTTCTTTACTACCTCAGTATTCCTAGGTATGATCGAATCTTTGTTTCTTATCATGACCGTGGGTGCTCTCATGCAAGTTGACTTGGTTTCCCATGGGCCTGTGAAATGGGGTAGTTCTTGTAAGGAATTAGACTCGAAGTCTAATCTCTCTTTAGATTGGGTGCTCTCCTGCTCTTCATAAATAGAAGGGATGTCTTGTGGGAATTGATCATGTGCATCATCCACAAGTTCAATGGGAGGAGGGACTTCACTTTCCTTTGCCCATTTCTCTTCTTGAATCTCTCTCAGGAACTCTGGTGAATACCTATTCATAGAAGAAGAGGTGTCTGGTTCAGTGGAGTTAGGCACATAAGCTTCTTGGGGGGGAATGCTTATTCTACCTCTCCTTAGCCTAGTAGGTGGCTCCGTTCCCAGACTTTGTAAGTAACCTCTCCAATCTATCTAATAGACCATCGAAATGCAAGGGTGTTCTTGTGGAGCTAGAGCCATTGAACAAGCGACTGGCTTCAAACATGGCTTGCACCAATTCGACCATCTTACCATAAAGCTTTGTTCGCTCTAAGTCTAGATCGGCTCTAGGGTAACATTTGTCATGATCTGTCACGTTTGGCCCTTCCTGGATTCTGGCCTGATATGCTTTAAGCATCATGTCTAGATCCTCAGGAGTGGGATCGGCTAGGACAGATCCTACTCTGGGTGGTGGGTGGGCTACGTGTGGTGGATTAGAAAATTGGGGAATGGAAGGTGATGGGTTGGAGGGAGATGGAAAGGGTGGTGGTGGGGTAGTGTGAGAGTGGTTTTGAGATGCAAGTTCACTTATCTTTGCTTTGGTTTCTCTTGCAAGAGAGCAAGGATTACGACCACCACATGCTAGAGAGATGACTCTTCTCCCAACCAAATGCCTCTATATATATAGCTCTCTCCAAGGGACTGCCTTCTTGGGCAGGTGGATACTAACCATCCAAGTGTCAGCCATGTAACTACATGTGTGCCAAGTATCCCAGTTAACTTGAGTTAACTCAAGTGGATGCTTCTAGAAGGCTCTAGATCTCTTTGGGCAAAATACTCTCCCCATGTTCCCCATGGGGATTGAACCCAATACCTCCTCCTTCACATCCTTGAGACTTAACCACTAAGCTAAGTGGGTCACTTGTTCACAAGAGCACAAGACCTCCTAGTAAGTCTAAACTCGAGATCTTTGGTCATACACACAGATGACCAAACGGTGTATGATTTTAGATCTGCCTGAACCGGCCAGACCCTTGGATCATAGACTTACTTTATTACATTCTTCCCCCCTTGGAAAATATTTTCGTCCTCGAAAATAGAGCTATATACATACTGTAGGCAACCCCCGAGCCTCATGTTCTAAAACTGGAAGAACATGTCTCATCTTTGTGGTGGCATCCCTGCTCAAATGATTCTAAATGTGATCTGGTTTTGCACTTTGATGAACGGGACAAAGTACAAACTAGTGAAAGAATAATATGGGTGGATTTAAACACATCCCTAGCCAATTCATAGTTTCTAGATGTGTGATCTAGGCACAAACATGTGAATTGGGTGGATTCAACTTACTAGTCCATTTCTAGGCATAACTGATGCATGAACTTAATAACTAAGGTAGGATTCTTTATCCTTTGCAAGACTTTGAGAATTCTTGATTCACTTGAATTTGTCTTGGAGAACTTGAAGTTTGGTTGTCCCAAACATCTAACTTAGATGTTTGTATAATGGTTTACTTTGATCCAACAGTTACTTGATTTTTTCACCCGACTAGAGGACTTCTTTGTCCTTATGAGTTTAAAAATCCTTTTAAACTGTAGGAGAAAGTTTATCATTTCGGTGGAATCAACCATACTAACTTTACCAATTCAAATTCAAAAATGAAAATTGTCCAGCTTAGGACACTTTTCTCAAAGACTTTAACTGAAAGTTCTTGGGAATTGTCAATCTGATGAGCAATTCCTAACTTCCCTATTCTAGGGTATACTGGACTCTAGGAAATCTTTTATGCTATAACTTGAAGCAAACTCAAATAAATAAGTCCACTTAGACTTATTTTCTTTTAAAGATTTGAAAAGGTTCTTATATATAACATCTATCTAGACTGTTCAAGTTAGTTATCTAATTCTAACCGGCTAACCCTGGTCTTTTGCAAAAAGGAATCAAATATCATGTCTGAGCCTATTCCAAAAGTTTTTGAAAAGCGGAAAGAAATAACTAAAACTTTGTACAACCAATTCATACTTCGAAGATATGTAAACTTACTATGAGTCAAAGTCTTGATGACCCACGACTTTAACTTTTAAAAGATCTATTTCAACATGGTATTGAAGCATTATCTTTATCTTTAAGAGAAATAAGCTAGTTTCTCAAAAAGATTCAAAGCAAATAAAAAAATTCATCCAACCACAAGATACTAGTGTGGTAACCAACATCAGTGTGTCGACCCACTGAGTTTCTGTCGATGAGTTTAGTATTCAAATAATGCTTCACTTGAGGCTAAGTTCAGATCCAATTCAGTCTTTCTGACTCCTTACTGGTAATGCAATTCTTGTGCATTTATTTGAGTCAAAAGAGTGAATTTACTAAGTTTCACTAGGAACTTGATGCTTGACTTAGTCAATTAAATTTTTAGTTGAAAAGATCAGCTCAAAATCAAAGTCCAACTTCTTTCAGAAATTTATCAAATATTTCCCAATTAACAACACTTTGTCTTGAAGTGTTTCAAGAAGATCTTGGAAGTTACTTACTTCATATCTTTTGTTTCATTGATCTTGAAGTCATCTTGAAGTATCTTGAGATCCTTCTTGAATTTAAACTCCTTCTTTGAAGTTTTAATTCCCTTGAAGATCAAACCTAACTTCAAGATCCAAACAAAGACTAAAAGATAATCATCATCTCACGGTCCGATGTCCCATACAATCTTTCCTACATCAATCTGAGTATAAAATCTGGTGTCCCATACCACCCTATTTTATACTCACATTGACATGTGAGTGAATTTTATCCTAAATTCTACAACATCTTTTGATAGAGAACCTTCTAGCTTTAATTCTTGACAAGAATTTCACAATTTCAAGCACTATCTCTATCTTGATATTCTAAGTTTTAATCCCTTAACATGATCGTTTTCACGATCTTGTGCTTAACCTTGGGAACTCGAAAACCTTTAATAGAATATCTCCAATCCTTTTTGTTAGGATTTTAAAATGAAAACCAATCAAAATTCCAAGTACTTGAATTTTCTCGAATTCAAGTTCAATTGGTTTATCCTTGACCAATTTCGTAGTGACAAGAGCTTTTAGCTTCTTGTCTTTAGATTCCTTTCTTAACTGATACTTTTAGGTACCTATCCTGGCTAGGAATTTTATAGGAATCTCTCTGCTGCTTAAGTCTAAGCATCCGCTCATGCTTTCTGGATTTGTACCGAAATCCCTTTAAGGATAGGCAAACACTTATGTTTTACCTTCCACAGACTTAAGTACCGTCTTCACGGTTGCAGACTACATTTTTGGAATTCCTTCACTCTGTTCATCCTTGGAACATCTTACTTTTTTCACAACTTTTCATTGAAAAAATGGAACCCGAGTGAATAATTCCTAATGGAATTTTTATTGCCAATACTTGGGCAATCTATAGAGTAGTTCTAGTCGCACATTCTTGGACAATCATGACCAAGTTTGATCAATTTTGGTTGACACGACAAAAATAAAGACTTAGTCTTTATCTTTAAGATCTCTTAAACTATCTTAAGCTTCTTTGCTTACCTGCAGGATTTTTAGAGATCTTTCCCTCAACTTAAGTCCGAGCATTTTCTAATGCTTTTCAGATTCCAAAGCTAAGAATCTATGATATACCTTAAGGTTATATCACTATTTAGACTTAAATACCAAAACTGGTGGTTAGGGATTTGTTGGGAACTACTTGCTATGAAACTTCTCTTGAAAGATGCTAGTCTCACATCTGGGGAGATTTTTCTTTCAAGAACTTTTTAATTCCTACCAAGGAATCAAGTAATACTAAGCTAATGATTCACCTTGGAATCTTTTGCTTTCTAGTCCAATGATTCATCTTGGAATCTTCTCCTTTACTGGAAAGATGTTCAAATGGAATTCTAGACTTTTGGATAAGACCAAGACTTAAGGTTTTTCTTGTCCAAAAGACATTCTCATTTAACTAATGAAATAGTTAATTGGACTCTTTCATTAGCTTATCTTTAGGAAATAGCTGAATTTTCAAAGATTACTTTGCTTCGGTCTCTTTAAGGCCTTACCACTTGAAGCTAATCTTTTAGGAAAGAACTTGTTTCCTAAATTGTCTTTAGGAAATATCGTGATTTCCTAAGCTATATCTGTTTCAAAAATGAAAATAATTTGAATCATTTCATTAATTGTCATGACTTTAGGAAATTACTTGATTCCTAAAGATCAATTGATATTTGTCTTGGTTTCTTTTTTAAGCCTTGAGTTAGCTTGAATAGAATCAAGCAAGTTTCCTTCAAAAGTTTTCACGTCAATTGAAGACCTTGCATCATGCCTCGAGATGCATTTCTGGAAACTAACGTCTATGAACACTAGAGTTCCAAGGATTCTAGAAGCTCAATACTTCTACTTATTTTCATCAGTGTTTGATGAATATTAAAGTATTAAACCTTCCAAAATTTGTTGAACATAAATGTTCAATTGGTTTGTATTTCAACAAAAACTTCCCTACTTGGGTGCATGAACATGAATATCCAAAAACAACTAAATCCTCGTTAGTTGCTAAGAATGCCTAAGTTTCTTCCCAAACTTAGACTGAGCATGCACATTGGAAAGTAGCTCTATTTTTCTTGGCATCTTAATGACAATAAAAAATGAATACTTACTTTCAACATGCTTTCTTTTACTAAAAAAGACTCCTACTAAGTGGTACCTATGTATCACTTTTTGGAAAAAAATAGACTAGATACTTAGTTGCATGATGGTCAAGATCCTTGCAACTAGGTAATTTTCTATTTTTTCCACCTAGCTAAGTCAAGTTAGAAAAAGAAAGGAATGAAAGTATACGTGTTCAGCTACTTACCAAAAGATCGTGCGTATGCTCATGCATCTACTTGCATGCAAATGCATGTTCATGTATGCAAATGCCCATTCTTGGGTGCAAATGCATGTGAGTACATGCAAGTGTAATGAACTTAAGCAAATCCTAAGCTTATTAGGTATGCAAACAAGCATCCATGCAAAAACAACCTGCTTGCTATTCTGGCAAAAGGTAATTATTCAAGTGCGTGAACTGGAGAATTAACTACCTTTCCCAAGCAAGTGCGAACTTGATGTGCATATAACATTCTTGTATGCACAAATAATATTTTCATTTTTGTGCATGAATGGAAATAGAAATTTCAATTGCATACCTAAAACTGAAAAAGTACTTTGTATACTTTTGTGTCATTTTAATATTGTTTAGTTCTCTAATTAGCTTTCATGTTGAGATAATCATAATTGGACTATGCTTTTAGTCCTAATTAATGGATCCTAAATGAAAGTATTTGAGCAAACAAATATCAAAATGAAAACATAATTTGGAAAATACTTAGCTCCACATAGAGCTACGTCCTTCCCTTGATCCTTTGGAAGAGTGATTCGTCCTCTTGATCCTCTGGAAGAGCCAATTTTCATCCTTTGCCTTCGGACTGTGTGGAGATGAATGATGCTTCACTTTACCCTTCCTACTTTGACTTATATATTATCAAAATATCCATTTGAACTAAGCATAGCTCATGCCAATATAATTTTCAGGAGAGTTGAAGCATCTATGGCCTTCTATTGTAGTAGGCAAGATCTTAGCCTCTAAAATGGGATATTTTGGGTTGGACTTCTGTTCCTTAGTGCTTCTTCCTCATTGAGATCGGAACCAAAAGAGTAAAAATATGTGAAGTATCATGTAGACGATCGCGCGTAGTACTTTGGATAGAAGAGTACCTTGCTACCTTGCAGGTCAGGAGTTCAAATCCGACGAGCAAACTACTGAAAAGATCCAGCTCCTTTTGATCTCTGATCGACATTCTTTTGCTACGCCAGGTTGGCTGAAAATCGTCTGATTACTCCTGAATAAGGTAGCGCAATCACCACACCCAGACCACGGTGTAGGCACGAAAGCGACGGTCGGTGGATCATGCCAACCGCCTATAATACGGCGCACGCGGGGTGCTTTGAGCAAGCTCAGGTGAAATGGAGACTCAAAGAGCATTTGATTAGCTTAATAGAGAAACCTTATTATATTCATAAAGATTATCAATAGTCAATTGCAAAACCATTCATCACTTTTATTTTGAGATATTTTCATTCATTTATTCTTGGAAAACCTTTTATGCGTAATTTTAATTAAGCAAGAACGACTTGGATGTGCTCTATTCACTTGCAAGGATACGTACTCATAGTAATATTAATTGATGAGTCTAAACAATTAGTTCATCGTTAAGTCAATACTTCTAGAATCAGAAACCATAGGTCAAATGGAAATCATACCATTTGTTTAGTACATAAGCGTAAAAGATCCAATTCATAACATAATAGTGATCTCCTAACTATTGAAAATTTCTGAATCCATTAAGAATTGATGTGACAATTGATGCAGCTATATTCTCTAAGCAATGTCATAAAAAGAAAATTTAGCATAGTAAGTAACTTTATATATAGTCGATGGGATCGCTTCACCTGTAGAATGCAAAGGATGATTTCATAAATAAATAAGAAGGATATTAATGTTGGCTTTATTAGAGATGGAAGTGTGATGGATAAAAAAAAACCAACATTAATTAGACATCAAAGTTTCCTCCATCGGTCCACTGAATATTTGAAGTTCGTTTATGGGTTGGCAGAAAAAGAAAACATAAAATCATAACTTTCAGCATTAAATTTATCAGCTGCAAAAACTTCATATGATCCTTGCAATAAACAGTCTTCCTATGCTAGTTTGTTTTGTCCTCTGATCGTTGTTGATACTGCCGAACATATAAAGCTTCAAACACTGATTCCAAAGCTTCTCAAACTCCCTGCATACTCCTTGGAGAAGGCAAACAAGTTACGGTTTTTCTTTCATAAATGAACAGTGCAGTTAACTGAAATTTTTCCAACATAGAGGGTAATGAAAATTATAACTTAACTTGCGGAACTTCAAACTTCAGGTCCAATTCGAGTACTAAAATAAAACATAACATTTGCGCTTCTCACCACTTCCATGTGTTTGATAAAAGAAGTAGGATAATGAAAGGCGAAAGAACTCGCGTAGAAGCTCTGATAGAGGTGAGCATATTTTGTTCTGTTTTTCAGATGAACAATGAATATCAAAGAGAAAAACTAACCTGAACATTAATCATCTATTCTATTCAGTTACTGTCGACATAAAAAATTTCCCTCATTAACTATGATAAATTACAGAAAACTCGAGATCTATTATATTACCATGAAATCCATTAGTAGCGTGTGTGCATTCAGAATATGTAATCTGTATAAATCTAATCACTCTCAACTTTCTAGAGTTACTGTCACCAACATTGAACAAATGATATAGGACTTCCTTCAGAATAGGACAATGGGTCAAGGTTAAATAAGTCAAGCTCGATATTCGGTAGAGGGATAGCTTAGCCTTTAAGTCGTCAGATGTATGTGACATACTGTAGAACCGAAGCCCACTTTATAATTATGCAGATGAATTCGCAGCAGATCATGGGCTTTGTCACTCATATCTAGCGTACAAAGAGAAATAACTGATTAAATCAAAATTCAGGCTGAAATTTCAAAGAGAAAGTTCTCATTCGGAAGGTGAAACTCCAGATCTAAACCGAGTAAATCATTAGATAATTTCGTAGAGTAGAAGTTGATGCAAATATCCATACAGGAAAACACATCACAGCTCCCTATTTCCTAACTAAGTGTTTCTCTTTCCGTTTGAGCATATAAGAACTAGGCTTGCTCTGCAACTTTATTTAGTTACTTGGCTGCGCAAAAATAAACAGGATTCCTCCAGAATTGCATGTCTTACAAATTGCCATGAAAAATTATCTTGCCAACGTCAAGTCCCTAATTACTTGTTCAACTTTACTGTATGCACATCATTTCGATAGAGCTTGGATTCTAAGATTCTTGAAGGCAGCAATCTTCAAATCTGTACTTCGCACTCAACGTCTACAATCTACTTTGAAAAATAGTATGGAAACTTGAACGAAAGAAATGAACTATTGCGTGAAATGTTGTCCTTTATACGTATTTCATTAAAACATAGAGAAGACTTCTGCATAGTAGTACATAAACTCAATACCCATTGCAGAACATAGCATTCTGCATAACGAAGAATTCTATATAGCAGTAAATAAATTCAATCAAATTCTCCTAAAATTTACCAACAGATCATCCCTTTGTTGATTTGCATAGCAGTCACAATCTGAGTGAAGTGGTGCAAATCATTAAACAATTTAGAGAACAACAGATATGCGAAGGAGGATGGGGCACACTGTATCAGAACAGTTCAACTTTTCAGAATCCAAATCATAACATATAATCCATAGATTCAGCTCCAAACCTTAACGCAGAGATAGATAATTCTTATTAAATGAATTGCTTATTTCATTTACAGAGATTAGGAAGCTACGGCTAATTTCAGCAACATCAATCATAACAAAATGTACGTACATATTCCGTGTGTATAGTTGTTGTCACCTTTGAGCATTGGAAAAAAAAACTCTTTCTCCAGCGCACCTCCTTTGCATCAAGCTGCATCACTCTCATATTCTTCAATACCGTTCTTCAGATTACAAGTTTCACGATTTCTTCTGTGCCATAAATTGCGCCTGATTTGAGGGCATGATAATCCTCCTTCAGTCTCCACTTCTCACCGCGATCACTCTCTCTCTTTCTCCCTCTCTGAGACTCCACCAGATGATGGTTGCACCCTTCTCTAATGATGACCCTCGATCAGCGTGCTTCCTCCCAGAGCCTCATTTCCAGATTTGAATATGTAAATGGCCTCCTCCCATGCATCGCAGCAGCCCGCTTATATCGTAGAGCATACTTTTCCTCAGATGCCTATTTCCAGTGACCTCTCTCCTCTGCATGTTCGCCACCACAGATAAAAAAAACGATCTCTTCTTTGCAGTTTGATGTCCTAAACAAGTGTGCCTTCGTTCAAAATGTGGTTTTCTTTAGCCATGCGCGCACCCTCTGCTATATCTGGTCAAAGCAAAATATCTAAAACAAACATATCAATTATGCATACCTATTTCTAATCACCATACATGCGCACATTCATGTATTCAGAGTTTTATATTAATATATTTATACGTTCAGATGCATTAAATATACTTTTTACATAAGAACCTCTCAAAAGCACTTATGCTTATGACACAGATATTTCTCACACATATAAATCATGCTTATAAGGATACAATCAACACACATTTAAGTGCTTAGTCATATTCTCATAATCGTGCATAAAATAATTATACATAGGTTATTAAGAAAAGTCATATTTCGAGGGATCAAATGAGTGCAAATGCACATTTTCATCTTCTTCAACCTGCAAATACGCAAAAGATGGTTTAGTCAAATTTGAATTTCATAGAAAACATATTTTAGAGAGTTTATATAAACAAACTTCTCAATAATTTTTTTTCTTTCATTTCTTATCAAAGAAGGGAGAGAGGATCTCTCCGACAACGGGTTCGATCCGGAATTGGGCATTTCTACAAAACTTTTTTTTTCTTCGCGCCTGGGCAAATGAACACACAAGTCGAACTGGCATCGTGGATAAAAGGATATTCTCAACTGGGATTCAAAGGATCAAACCCCGCTGCCGCTCTTCTGTATACCTCTCCCGTTTTGCTCCTTGATGAGGTCTTCTACAGCACTGAGATTAAACTTAGAGTAGCTGCTGGAGATGGAAGTCACGAACAGTTGTTGGCCATATGGACAGACGATTATCTCTGCTAGGGAGAGGTCTAGTGATCGAATCTGTCGTCGAACACAACATGGAAAAACTTTTGCTAATCTCCTTGATGTTCTGCGCCAAAATCAGACCAAAAATTTATTGCTCTCTGTAGCAAATCGAGAACGGTTGTTTGGCCTTGTGTATAGGAGGGCAGTCTCCTAAGCGGGGGACGAGAGTTTGATTCCTCTCTGTGCTCGCAACAGAGTTTAATCATTTTACTACTCTTAGCTCTTAAGCTAAAGCCATCGCCACCAAGATAACTTCGGTATGCTATTGAAGACAACCGCGAACGAGTATTTGGCAAAAAGTACATGCAAAGAATAAAGAGCAAGAAGCTATGGAGAGAAAGATGATGAAATCCACTCCAAGGTCACCATGGAAGCTCTGATACCAATGCAAGAGAGCAAGGATTACGACCACCACATGCTAGAGAGATGACTCTTCTCCCAACCAAATGCCTCTATATATATAGCTCTCTCTAGGGGTCTACCTTCTTGGGCAGGTGGATACTAACCATCCAAGTGTCAGCCATGTAACTACATGTGCGCCAAGTGTCCCAGTTAACTTGAGTTAACTCAAGTGGATGCTTCTAGAAGGCTCTAGATCTCTTTGGGCAAAATACTCTCCCCATGTTCCCCATGGGGATTGAACCCAAGACCTCCTCCTTCACATCCTTGAGACTTAACCACTAAGCTAAGTGGGTCACTTGTTCACAAGAGCACAAGACCTCCTAGTAAGTCTAAACTCGAGATCTTTGGTCATACACACGGATGACCAAACGGTGTCCGATTTCAGATATGCCTGAACCTGCCAGACCCTTGGATCATAGAATTACTTTATTACATCTCTCAAGCTCTCTTCAAGTTCCCTCATTTTTTGTGTCCATTGTCTTTTCATTCTCTCCCGACTATCTCTCCATGCTCTTATTCTCTTCTTGGTTATACTCTCTGTCTCACTAACCTCAGAACTCTTTTCCTGGCCTACTCCTAGGGTTTGCTGCAAGGCTTGAGCTCTAGTGACCACATGCATTGGGGCAGTGGAAGTTACACTTCCTGTAGAGTCTATCACTAACCCAATGACGTTGATAGGAGTGATTTTAGGCATGTTATTAGGGTTCTTTGGGCAATCTCGTAAGAGATGGTCTTTTTTGCAGTCTTGACAGAAACCTTGAATTGTCACTGGTTGGGATTGCGTAGAGGCAGGCAGTGGACAATCACGTATGAGGTGATCTCCCTGACATCTAAAGCAAGGTCCTCTAGGAAATGGCGGTCGTACCTGCCTAGATTGAGTTCTAGAGTTGGGGTTTGTGTACATAACATTAGCATACTCAGGCTCCCCACTATTTTCACTTGGGTCCTCATAATAGTATGACTCGTTATGCTCGGGTGACTGCATGTAGTAAGCATGTGGGCTATCAATATGTGTGGAGTCAAAACTATGGTCACTTGGATCACTGTCTGATAGCAAAGGGGTGACTGGGACTATGGCTCTGTTCGGATTTTCTTCAGCAGATGCATATTTCACTGGGATTACATTGGTTGGAGCAGTGGGTTGCTGGGCAAGGACTGGTTGAGGTCTCTGTTGCCCTTGATAAGGTGGCTGATAAGGTTGTTGTGGTCTGCCTTGTTGCTGTGGTGGGTACTGATTCTGGTATCTACCCTGTTGTGGATATGGCTGAGGGTAATTTTGCCTGACAGTTTGTTTGTTATAAGGGAAGTCTTGTGCAGTGTGGTTGGTGTACCTCCGTTCTATGGTGCAGTACTGGTTACTAGGATTCACTTGGGGTTGTGCCATAATGGGACATACACTTGCCATATGGTCACCCCCACAAGTATAGCACCGCTTAACTGGGGCAAATCTTGGGATTTGTTTGCTAGAGACTCCTAGTTTTTGAGCTACCTTTTCTGCAAGTTCTTCAATGGATGTGGATTGACCCAACATAAGGCTACTAGAGCTATCCGAATCCTTGTAGATTTTCGATAGCTCCAACTCCTCGCCTAGATTATCCTCAATGTCTATGCATATGCATACGCATTCTTCTATAGTTCTGGGGTCCTTCAGATATACATATGACCTGAGCTTGGTGATCAACAATCCATCTAAGAACAAAGCCACTTGCTTGGTTAGTGTGGGTAACTCAGGCATTGGGCACCTCTCTAGGTATTGCCTAAACCGTCTTCTTGCTAATCGGACCGTCTCTTGAGGTGTTTGCTTAAAGCTATGAATCAGGGAGGAGGTATTATGCCGTATGCCACTCTTAGAGAATTCAGTGACGAAAGCCTCTAAAACTTGGTCTATGCTCCTAAACTGTCTCTCGTTCAGGGGTTGAAACCATGTAAGGGCAGTGTTCCTAAGGGTTAAACCAAAAGCATTGTATTGCGTGAATAGGTCCTCCACTTGTTCAGCTCTCAAGACTTGTCTAAATCAGCTACATGATCATATGGGTCTCCTGTGCCATCGAAATAATTCTTCATGGACTTCACCAGTTGAGTTAGCCTCAGGGTCCTAGTGTGTTCTCTCGGCCTTGGCAAAGGGAAATCATCAGCATTTCTTTGGTTCCTTGGAGCTCTAGGTCTCTCAGTTTCTTCTCTATCCGTTCCTGTTCTCAACCTTTCTCTTCCCAGGGGGTTTGCAAAGCTTACCTCAGGTTTGTCTCTACTTCTATCTCTTTGAGCTCCATGAGCTTGGGAGGTCCCAGCTCCTTGGTGACTGTAGGACACATTGGACCGAGGTTGGGGAAAAACAAATTCACCCTTCCATGTGTAGGCATGTCTGCCGTGCTCAGTGATCGCAAAGATCCTTTATGATGTATTGTCTAGGTAGGTTACTTTGCCTGGGCTATCAGGGTCTTTAAACTCATAGATTGTGAGAGCACCTACTTCGTGAGGCAGGGCAGGCTTATATCTCCAAAAAGCCTCATCGGTTTCTCGATTTAAAAGCAAATCTATGCTTTTATTATCCTGGGCAATCCACTCTGGAGTCATGATCCTGGTCAAGACTGATTTACCAAGGGGAGTCCTTGGATCTCTCTCTAAATTCCCTTGCTCTATATCACCCATGTCGGTCTCTGCGATCACATTCCCGAACTCGTCTGTTCTATCTGGAAAAGTGGTGACTACATAAATAGTTCCTTCTTTATCTAGGTATGCTCCATTCTTGAACTTAACTACTGGGTGTTCTAGTCCATGGGGTTGATCGGGGTTCTTAATCTGGACCACAGATCTTCTCAAGCCGTCCTCGTAGATGCGAGCACCTAGATGATTAGTCCTGATGTATTCCAATTGAGTCTTGTAAGGTCCTTCTGGCTTTTCTAGATATGCCACCCCTGAGCTACCTATCGGTCTCTCCATGTTATAGGACATCTCAGAATCACTTGTTTCAGATCTGGGAGTGTACGGGTAATCACTCAACTGCTGGGCCCAAGACCTAGCAGTGTGATTGACACTAGCTTCAGAAGATCTGAGGCTTTGTCGGTCTCAGCCTAAGTGTCTGCCTGACCTAAGGTTCATATGCCTGGTTTCTCTACCCCCTTGGTCCCAAGTACACTCTCGTTGCAGGTTAATTTGTACCAATCACTTTGTTCTTTTTAATTGAATATTGTGTTAAGCTCTTTTTTGGAATCACGTCGTCAGGATTACTTAAGTGAATTTCGCACTTGATATTTGATCGGTTCAAGTTTACTTTTGTCCCTTAGGGCTTTCGCACTTAAGTCCTACTTAATACTTGCTCTTAGTCGATTAGTTCTCTTGGAATTGATTCGTGCCTAGCGTTGCTCTAATTAATCACCCCACCTAAGTCGTACTAGCCTAAGCTAGGAATTGACAAAGGAGGGTTGAGAGAACTTCCAACCTCAATACTCCGGTTGCTCAGACTGCTACACCAGCCCAGGAAGCCTTCTCCCAAGCTTGGTACTCACCCTTGCTAGCTTGCTTTGAATTGTCTGGATTGCACGCAACGTTCCTGCAAAAGTTCACGAGTTAATATAGCTCCTTTACCATAATGGATTGAAAGACACACATCAATAATTACAGGCCCCCCTTGGAGTAACTCAGTGTACCCTCAAAAGCTTATGACCACCTAGTCCCACCTAAAGGTCAACTTAAAAATACATGTTCTAAAATTCTGCGTATGATTCTTACAAAAACCAGTCGAGGTCCACGTAGGATACTCAACAAGCTTTCCAATGAGACCAAAATCTTATCAATCGGAGTTCGTATGGTGAAGTTATGACCATTCAGGCACTTAGGGGTCAAAACAGGCTCTCAGGGTTCAGGAAATTCCTCCCTGGTTTTTAGGTATTTTGCCCACTTCTAAGGCTCTAATATTATACCAATGTGCACAAGATTTAAACCCAAAAGTAGCTCAGTTCAATCAATTAATTCACCCTAAAAATTCATGCGTTAAGCCGGTGTATCGCGATAGGTCGGGTCGATGTGTCGCGATAGGTCGAAGTGTCGCGATAGGTCGGGCCGGTGTGTCGCGATACTTGGGAGTGTCACGATACTTGGGAGTGTCGGTGGAAGTGTCGCGATACTTGGGAGTGTCGCGATAGGTCGAAGTGTCATGATACTTGGGAGTGTCGCGATACCTCGGTGTGTCGCGATACTTGGGAGTGTCGCGATAGGTCGAAGTGTCGCGATACTTGGGAGTGTCGCGATACCTCGGTGTGTCGCGATACCTCGGTGTGTCGCGATAGGTCGGGATATGGTGAATTTTCCTGATCAGGCTAGTGATTCTAAGAGCTCTCAGCCTGCGTAGTGTCGTGGTGCACTCAGAATTGTGATTGGGTCAACTTTTCGATGTGTCGTGATAGCTCAAGCTCGACGCCTCGGGGCTTGCACAAAAAGATTCCGTACCTGCTGAGCTTGCTGGAGATGGTGATGATGCTGAAACCTGCAAGAAACATGCAAAAACACACAAAAACAAGAACACACACTCGCTCTCTCTCAACTCGCACAAAGCAAATGAGGAAAATGATTTGGAAGTGGGAATATGAGGTGGAGAAGGAGATGAAGATGGAGATGGAGATGGAGATGGAGATGGATAAAAAACAAGAAAATTACCTACTACTTACCATTCCAACGCGTCCTCTCTACGTCTTACCATCACACGCTCGTCCTCAAAGCTCGAATCCTCGGCAACGACGCCAAAATTTGGTGTAGCTCAGTGATGAGTAGCACCTCCTTTAATGTGAATCCGGGAAGACATGAGGATGGTATGAAGACCTCGAGCAAGTGGAGGCACAAATGCGTGAGTGAGAAGCACACCAACATGCACACACATACACACACACGTGCACACACGGCAAGAACAAAGAGAGTAAGACAATGGAATTACTTCTATTACAAACAAGTTCTCATACAAGCTCAAAACTACAAGAAGCTACCCCCAAAATGAGCTCTCTAGCTCTATTTATAGTTTTTTGACTAGCTTTGGCCCTATCCAGACCTAGTGTCCAACCTAGTTAAAAATTAGGTTCCAGGGCTTATTTGAGGGCTCAAACGAGATCTAAAAAATATGAAAATTGGCAGGCAACTACTTCTAAGGCTCCCCAAGCTCGAGGACTCCTCGGCTTGTACAAAATGGAGCTACAAAAAGATGAAACGGTATTTACAAGGGTTTCTAGTGATGAGAATCACTTTTAAAATGATGTAAGGTTTGGAAAAATTTTAATAGGTTGCCTTAGTGCTAGATCCGCATGCATGCCCATACTTGACTTCTTCCCATATGATGAAAGAAGAAAAAGGCATATGGGAGAGCGGAGTTCATTGGTACAAGAAGTTCCTTAGAATAGAATTTTTTGTTTATGTCGGACGAAGCCTAGTGTAATATTGTTTTGGCAATACAGTTTTTGTTCTTGTTAATATTTAATTTCCTCTCTGAGATTGTCAATTTAATTTATGGTTTTGGAAGTGCTTAGATTCTTGAACTCCCCTTGGTGATGAGGCCAATGTGTTCATCAATATAGGATCTCAGAGAGTTCTTTGTGCTCCACTTCGATAGTGTAGATAGTTATAGTTCTATGGTGTTTCGATAATTTGACCAACAAGTGCAATTTCATGAGAAAATTTCTTTAATTTTTTTTTTTGGAAATTGCAAACTGTTGTGCCTACTCAGTTTGAGATTCGAAGAAACAACTCTCACTCCCATAAATTCTCTTTTATTCCCCGGTTTGAGAACTAATGTCAACTCAGATGTATAGTACCGCAGTTTTTAGAGACCACATCATTAATTGATTTACAGATATAATTTATTCGTGCTACGGTGCCAATACTGCAATCGGACGCCTCCGACTCCCGATCGCAATGTAATCCGCCTCCGACTCCCGATCGCAATGTAATCGTCTGGTGCGAGGAGATGCTCAGTATTTTGGGGAACGCATTCGATGCACGGGCTGAATGCTTATCGGGATCGGATACGTTAAGTTTTTCTGAAAGGGTCGCACATCATCCTGCTTTCTCCGTCGTGGATTCAGGGAAGGGGAATTCGTTTCTGTCTGTTTTCCCAATTCAACACTTGTCATAATCGGACGCTCGCATTCATTTCGCTCCACGGATTTGGAACATGAAAAGTCCCCATCATGTCAATCCTTTGGAGATGGTTGAAGCCGCAGTCGGGGTTGTGGATATGGCATGGACAGCGATAGAGAAGCGTCGGGAGCACGCCCATCATGATGCAGTGGCTGCAACTTGGGAGGACTGTGTCAAGCTAGAAGGAGAGCTCATTCAGGAAAGGTCTGAAAATCATCGTCTCAAGGCAGCTCTTGAGGATTTGCGCAGAGCTTTGAATGAAGTGAAGAGCAGGGACTGTAATTATCGACGGAACGGTGTACCTGACTACAACGCTATAGATAAAGATGATTGCCCTTCCAATGTGAGAGAAATCTTTGTTAGGTTCCCAGACGGAATATTTGGACTTGAATTTAACATAACTGCTTTACTTGCACAGCTTTATGAGCAGCTTCAGGAGAGGGTAGACTCACCCATTTTTCGGGACAGACTGAAGAATATGCAAGGAATTGAACTGCAGGAGCAATCATTGGTGGCTTCAGAAGGTGATATGAATGGTTATCTTGACATCTCACATGGCTTGGGATCTTCTTGTTTGTGATATATTGGGTTCAATTATTTGGATCTCTAGAACACAATGTCAAGAAGATAGCGTATATTATATGCTGTTTATGTATATTTTTGCCTCTGAACATCTAAATCACAGAGTAAACTGGAAAGGGTTTGGCTGATTGTGATTGAAATGCATTCTTCGGCATTTGGAAAGGAAGAGAATGCATTCTCAAGCAGTTTCAATTACAATTGCTTCAACTTCCAGCTCCTTATCTTTTCGATGGTGGGATTAGCTCTTCAATCTTCCTCTAGGAGAATAAGGAAGCTAAACGATGCTGTTGAGTGTCTAAAAATTGTGTATGGAAGGGAATCTAAAGTCTAAGTTGGGAATATTAAGATGTTGAAGGAGGTGAGGGTTTCAAATAGGGAAAGCAAGAGGTATCATGACAATGAGAGAGAGAGAGAGAGAGAGAGAGAGAGAGAGAGAGAGAGAGAGAGAGAGAGAGAGAGAGAGAGAGAGAGAGAGAGAGAGAGAGAGAGAGAGAGAGAGAGAGAGAGAGAGAGAGAGAGAGAGAGAGAGAGAGAACATGTAATACGAGATCTTGTCTAGTTATTTCTTGCACGTAGTTTGTCTCCCTTAGGGGAGTTCTTGTTATTCAGATATTGTGTTTCATACCTATGATCCCCGGTTACGGGATCTTTATCATGTTTAATCCATGTAATCATACCTATCAATCACGTGTTGTGGGACTTCTTGTAAGGATTCTATATTCTTCTATTGCTTCCCTTGCATGGGTGATCTTGTAATCAAAAGAATATTTCCAAAATCTTGTTCAAATCTAGTCAGGGGATAATCTAGTGCTCCCTTGATACTCGTTGCTTGAGGGGGAGATGATGTCATGGACACAAAGGAAACGAACTCAACCTTAGATTTCATGTGACTTTCTATATCTCATGATTGGTTCCAAATTTGAAGAAACTAATGCCTCCATCACATCCTGGACGTGCAAAACGGGAAGATCAACTTTCTACTAGCCTAATTCTGATATATGGAGCTCCTGATTAAGATTGTTGACATCATCGATGACATCATTAATTCGTAACTTCCCTTGAACACCTATATAAGGAGGGCTTGGCCATACATCCTAAGTCTTCCAATGCCGCCCTTGAGAGCTCAAGGAGTCTTGATCTCCAAATAAGTACTTTCCAAGTTCCAGTTCTAGCCCTTGTCTTTCTCCTTGTTCTAGTCTTGTTTAGTTTGGTATTCTAGACATCATCTCTTGTCATCTTGTAATCTCATAGTACAGATCTTGTCTAGTTATTTCTTGTACTTAGTTCATTTCCCTCAAGGGAGTTCTTGTAATTAAGATATCTTGCTTCATACCTACGATCTCGAGTTATGGGATCTCTTTATCCTTTCTAGTACACAGTTATCCACACCTATTAAGCCTTGGTTGCAGGACTTCTTGCAATAATTCTATAGTCTTGTATTATTTCTCCTCTATGGGTGGTCTTGTAATTAGAAGCATATTTCCAAAATCTTGTTCAAGACTAGTTAGGGGGCACAATCTAGTGCTTCCCTGACATGTTAGGGATGATGCAAGGAATTGAGGGGAGGGCTTGATCGATACCTCGTCCGCATAGTGGATGGGGTTATACGACATGTACTAATGGTTAATGATGGAGGGGATGATTTATCTTGGAGTAGGAGTCTTTGGGGGTCTTTAAGAGCCATTTTTATGGAGGAGGATGTGGTCTAGGCATATGGGAGACTCAGGGTTTTGGATTTGGGTGGTATTCTCTCGCTCCATATTCAGAGGATTTTGAGGATTATGGGCATGGACTCAAGACCTCGAGAATCTATAAGTTCATGTTTGTGATCTATTGCAAGGACTCTCGGATAGGATATTTCTCTTAGGATTCTCTACAATACTACTTGGCGTGATTTCGGATATGTGTGTGATTGTTCAGGTGTTTCTTTGACAATCTCAAGAGACCTTTGGTGGGGAAGTGCATTTCATGCTCTAACTACGGGTTGTAGCTAGATAGTATGGAGGATATTTGGTGAGGGCTATGCCTTCCAAGATGTGAAGCCTTTGTGGAAGACATTAGCACTTGATGGTTAGAAGTGGATAGAGGACAAGGGATAACCTAGTGCCCCTATGGTGGTATATCAACCACTTCCACGATGATTGGCTTGCCATTGGGACGGAGAGAGATAGCATCTACTTCGGAGTATGATTCCAAGTTACATGGATGAAATGTATCTCTTGGGTAAGGGGTATTCCAAAGGGATCTTTTTGGAGATATGAGATAGTTCGATTAATTTGTGGATGGATCCTCGTGGCTTCATAGCTAGGAGACCTCTTTATTGGATCATCATGTGGATCCTTTTCGATACATATAGTTTCTATACCTTGTGTAGCAGAATAGATTCCTCTTTCATTGATGATGATAGGTGATTTTGACACAAATTTAGGGATTGGTGGATGACAGTTGAGGTGTTATGTAGCATAGTTATTTTCGTACACGTATGGAATATTTTCTGTACGTATGAAAAAGTATTCGTATGTTTGCTGTATGGTTCATTCCGTACTCCATACTTCTTGGACATTGTTCTTGAAGAATTTTGTTCTTCATTTTGGGCTTGAAGGCATGTTGAATAGTGTATGTATGTATATATAGACACACATATACATACATACATGTATACACTAGATACATACATACATATTATATATATGCTATATATATAAGTTTCAGTTTTTTGGTATTTTTCTGCCAGAAGTATGATATCGCGTATGATTTTTTTAAATGAAATTCCATACTTTTTTCATACTTTCATACCCGTATGCGTTTGCCGTATGGTTCACGTATGGAAAAACTATGGTATGTAGTACCAAGCTCCATATCCATAGGCACTAGGTTTTTGCAGAGGACTTCAATAAGAGTGGATCATGGGCATGAGGGATGATTCCTATCATGCCATGAGGCTACTTGCGAGTGGAACCGCTACACTTTTTTCTATCTTGTTGGTATGGTGGAAGATGCTTGTGAGTGCTAGCCAGAGGACACATGGAATATGTTCTTTGTGATCCGAGATGGAGAGGACTTTATGAGAGAATTTTTTCTCCATGACCATGTGTCAGTGTCTTCCTTGTGAGGACTTACTCTTTGAGTTTAATCACCGTTGACATCTACCTTATATGGAGGATTACGATCCTTAATAGTTAAGTGAGGGTATTTGCCATGTGATTGAGGAATTTAGTTTCTCGATCATTCCTAGAGAGAGGTGCATCCATGGTGTGTTATGCTTGATAGCATTATTTACACATTATTTCGGTTTGTTTTTTGGAGCATCTATGCATTCTACTTCACTCTTTTGTTTCTTTTCTGAAAACTTTTTTTTTTTTTTGTTTGAGTCAAAGCTCATAGTTTGATTCCTTCTATTGCATGGCATGGATGCACTCTACTAGAGGCTTAGTAGGTAACCACGTATTGGTGGACTAAGGATTTTTAACAGAACATGTGTTAGTGGACTTTGAGCTAGAATATCCTAAGGCCCGAGGGATGGACTAGGCGGAGTAGGGTAGTGCCACTAGATACATTGATCTTTCACGAATTGAGGGACACCCTTTTGGGTGAGCCATATGTTTTGGCATTATCATCAGAGGTTTTGATTGCCAGGTAGTACCTTTATTCTATTGATGAAGGAAACTAGGACAGCAAGCATGCTTTAGATCCACATTCGATAGATAGTGGAGTTATCAATGTTTTTTGACACTAGAACAACACATGATCTATATTTTTTTATAGTGAGCTCTGAGCTTTGTGATGATTGATGCCAAGGGCCACATCGGTTGGGTGGAGTGGGGGTTCTCAGTTTGTATGATTCTGTCTAGTGCACAAGATCAAACACTAGTTGGAGATATCCCTATGCAGATCTAACCTCTGTTAGAGTGCATTGAGATGGGCCTTTTGGATATGCTTTTGGAGGGTGTTACTTGTATGGTGACTGTCCCTTTGGTTCTATGAGGAGTGCTCTCTTTTGTTCCATAAAAGCCTCAACTATGTGCATCTTTCTCTCGGTGGGAACTACCATATGATTGCCATGTTTGGGACCAGGTACGTAGTCCAAGAGGTAGTTAGTAGCCCGATAGTCATGGGACTCTGGAGACCTTTATGAGTGGTTTTTGGGAAAGAGAGACGGTTTGGAAGTATTCCACTAACATGGACCACCTTTAGGTTAGGGCAAGGTAGATATGAATCAAGAAGAGTTTTTGTCGGCATGCATTTTTTGTAAATTTTCCTATCTTTTTTTGCATATTGTGCTAGGCTTCATTATGGCTGAGTTTGCCATCACTTTCGGAAGTGATAGAAACTCAATTCACAAAGCTTCTTGTGAGTTCATGCTCATGGTGTGTGTGCATTGTGGGGTGTGTGTGAGAGCATGTATTCACTTTGAGTTCTATGCCCACTATTGGGCACTGATGACATTAGTGGGGATGTCATAGTATTGAGTCGATACTGTACATAATGGAGCTGATATGGTATATAGTCTTGTGGTTGACTACCATGAGCTTATAGTTGCACTTTCATTTGAGGGTGAATTTGGGGTTTGCCTGGATTCATTCTGTTATATATAATGCAACCAAGTGTAATAGCCCATCTCAACTTTATTTCCATGCTCTATTCATGAGCTTCATAAACATATTTTTATATTTCTATTTGGTCGAGAAGGCCAAATCATAGGCTGTTGGTGCATGAAGGCTCAAGCAAGCCTAAGTGCTTGACTTATGCATTAGGATTTCTCTTGGCATTTGAGGCTTAATATTGTACATAGGTCATTATACGATGGATGAAGTTCTAAGATTAATATTAGGTTTTATCTTGGTCAAAAGTAAATGAGACAATTGGAGAGAATATCCTGGATTCATTGGGAGCCAAATATCATGACTTCATTTTGAATTCAAAATTCAAATCAAGTCCTAAAAATTTGGATCACTTTTAGGTGGAATCGATCAACAGTTATGAAGTAAAAGTGTGTATATACACTAGTCACTTTAGTCACGGGATATGAGCTGACCATCACACTCACTCGGAGTGATTTATGTGTTGGCTCGAAGCTAGAGAAGTCCTCCACTCTCTCATTGTATCATATCTCAGTATGTAATACATTTACACTTCATTTTCATAGCTACATTAGTAGATTGATCTCTGTCTACTGCCATAGTACATTGAGTAAAGTCTGTCAAGTTCTTTGAGTCATTTCTCTATGCGTATGATCTTATTATACAATCAATTGATTGGAATACAAAATTAGGACTTTGATAAACATGCCTACAAAGTTTCATAGCCATTAGATCTGTAGATCTTGAGTTATGAGCCAAACAAGGTGACTCTGTCCTTGTATCTTCATCTTCTTGAAAAGTTGGGATTATCCCTCTGGCTTCTTATGCACATTACTCTGAGCATAGTCCTCCTAAATTCACGAAATAACTTGGTAACGCTCACTCAACACTTCACTTGAAAGTCTGCAGAAGGTTTCAGATCAATTACGACCATGCTTGAGCTCCAAGCAAAATATTGAGTGCCTTCTTCCATAAATAGAAGGTTTTCTCAAAGTATTTTGTGCACACAAGTTATGTGTGCTGACACAAAGCTTTGAGAATGATATTCCAAAGTACCATGGTGATCTGAATGCATATATTGGAAGCTTAGGGAGTCTATTAAGGTTCTCTGGAGTTACGTAGGTAGGTCCGAGAACGTTTTTGCGAAGATTCTCTCATCTCTATGCATTAGCCATCACTCTTCACATAGGCATGTTTCGACTTAGAAGTGATTTGGATCACACATTATATCTAAGTTATCTTTTAGAGCAAGTTTAATATAAAGAGTAGTTCTAACCAAGGGGTTTTGAGTATTTTCTTTCAATTTAAGTATATATCGGAGCTCTTTTTGATCCCTTTGCCTATCTTTTGTGTATATTGTCTCTATTATCCCTCTCTCTCTAAAGCAAATGGGCTTCAAAAACCAACAATTGGTTTCAAAGCAAGTGTGTTTTAGAGTGTTTTAAGTGACTTTACTTGAGCACATATACTTGCTTAAGTTACAGATATGGCAATGAACTCCATGGTCACTGTAGACAGGTTCAAAGTTGATAATTTTCACACGTGGCAAACAAAGCTCCAATATTATCTCATGGGCACTGACCTATGGGACGAAGTTGGAACTCAAGTTTGAAGACTTGAACTTGGAGGTATTGGATTATTCAGAGCTCGTGCACAAGATTACTATTTGCTCGTGCACAAGATTGTGCACAAGATTACTATTTGCTCGTGCACAATTACTATTTGAACCAAGCTCAACAAGCTCAAAGGGCCTCCTCCTCCTCCTCCTCATCATCATCATCATCATCATCATCATCATCATCATCTTGTGGAGGGGAAGTACCCAAGCATGAGGGGCTACACAAGCAAGAGGGGCTATCACTTTACTTGTAGATCAAGGACCAAGTGCAGAAGCTTTATCTAGAGATAGAAAAGCTTTGTCAACTATAAGTATGAGCATAAGTAATGAATTCATTCATCATCTTTTAGGCATTAAAAGTGAAGGAGAAGCATGGATAAAGTTAGAAGGATTATTTGGCACAAGGATACAATAATCTCTTATATCACTTTAGAAATGAAGGGCTCAACATCAATGGCAGAGCATTTGAACAAGTTGGCTTGGATGAATAATCGTATTTCAAAACCAGTCGCAGTAGAAGTCCTCATAAAGATTTTACCTTCTACATATAGTATGGTTGTCACTATTCTACAAAACAAGACAAATCCAAATCTTGACAGAGTAATGGGAGCAATCCAAAAGGAGGAGAAGAGGTTAAGGGTAGAAGAAAAACGCAATGGAAGTTCATATACAACAAAATTAAAGAAATTCAAGAAATGCAAGCATTGTGTAAGAACAAACCACAAAGCGGTAGATTGTTTTGTTATCAACCTATGCAAAATATGTGGTAGAAAGACACATAAAACTTTTTTTTTTTTTCAAAAACAAAGATGATGAAGCAAAGGTAGGAGAAGATGTTCAAGTTGACATTGGGGGAGTGGATGATGACACTGCTTCATCCATCAACTCCATGTTAAACCATATCATGTTTTTTTTTTTGGTTTTTTTGGGGTTTCAAATGGGTATGGATAAGGACATGTGATCTTAATTAGAAAGACCTGATCAACCTTGATAGTTGAGAAAACGTGTTTAAAGTGTATACACTATCTTTATTTGGCTTTCCCTTTATTTGTCTCTATCCTTCCAAGTACTTGCTTGAGAAAAGTATGGGGTTTTTTTTTATGAGTTCTCCTTTTTACTTGTGGTATGGAGTGCTGTTAATGTGCAAAGTCGTATTGTATTTTTGTGGACATTGGCATGATCGTTATAGGTACCTACAACAAACTTTTTTGTTAGCTAACTAGCAATATATACCTACCTAGCATACTCGTCTTGTGTCACGTTAGGAGGGGATGTTAGAAATGAATCTTCAACAAGAGGGCCATTCATATTTATAGATTTTTTTCAAGGTCAATGGCTGGTCATCATGAGGTCAACTTTGATAAAAATATGTAGAAACTTTTTATCACATGTTTGGAAAGTACTATCCAATAATATATCGTATGTTGAATTTAGTAGTCCTACTAGGTCAAAGGGCAAACCCTAATTTCAGGTCAAGTATGCGTTTCACTTATTTTTGGTCCAATGGGTCGAAAAAGCACATTATTTGATGGCCACGATTCAATCTCATCAAAAGCAATAAAAAACAATAAAAAAAATTGTAAAATCATTAAAAAAAAGTGATCTCACTTTTCTTGCGGCGAATTGCGAAGGGTATGATTTGGCTTTTTTGTTTTGATTTTCGACTAGCTTTTCGAGGGCTAAGAATTCTATTTAAAGATCACCTCATAAACAAGTTTATTCATAACATCTCTCAAATCGCTCTACCTTTTATGGTTTTTGAAGAATCACTTTTGTAAGTATTTTCTTTCAATTTTAGTATAGTTTGAAGCTGTGTTTGCTCTCCTTTTGCCTATCTCGTGTATATTGTCTCTATTATCTCTCTTTACTCTCTCTCTCTCTCTATATTGATTGAGAGTTTCAAAAACCAACATGTTAGTGAAGAGAGGGAAATCCACAATCAATAGGAATTGTTGCGAGATATCACCACTAACGTGACGAGAGAGCTTGAAAAGGGGAAGCACCCTTGTGGATTAAGGGAAGAGAGCTTAGAGAGAGAGAGAGAGAGAGAGAGAGAGAGAGAGAGAGAGAGAGAGAGAGAGAGAGAGAGAGAGAGAGAGAGAGAGAGAGAGAGAGAGAGAGAGAGAGAGAGTCATATTAACGTCTACCAAAAGGCCAAACTTGGCCTATGAGACAAAACCATGTACAAACTGTGGTCATCTCTGTGTAGCAATGAAAAGAAAAATACTCACTACAAAAAAGAACTATGCAGGCTGAAAACAACAAGATGATGCTGTATCTAGCAATGGTGGAGTAGTGGAGATAAAGTAGTGGTGCGTGGGGAAGCGTGGCTGGCCACCTAATACATGGGGACCTATGTGGGGTTTGAATGTGTATACCCTATCTGGTACAAATGGGTGGAAGAGGGTGGAGTATGTGGTACTTTGGGAGTGGACCTCGTGCAGGAGGGCGACCCAAGTCGTGGTAGTGCACCTCTGCCCCATCATGTGGTCGTGGGCTATCCTGATGTGGGAGGTGTCCTCCTGATGTAGTCGTGGTCGTCGGTGCCCAACCCTATGTGGTCTTTAATGCCCTCTCTGGCGTTGCGTGCTCGAGCGTGAGCCCTATGCCTTTGGAAGGCTTGTCTATCTGATGTGGCTCAAGTCATCGAAAGAACTGAGTATCCTACTAGCCAGACCTCTCTCAATCTCCAACTGGTGTGACGAGACTCGAAGCTGCCCAAGAACAAGCCGTATATGATGTGACGTATAAGTTTGCATGTACTGGTGTGATGAGACTTGAAGCTTTATCGGTGGAAGTGTCTCCCTAGGTAGGATCCATGTCCGCTTTGTATATATGTGCCATAACTCCTATCGAATTAATCCCGTTTCTCTCTTGTGAAGAGAGAGAATATGTGGGAGCATGTGTATCATACTGTATAGGTGGTAGCCCATCCATGTCAAATCCATAACTATCGAGTCAATCTCTAGTCTGGGCATACCAACATGAAGTATCTCATGCTAGAGCCAGATCTCGTGATGCGTGGAAATCCTTGTATGCAATGGAGATGGGGGGGGGAGAGAGAGAGAGAGAGAGAGAGAGAGAGAGAGAGAGAGAGAGAGAGAGAGAGAGAGAGAGAGAGAGAGAGAGAGAGAGAGAGAGAGAGAGAGAGAGAGAGAGAGAGAGAGAGAGAGAGAGAGAGAGAGAGAGAGAGAGAGAGAGGGGAGGGGAGGGGAGGGGAGGGGAGGGGAGGGGAGGGGAGGGGAGGGAGGGAGGGAGGGAGGGAGGGAGGGAGGGAGAGAGAGAGAGAGAGAGAGAGAGAGAGAGAGAGAGAGAGAGAGAGAGAGAGAGAGAGAGAGAGAGAGAGAGAGAGAGAGAGAGAGAGAGAGAGAGAGGGAGGGAGGGGGGGGGAAGAGGGGGTGTGGGGGGGGGGAGAGAGAGAGAGAGAGAGAGAGAGAGAGAGAGAGAGAGAGAGAGAGAGAGAGAGAGAGAGAGAGAGAGAGAGAGAGAGAGAGAGAGAGAGAGAGAGAGAGAGAGAGAGAGAGAGAGAGAGAGAGAGAGAGAGAGAGAGAGAGAGAGAGAGAGAGAGAGAGAGAGAGAGAGAGAGAGAGAGAGAGAGAGAAAGAAAGACTTTTTAACGTCTATTAGAGGCCAAAATCGGCCTATGAGACAAAACATATACATCAGTATGATCCAATCCACTGTGATCCAAAACGAAAATAAAGTGTGAGTACTGCAAACGGGTATAAAAGGAGGGATAGTAGCTGGCATCAAGGGTGTGGGGTGCTATGGGTATGCACTCTATATGCTCAATGGGTGAGATACAAATATGATATGCATAGGGAGGGGAGGCTCGATGGTATCACAACCCCCTAAATGCTTGGAGTGGGTGTAGGATATAATGCATCGGTGGGTAAGGCATCATGGCGATCCTCAAAATGCTCTGGGAGTCCAAATTGATAGGGGTGCGCTGTTGACGTATCTGTATCTCCATGTCATGGCGTTCGTGAATCGCCTGAATCTCTCTCTGATGTGGACGAGCTCTCCGGACAAGGGGTCTCGGTCGTCGACGCTGTCGTCTAAGCTCCTCTGCTCTGTGTAATGTGACACCCCGCATCGAGCTTGGCCCACGAGTGTATGTGGGTCTGAAAAAATCTGTAATATAAGTCTGAGGGGGGGGAGCCAGGTGTATCTCCATCTGCTGCTGGAGGAGTGATGCGCGGCGGTGCTGGAGCTCTACTAGGAAACGACCTAGAGGGCACTGGTCCTCTGTCCCCAATAAAGCCCTGATCTCTCTAGGCCCCCTGAAGAGCTGTGGGTAGCGGTCTCTGATGTCCTCATATGCCTGGCATCTACATGTGTAGTGCTCCTCGTCCTCCACCTCCTCTCTACATATCCTGCATAGTCGCTCATCCCTGGGGGTATGTGTGGCTCGCCCAATCTCAATCTCGAGCTGGCCAATGGCCACTCTCTCAGCTGGTGCCATATATGTATCCATGTATCGTGGTCTCTGAATGAAA
The DNA here is from genome assembly GCA_020310875.1 of Ceratopteris richardii. Taxonomy (NCBI): domain Eukaryota; kingdom Viridiplantae; phylum Streptophyta; class Polypodiopsida; order Polypodiales; family Pteridaceae; genus Ceratopteris; species Ceratopteris richardii. The sequence continues at coordinate 132,316,092 of CM035430.1, read as the reverse complement.
CCATCCGCTGTCACAGTCAGGAAGTGCTCTCTGTAGTGTTGCCTCTTTGTGGGAAGAGGCTCCCGTGGTGCTATCCATGTCTCCCTGACGTGTATCTGTAGTAGGTCCTGACGGATGATCCTATTCCTCTCTGAACGAGAGAGGGTAATGTGGGGGGAAGAGAGGTCATGCTGAAAAGGGGGGAGATCCGTAATGCCCATGCCATGGTCTGCTAACCATCGGTAAGTCTGTGCATACCATACTCTCTCATGCCCTGTGATGATACTCTGAGCTGGCCAATGGCCACTCTCTCAGCTGGTGCCATATATGTATCCATGTATCGTGGTCTCTGAATGAAACCATCCGCTGTCACAGTCAGGAAGTGCTCTCTGTAGTGTTGCCTCTTTGTGGGAAGAGGCTCCCGTGGTGCTATCCATGTCTCCCTGACGTGTATCTGTAGTAGGTCCTGACGGATGATCCTATTCCTCTCTGAACGAGAGAGGGTAATGTGGGGGGAAGAGAGGTCATGCTGAAAAGGGGGGAGATCCGTAATGCCCATGCCATGGTCTGCTAACCATCGGTAAGTCTGTGCATACCATACTCTCTCATGCCCTGTGATGATACTCTGAGCTGCCCAATGGCCACTCTCTCAGCTGGTGCCATATATGTATCCATGTATCGTGGTCTCTGAATGAAACCATCCGCTGTCACAGTCAGGAAGTGCTCTCTGTAGTGTTGCCTCTTTGTGGGAAGAGGCTCCCGTGGTGCTATCCATGTCTCCCTGACGTGTATCTGTAGTAGGTCCTGACGGATGATCCTATTCCTCTCTGAACGAGAGAGGGTAATGTGGGGGGAAGAGAGGTCATGCTGAAAAGGGGGGAGATCCGTAATGCCCATGCCATGGTCTGCTAACCATCGGTAAGTCTGTGCATACCATACTCTCTCATGCCCTGTCTCTGCCAAATGTCTAGAGCTCTCAAATGCAAGCCTGGTGAGTCGGCTAGTGGGGAGCTCTCTGACTCTCAGAATAAAGGTCACCAACTGGAAGAGGGCCTCCACTAGCATCGGTGGTGTGCCAAGCTCAGCTCGTATAATGTCATGTGGAACGGAGGGCTTGCTGCGCAGCAATCGTGATATCATGGTGATCTGGGGCCTCTCAATCTGCGTCCACATCGCCTCTGTGATCCCTGGTGCCCATACTGCTGCTGCGTACATCAATGCGGGTGTCACTAGAGTGTCAAAGAGCCACCCCTTAGTTCGGGGCTCCTGAAAATGTGTCTGAAAGCAGCGTCTCTCCAATCCTGCAAGTGCCGCATAACCTCGCGTCAATCTATCTCTCGCAGCATGTGCCATGGAGAATACCCCTGTGCTGCCCGAGAAGGTGATACCTAGGTAGACGTAGGAGTCCACTACCTCTATCTGTCCTCCAGCTTCTGTGAAAGAGGCGCGATGGCGTACTGTCCTGGAGGTATGGAAGATCATGACCTTGGTCTTGCCAAGGTTCACTGTGAGTCCTCTCTCCATGCAAAAGGTATCGAGCGCTTGTAAATGTGACTGCAACCCCTCCTGTGACTCTGAGAGCAGGACAATGTCATCAGCATATAATAGGATATGTACTGGCGTACCTCCGAGGTCTCCTCCTCGCCCTCCTTCTCGCTGTATATACTCCGTGATCTCGTCGATGTAGAGACTGAAGAGAGTGGGTGAGAGAGGGCAACCTTGTTTCACACCAATGGTGCTAACAAGGCTGTCTGATAGACCGCCGGGGCAACGTACCCTGCCTCTGACTCGTGCATACAAAGCGTGGATGGCCCATAGCATGTCTGATGGAAGCTGTAACTCCTGGAGCCTCTGTAGTAGTCTCTCTCGAGGGACCATGTCGAAGGCTTTGCGGAAATCCACAAAGCAACAGTATAGTCTCTTCTTCCTCGCCTTCGCGCTCTCAATCAAGCAACGAAGCACGAAGATGTGGTCGATGGTGGAGAAAGTGCGGCGGAAGCCTGCCTGGCCGGGTGCTCTGATCCCCGCTGCCTCAGCGTGTGTACTGAGCTCTGCCTCTAGTACTGCCCCATAGATCTTGGCCAGGATATGGCCTATCATAATAGTCCTGTAGTTCCCTGGGTCCATCATATCGCCGGACTTATGGATAGGCGTAATGGTATGCATAGTCCATGAGTCTGGTAATCCCTCAACCAGAGCATGGTTGAAGAGATGGGCGATCAAGTGGGAAACTACATCTGCTGCGTATATAAAGTGCTCTCCCTGTAGCCCGGTGTGGTCTGCTGAACCGCTATGCTGTAGCCTATGGATGGCCTGTCGTACCATGCCTGCTGTGAAGAGGGTGGATATCACCGGACGCGGTGTGGAAGGAATCGGTAATGGTGGCTGTCCTGGAACGTCATATAACCTCTGGGCGTAGGTGTGCCAAGTCGAAGGATCTGCTATGGGTGTAGGTGGACGTGGCTCACGTAGTGCCCTCCACGCGGTGGCACAATCCCTACTCATGAGAAGGTCGATCAACTTTGCCTCCTGTCGCTCCTCGAAAGCTCGCCGCTTCCGGCGTGTGAGGGCTCGCATCTGTCGTCGTGCCTCCCTCTCTGTGATGGATCCCAAGATACTCTGTGCTCTGAGATGTCGGTATAGTCGCCTACACTCCTCATCGTACCATCTATTCTGGGGTGTATGCCCCAACCGTGTCGGATGTGCAGTGCTGTGGGTGGTGTATGGGAAGCTGAGAGTAGCGGATGTATGGAGGATCGAGGAGAAGTGGGCGGTGAGGGTGTCCAAGGAGGCAGAGGGGTCAAGGGAGTAGATGCGCTCTCGAACATGGCAGCTATAGATATGTGCTAGCTCATGTCTAAAGTGAATGGTGGTACGGGCTCGTGGCTGTATGGTGACGGGGTGGGGTATGCATGGTGAGCCGCGAATGGATAGGGCAAGATATGCGTGATCAGCTCCAATCGGTAAGGGTGGGATAGTGAATGAGGTGATCAGATGTGTCGCCTCCGGGGGTCCGATAACATAGTCTACCACACTGCCCCCCTGTGGTGTCGTGGGTGGAATGCAGGTGATACCGCGCGAGGTGGGCCGCGCGCGCGCGAGAGAGAGAGAGAGAGAGAGAGAGAGAGAGAGAGAGAGAGAGAGAGAGAGAGAGAGAGAGAGAGAGAGAGAGAGAGAGAGAGAGAGAGAGAGAGAGAGAGAGAGAGAGAGAGAGAGAGAGAGAGAGAGAGAGAGAGAGAGAGAGAGAGAGAGAGAGAGAGAGAGAGAGAGAGAGAGAGAGATGTACATAAGATCTATCAAAGATCTTGTCACGTGTATTCACTGTTCTATTGATGTGAACCCAAAGGGTCTTTTTATAGAGATGAGAAGAGGAAGCCTTGATTTTTACAAGAAAGTTCTAGAGTATTTGCAAGGGTCCTAAAAGTATCTATTTACTAGCAAAAAAGAAGAAAAATTGTTGGAAGTTTCCAAACACTTCGTTTAAAGTATCTTCTCAAAAAATCCTCTTTCTAAAAATAAATTTGACTTTTATTCAGAGTCTGAATGCCACTATGACCGGATGTTTTGAATGCACAATTGTTGATTTGCAGACAACTCTTCGAGCTATTTTATAACATTCACAACTTAAAAGTGTTGGAAGTGAAGTAGGCCCAAATAATAATCAAAGGTAATCCAAGATCTTTCCAACACTTAGAACCTTAGCACATAACACATCTTGACCAAATTTACAAGATGAATGATAATCTAATAGACAAGAGACAATTTGCAAACCGTAGCTGTTGAATGCTAACTACACACTAATTAAATGCCAAATGTCAATATACAATGTGTAATGAGTGAGAACTGAATACAGGCTGAATGAAAAGGGTTCTAGGTACAAAATGTAGAGAGAGAGTGCCTAAGAGGTATTATGGAGAGAATATGTGCAATATGAAGTGCGCAAAGTGTCAAATACAGTTATTACAGCAAACCCTAATCTGAAATTAGGTCTTCTCATAATAATAAAAGGTAATCGAAGATCTTTCCAACACTTAGAACCTTAGCACAAAACACATCTTGACCAAATTTACGAGATGAATGATAATAGAATAGACAAAAGAAAATTTGCAAAGTGTAGCAGTTGAATGCTAACTACACACTAATCACATGCTAAATGTCAATATACAATATGTGTAATGATAGAGAACTGAATATAGACTGAATGAAAAGGGTTCTAAGTACAAAATGTAGAGAGAGAGAGTACCTAAGAGGTATTATGTGAGAGAATATATGCATTATGAAGTATGTGAAGTGTCAAAAACAGTTATTACAGAAAACCCTAATATTAGGCCTTCTCTGATGTTGAGCAGTAGCTATGGAAGTTTCATGTGTTGAAGAGGCAGGTAAAAACCTAGTACAACAGCAACACTTGAAGAAGCCCTAAAATAAAAAGCTTATACTCACAAAATCAACAATCACACTCGATAGTGTGAAGAAGATGAAGGGATGGCTGCCAAAAACTCCAAATCTGCATATAAAACTCCAAGAACCTCCAAGGTAGAAACCCTAACTAGTAACCCTAGAGCATGAGTAGCTCTCTAGAATTGATAACCCAAGCGTGGATTATGAGCTCTTTATATAGTGTTGAGCACCTAGGCGATAAAACTCCACAAAAAAGCTAGTAAAGCAATAAATGAAAATTGTATTTGTGCCTAAAGCTATTCATATAGCTTTTTTATGCTTTTTAATAATAACACTTGCTTTTGGAGTGCTAAAATCAGTTGCTTAATCTCAACCATTCGATTGAGATGCTTTTCAAAGTTTAAATCCTAACCATTGATTATAATTTAATTGAAAAGCATATGAAAATAAAAAATTAGGGTTTTACTTTTTAACCACTTTCAGGTGTCAGATGGTGGAAGTTATATATCGTTAGAAAGCTCTCAAAGAGTACTTTCCAACAAGTCAATAAAAATTCTTGACCATCATTTGATGCAAATTTGACTATCCTAAAATTAGGGTTACTAGAATTTTGGCAATGTTAGAGCATTGTTAGCTATTCTGACATTGTTTTCCAACAAAAAACATGACATCATGGTGCCATAATTTGACATTGGAAAACAACTAGTTATTGAGCATCAAAAATCACCTTTGCAAGGGTCAAAGCTGTTGTCTAGCCACCAAGTATGCTAGGAGCTGAGGAGACTTAGTACATGAGCTTCAATGGAAGATAAAGGATCTAAAGTGTACTGAAATTTATTAGTGTATCTTAGGTCTGCATGGGTCTCTAACTATTGGAAATTGCAACCTTCCACAAGAGGGTTGCACAAATTTCCAGAGAATTTTCAGAGATCATTTTTTTGCAAAGTCAACCATGGTCGAATCAGATGCAAATATGGTCAAAATGGTAAAAATTTGCAGGAATTTATTATTCTGATTGGATAGTGCTCTTTAAGAGCTTTTAGATGATATATCATACTTAGCAAGTGGACCACTTGTTGAGGGTTGAAACTCAAGCCCTAATTTCAGGTCAAACAGTCAAACAGGACCCAAAAAAAAACAGTTTTCTAAGTCAAAAGCAAGAGATTTATTATACCTCATAATTATTATATTAACATGAAAAATAAGCCAAAAATAATTTTAAAAAAGCTGTCTCAAAAAATCTTGTGGGATTTCCGCTGTTATTTACAAGATTAGATTTTTGATTGTTTTTTTTGAAGTTTTTTTGAACTAAAAGCATCCTTGGATAAAGTCTATATAAAGAGAGTACTTAGGCACATAAATTATCGCTTTTAAATGAGCAATAGCCTTGAGCTTGTCTTAGAAAAGGTCTCTCTTCACCTTGGAGGAATTGGAGCTAAGGTTTCTTTATCTTCAATAAAGAGGGCAGAAGCTAGGGTCGAGATTCTTCTTCAACCACAAGGAGGACATCAACTTGGAGCTTATCTATGTTTGAAAAAGATCATCTTCATCTCAGGGAGATTGTGAAGTTATGAAGAAGCAAGGGTATTTATACACATATTTATATGCTTCTTTATAACATTCATGTACTTCATATTTTGGAATATATGACATGTATGTGGAGCTTCGATCCTTTATCTCTCTATATGTTTGTCTATTCTCTCTCATGTCTCTATTTCATTTATGCCTCTATATTGATTGTGGGCCTTAAAAACTAACAATCGGTATTAGAGAAGGCGAAAATAGTGCACATAGAGCATATTGAGAATAGTGCATATTGTAGAAAGATATGAGCATCATGTAAGACACAAGTCAAGCTCAATTCATGATTTGGCAGATGGTGGTAGGTCCCTAAAAAAAGTAGTAGTAAGAAGCAAGCTTGGTGAGTATATGAAGTTTGAACCAAAGAGGAGGAGTCACATCACCTATTTGATTGCACAAGCAATCGTAGACATATTTTAGAGATGTTCTTTTATTACAGGTCATATTTAGATTTTTTATCAGTCTTTTTATGAAGATTTGCAAGATTAGAAGGACAAAAGATTACTTGAACAAGGAGGGGAAATAGATCTACGTTCATAACCTTATGGTGGACAGTTTTTTACCTTCTTTTATTTGTGTATTTTGTGTCATTTTGATAGGTATAGATGAAGGCAGATGACTGATACTTGATAGGCATGGTCAACCTTGAGGGTTGAGGAAGTATGTTGGAATTCTCATGCTATGTGCTTGCATTTAATGTTAGTGCTATCATCTCTTTATTTGTCTCTATCATTCCAAGCAAATATTTGGTTTAGAAGAGGATAATGTGTGATTTCTCCTTTTGATTTGTGGTATGGGAGTTGGAAATTGCAACCTTATGATTTTCTCCACAAATATGACACCTTCTAATTTGTGTCATTCTAAGGTTGGAAGTATTTTGTTTTGTAGTTGTTCCAATTGCTTTTGCTATAGCTTGAGCTAACTCTTCAGTAGGAGGAATTTTACTTTCTCCACCAACTTTTTGCTCATATTC